>JAOYFF010000045.1:5285540-5305743 GCA_025773925.1 Cryptomyrus ogoouensis | reverse complement strand
GGGGGGGGGGGGGGGGGGGGGGGGGGGGGGGGGGGGGGGCCGCAGCACGTCCACGTGGGGCCAAGTCAGAGGCCCAAGGGGGGCTTCGGCGTCTGCGGACTCAAACGCAAACACAGCTTAGAGCTTTGCAGACAGATGCATTACAGATAAGAGGATTAGGGCCAGATCTGACTTTTATTCTTCCTTTGAGTTTTCAGAGTTCCATCGTTCTCCTCGGGGACGCAGATGATCTGACGTTCATAGCGCAGAGCTTTGCAGCCCCTTAAAACACTGGGCCACTGACCACAGCTGCCCGAATGGATGGATTACAACCAATTACACCATAGCTTGTTTTGTACCACGGTAAACATTCTGACTGTAATTAGGAACACTGATTAGTCACGCATGTGTGGTTAGCACTTCCCGTGATTGCACACGGTTCCTCTGGGCATTCCGGTCATCTCCCACATCTGAAAGATTCACAGGTAGGTGGATTGGTGTCTCTAAATTGCCCAGATTGTGCCCCCCTGTAATGCACTGGCACCCCATCCAGGGTGTCCCCTGCCCTGTGCCCCCCTGTAATGCACTGGCATCCCATCCAGGGTGTCCCCTGCCCTGTGCCCCCCTGTAATGCACTGGCATCCCATCCAGGGTGTCCCCTGCCTTGTACCCTGCATTTCCTGGCACAAGCTCCAGGCTCCGCGACCTTGTACTGGAAATGTGGTTATGATAAGCTGATTAGTCACCCTCCCATTTCTCCGCAGTCCCAAAAATAAATGTTTTTACGGTCTACTGCAGTATTGATTGCATGTATTACATTTATAAATATTAGTTGGCAAGCTGTAGACAGGCAGGGGTCAATGTGGTTATTAGTACAACTTGTAAAATGTCACAATACATATCAAGCTCAGTAGATGAGTGACCTTAAGCTGAGGACAGGGTCCCAGAGTAAGGAGAACCTCAATCCATTTACATCCTCCTGGTGACTCGGGACAACATGAGGAGGTCATGCAGTGTTGAGGAAGTGACTCATAAAAACATTATCTATTAAAAACAGAGGTGGAAAGTTTTGGTCCAGACAGTAAAAATCCAGGTCAAGGTTTTGTTTCAACCAACCAGCTGAGTATCTTTGACCGGGACTCTTTATACTCGACTCAACCGCTGTCTTTAATGGATTGCTTTTGTGAGTAACTTCCCCAAAATTGAGGTGGTGTGACCTTCCTCCCAAGGCACCAGTTCTCCAAATATTTATCCAAATGGTTTTAATCATTGTTAATCGTGAGGCCAAATATCTCTCTACAGGAGATCGCTGGAGCTTGTAAGAAGCAAACATCCAGTATCTCTTTAGATGTTTTTCCATCCCCTTGGCCTTGATAACAATAAAAAGCTCCCAGTTTTCTATGGGGAGCATTTATGATATCGGACTTTACAGCTTTTACTCTCCACACATGAAGGTCTATGAAGGTCTTATTCAATGTAAACCAAAGGCTTTGTTGATGTGTTACATCCTGTTTGATTAGAGGGAAACTCTTGAATCTTGTTCACCCAGATTATCAGTTTGCGCAATGTTGTTGCCCAGTTGTACGAATGTCCTCTGGAGACAGCCTCCCTTTCCCGCAAACGGTACATCCTTTATGTTGAGGACTTACCTCGTTCTCTGGGTCTCGGTGGAATCCCAAGGGCAGACATGGCTTTTTTGCGCCATCTGTGACCACGGTTTCCCACGAGGCTAATTAAGCATTGGCTTGTCCTTACTCCTCCACAATTCCTGCATGACATGTCAGAGCATGTGCCTGGCAGTCCTGCCCGTGATAGGCAGATGATGGGCTCAGGACACAGCTTGATTGGACAACCTTTGCACGTGTGTCTATCTTCTTTAAGGCTTCTGGAGGATAGACGGCCTTCCGGAGATGTGTGTGAAGATACTCGCTGTCTATACTGGGCTACTCAGTTATTTTACCTTAAGGTCCAAATTCCATCAGGGACACAAAGCCTACAAAGGTCCACTACCCCCAATAAAAATTATCCAGGGTGGGTGGGGTGTGGTCCTCTCAGTAAATTTCACAACCAGGGGGTTAGTTTGTTGAGTGGGGTCAATTGCCCAGTTCAGATTGAACTGAGCTCGCCAATTGAGCCCCTAGTCTCTGCTTATGCCACTCTGCAGTCAAACTGTGCATAAACACATGCAAAATATCGTTAGCTTACAGCAGGGCTGGGTTTAATGTTCTGTAGACTCACTCTAAAAGTCACTTTGATGCCCCTGCTCCCCTAGTGTAGTAACTGTTGGTGGCAAACAGAGGGCCCCCAAACATTGGGGCTCACACACAACTGCAGGGTTTGTGTGGTGGCAAACAGTGGCTCTGGTTGAGAGTACTGTCCTTATCATGACCCGGTGGACAAGTGGATATCAAAGACAGATGGATGGAATATCCCAAAAAACAATTTAGTTTGAGCCTGAAGTTTATCTGAGTTATGCTCGATATCTTCTTATGCCTGTCACTGTTTGGCAGTGTCCTTAATCTCCCATAATATCACCGTGGTACCAGGCGCCTCTGGCTTCAGTTGTTTCCTTGGCGACAACGAGCTTGAAGATGATTTTTTGCAAACGGGGCTATTTTGTCAAGATTGCGCACGCCAAGACATCACTCAGCGTCCACATCCCTCCACAGCTTAACCCCAGCAAAGTCTTCGGAGGATAGCTGGGCTGGGCAGGAAGTAGTTAAAACGGCCAGGAATGCGCCAGACTGGGCGCAAAAGAATCTAGAAACCAGTGAAGCGAGTCAACAGGCTTGGCGGTAACACGAGTCATGAGGGGCTGCTCTTGAAGGTGAAGCGGCGTGACTGAACAAGGATGGAGGAATCTCCGCATGACTGGAGAGCAAATTGGGGGGGGGGTCGCTTTGAGTTGACCCAGACATCCGGTGCGCAGTGTGTGATGGAGCTAATCACTTTGCGGTGGAGTTCCCCGCTGCAGGAAATGTCACCGTGTTTAGGAAACCAGCTGCAGGGTAAAGCAAATAAAATAATCAGCCAGATGTGCTTCCTGCTTTATTTATCCCTACATAAAAATAATCTCGAAAAAAAAAAGCTATTACTCTCAGAAGTCAGAGGGATTTAGTGTGTGGGTGCGGTCATGCTTCGTGGGCTAGGATGTTGTGCGTGTAACCAGAAGGTTGCTGGTTCAAATCCTTGGGCCAGCAGAGTGATTTCCCCTTTTGGCTTTTGAGCAAGATCCTTAACCCCCATTTGCCCCAGGGTCTGTAGTAACCCCAGGGACTGTCTGACCCCGTTTTCTCAAATTGTGTTTCGCTTTGGACAAAAGCAACTGCTAAATAAATAATATGTTGTGGTTGGTGGCACTATTATAACTGAGCAAACACTTAAATAGGAGACCTTAGGGTTCCCCAACTGGTGGAACATTGGTCTTACCCATCAGACACACCAGAGCTTGGTTATGTCAGTTAAACCTCAGTGTCTCAAGCTAAAAACAATAGTTTCACGCCTGACTGCGACAGGGCTGCACATGTCCAGGTAATTTAACCATCAATACAAGCTACACTTGAAAGGAATCACAAGAAGGTATTTCATATAAGGGGTTTCCACTCGAAAAGGCAATTAGGCATGGGGCTGGGAGCAGACAGGCCACTTCAGAAACCATCGCAGGGTGCCCCTCCCATCACGGCAAAAATGGCTGGGCCGGGTAGGTCACCGTCGTGGCATCGAGTCTTTTGCCGCGGGCGTTAAGTCTCCTTTCAGTGGATCGGGGCTGTGGAAAATGAACTTTGAAATGCAGTGCATGTGCAAATTAGCAGTGATTTTTTCCAAGATAATTCTGCGGTGAGCTCCAGGGTGAGTGACTAATCCCATCAAATACGCGAGGCAGGATAAATCGTGCTGAAATGCATGTCCAGCTCCACCAATTAAACCGCTGATACAGTCAGCTGGCCCTCAGCGACAGTAATCACTAAGCCGAGCGTATGGATGAAGACGATGATGGCATGTCTGGAAGACACAGCCCGCCGGCAACCCCATTCTGCCAGACGTGAAAGCCAGAGTGTTCAGATAATGTGAACCTGTGAAATCCAGGTGATGTAAAAATAAATAAATAAACGAAACTGCAAGCACGTCGCTGAACACCAGGTGGCGTATTGGCCAAAAAACCCCTGTTGCATCTCCAGGTCTGTATTTTCACTATTTTACGGCTTAAATCCCCTGTCAGTGCGCCAAGGGAACACTTTGGGGGGTGATTTTGGACATTCACAGAACATTAATTTGCTTACTTATAACCCACTGTGCAATACTGTTCATTTCTGAGCCATTATTATCGAATTCAGTACAGTTCTTTCCATGACATTGTTTGCATTATTACAGGTTATTTTACATTATTTATTGGTGCTGTCTATTAATGGTTAGATGTCTTTTCACTCTCTATATGTGTGCATTGTTCTGCTGTAGGCCAGCAATATCTCTATCTATCTATCTATCTATCTATCTATCTATCTATCTATCTATCTATCTATCTATCTATCTGTCCATTTGCCTGCCTCCCTGTCTGTCTGTCTGTCTATTTCATCATTTCTCAGTCAGCGATGGGCCAGCGTTTGCAGGAACCTTTAATACTGAGGCTTTGGAGTGTGCTGTGTGGGAGGGTGTGGGTGTGATGATCTGGGGGTGTATTCCAGCGCCATCCATCTCTGCCAGTGCTGCTCCCATCACTGGAAGAGCCCCCCCCCCCCAATCCATGTGGGTGAAAGCCCCATAATGAGTGACTGCTTAACAAATGAATTCACATCCTATTTACTTTTAATGAGTCCCGTGGTGCGTTCAGTTACCGGGCTCATCCCACATTCGCCACGTTAATTGCTCCATCCACTCACGCTGGCGCCGTGCCCTGACGCGGTATCATCCATCAGGACCGTGTCATAAACGGCGGATGCTAAGCTCTTACAGAAACATTTCTCATCTAATGATTCCGGAAAAGCTCCTTGCACCCATCAATTGAGGGTCTGGAGATCATCCACTGCGGGGCGTGGCCCACGTTCGGAGGACCGGGGGATAATCGCGCTGGCATCTGGCAGGTGCTACAGATTGCAGGTTTGGTATCTCGCAGAGGGGACCTTGAGGTCGCGATAGCGGTAATAACGGAATCCACGGCTGTCCCATCCACCTTCCCGTCGGCGAGATTGTAATTAAAGGTGGGTTTTGCCCCTCCAGATTCGTCACGGGGTTCGTATGTCAACCAATGACAGGATAAGGAGGATGGGGTGGATTCAAAGCAGCACCCCATACCTTGATACGTGGCAGTGCCCAGGGACCCCCAGACAGTCCATATTTTTGCTCCCTCCCAGCATGCCTGTACTAGGGAGCAAAAATGTGGACTGTCTGTGGTCCCTGTGACTGGGCTGAGAAACAGTTAGCTGTAGAATGTCATCACATTAATGGCAGTCCTTTCAGCCCCAGAGCTGGTGACCATCAGGAGACGGTTCATCCCTGTTGCCTTGACGCAGCCAAACCCTAGAGAAACACCCCTCCCCCACCACACTCAGTTAAATCAAACTTTCCTTCACTTTGGTCCAGCACCCTTTCAACGTCCTTGTCTAGATTCATGCTTCATTCTTCCTTTCCTCTCCGGATTATTGAGTGTTTTACAGCTGGCTGGCCACTCAGGGTGACACCCTGGTGCTCTGTGTTCTGCAGAACGCCACTCAAGGCCTGGCCCTCCTCTTCTGCATCTTGGCAAACCTCGTCGCTGTGCGTGGAGGTCGGAGGTTCCAGTGGAGTGGAACAGAGAAAGAATCAGCATCCCCCCCCTCTCCTGCCAGTCAAACGCCCCTGACACTCAATCTGGCAACCGTGGGCAGTTTGCTGGGAGCCAGTCAGCTGTAGCGGTGTGAGCGTCTCGTCTGAGAGCGGCAGAGGAACAAATAACCCTTTAAAGACAGCCCCAAAATTTATTCCGCAGCACTGTTACCTGTGGGAAGGACATGGGCAGTGTAAAGCAGTTTGTCTTTGTGTGCCTTTTGGAATTACCCCTCAACTCATCTCTAAAATGGGAGCCTGGCTCTGAAATTTTATTTATGAGAGCCTGTGAATTTCGCCTTGCGCCGGCGAACAATTGTTTTGGTAATTAAGACGCCGGCTATCAGCTATGTTGACAGCCTCACCTAGCCAGCGGCCTGCGCGGTAATAACCAGTTGGGGTGTCACCCACCCACCTGATTTTTTATGTCTTTTAAATTCGCACTACGATCCTCTGTTCCGTTTTTGTTCTCCCGGCACAAACTAACCTTGACAACGTTGCCGAGCCCTGATTCGACTGCTGTTCATTCATCCGCCACAAGGAATCGATGTGGGAGACCTTTCCGTTAAAAGGTGACGCCTGTGGGTGGCAGGTTTCTACTTAGTGCTCATGAAAATGGTGGAGAACGTGTGTATTTGGTTACATATTTTTCAGTTTTTGAGGGACTAATTAAACATGGCCGCTCTTACAGGAAGCTTTTAAGTGTTTTGTTTACTGTCATACAGTGGCCATTTGAATAAAGTTTTATTAAATTAAATAATAAGGAATAAGTAGCATTGCTGTGTATCTACAGTATCTACATTTCAAACTCCCCCACAGCAGTAGGGGTTATGAAGCCAATCAGAGGCAGGATCTCGACTCTGAGGTGCTTGTATTGTCCAATGAGGAAGGAGTTTCATAGTGAAGGTTGCACGTTCGACCAATCACGGCACACACTGACATGGATACATGCTACCGGCAATGTAGAGATGCCAGGTCACCTAAGTATGAGTTTTGTTAGAGCAGGGCTGCCTGTTCCAGTCCTGGGGGGCCCACAGTCCAGCACAGTTTGCAGACTTCCCTGCTCAAACACATCAAAATCAGCTAATTTCCAAGTTTAGTAGATATGTTTGAACAGGGAGATATGCAAACTGTGCTGGATTCTGGCCCCCCAGGATAGAATTGGGGAACCCCAACCTAGAGGAATGTCTGGCAATACATGAAAAGCACACAAGCACCACAGATAGAGGGCGGCAGTTGGGGGGCATTCAAGCCTTTGAACGTGAAGCGTTTATGTTAACTGTGAGCCAGTTAGATGTGAGCCATTGTGCCAGCCTTTATGTATCTACAAAATAAGCAAGCTATTAGTAAGGCTGGAGTTATAAGTAAAGATTAAGATTAACTTAATTGATCCCAGGAGGGAATTCTGGATATAATATGGAGTGTAGACGGTGTTTGTGAATTTTGAGAGCATTCTGCCGGTGGGGTGGTGTGATTTCCTGTGCTTGGGGGGTAAATTTGGGCTTTCGAGCTTCCCTGCAGCAGGGGCAGGAGTGGTTATGGAGCCTTAAGGTGTTTCAGCAAATCAGAAGCCGGGTGTAGACCACCAACCTTACTCCCCAAAACTCGGGAAGATGAGTATGTGCTGCTCCTGCTCGGCAAGGAGACGGTTTTGCTGTCTTGCTGTCGCGCGACGAGCCGTTCAACGTGTGGGGTGGGGGGGGGGCCGAGGCATGGAGGAAGATCCTCAACTCCTCGCTTACTAAGCCCTCGCTTCGCTAATGTCTTTAACGTTTCGCCACACATGCAATTTCTGTGATACCTGCCGTACTCAGAACCCCCGTCTGGCACCCTGCCGATTTCAGAGAAAGCAAATCAATTGGCAGTTGATTGACAGCTGACGCAGCAGGGGAGCCTCATACAGCCCAAGCGGGATCTTAAACAAAGGAAAAGCCAAGTCAAGGCTACATCTGTGAGCCGTGGGAGAAGCCTTCAGGTCCTACACGTTCTTCATGAATCGCTGTTATTATTACTTTTCATGCTATAGAATCTCAGAACACCTTTGGTTCCAAAACCACCTGCAGAGTACAGATTTTCTTTAATGTATCTGGATGTGTGCATGCGCTCAGGGCGGCTGCATGGGCCCAGATGGCACATTCCTGGGTGCACAGCATTAATCGCCATGCATCCCCATGCTCACGTCGCCCCCTATCAGAGGGGAACGGCCGAACGCGCTGCGGTGGGATTTTATCAGTGCCGGCAGCCTGTCCTTCCTCGCCTGGCCGAGATACAATATGTGGTGCGGGGAGCCAAGGAGTACGCAGCAGGTACAGCTTGGGGGGAGGGAGGATGGGTCCAAGGTGTGAGTTTGGGAGATAAATGTGGGGCTAGAAGACACCGAGTCTGGCCAAGGCAACAGCGGGGCGAGAGATTGAGCGAGAACTTCAGGTGGAAAGTGCTGGGCGTCTCAAATGCTAAGACTAGTGTAGCCACTGGATAAAGCACAGGGGAACAGCCTTAAGTTGGAATTAGTTACTTTTATTTATTCATTACCCCTGGAGTAAGAGCATGAGGCACCAGAGGAGTACCTGAAGTGGGCTACGGTGGTCCTGAAGCCTCCAGCTGTCCATAATGACCTCTGTCATAGGGTCACGGGGTCATGTGGGCGTGGACAAAATCATTCATTCTGTATGGTCATGGGGAGTTATAGCTGGAGCATTTAGGACAATTGCAGAAACTGCGTCTGACTGAAATGGCCCACCGGAACAAAACTGAAGTGAACCTCGACATGTCTTTTCCGAAATTAAAAAAAGCAGGCAAGCTTCAGAACCACACGAAGGCTTTGTTGCAGGCTTCCATCGGCGTGCGCAGAAGGACCAGAGAGCCTCTCTCAGGTAAATTTAATTAGGGGCTATCTCATTTGTACAGCGAGAGACATGGTCAATAAGACACCCTTCTGAATACAATCAGTTTGCCAGTACAGTCACGAGAGAGGCGGATTCAGCTTCGTGAAATCTCCTCGTTCTTAATGAAATGGAGGGGAGGCATAATTCAGTGGGCATTGGGGAGGGACTCTTCAGAAAAAAGGCAAAATTATTCACCCGTTCCTGATGAAAAGGAAGCGAGACGTGGCACTCATATCAGAGGCCTCTGATAAAATAAAATAAAAATAAAATAAAAAAAATAAAATAATTAAATGTGAACTATGCACGTTGAACAGCTGCCTAACTGTCTGTGTAGTAACTGAAGGTACAGTCACAGAGTCACGGCAGATGGCCATAGTACCTTCATAGAAACATTCTTCATAAAAATAAACATTGGCCTCAAAGAATCTACTGAAAGAGGTTACGCATCGAGTGTCCGGCGTAAGCCTCCCTTACAAATAGACAGTTCGGACTTCCTCTTCGGGAAACGTATTATATGTTTCAATATACTGTCAGAAATTCCATTCTCCTTCGAATCTTGTCAATCAAATTAAAATCCAGTTGAATCTTGGCCCAGTAAACCTCATTTCATGGTCTGCTTGAGGATGCTTATGTAATTCTGTAGGATGTAGCTTTAGTGGTATAAGTAACCACTAAGTATAACAGTGTCGTAACACCCCAACAGTCTGGGGTTTATATTGTGTTATAATCGTGACACCAAAAAAAGAGAAAAGTCACTCAACTATATCTGAGCAGAGCTGATCCCCAGTCAGTCTCTCAGCATATAGATTAATTCTAAAGAGTTTCCAGCACGCCACAAGTATTATGGTTTAAAATCAAAGTCTGAAGAAAGTCGATAAAAGCTGATAACATGCATAAATAAATGGATGAAAATGTTTTTAAAGCCTGGATAAATTCTGGGCTTTTCCTTCCACGTCTGACACATTTCCATGCAGAATCCGTCGCAGGTCAGACTGTGCAGCAGCGGAACTTGCAGCATGTTTACTGCAGGCTTTTAAGTGACATACATGCATTTTCCCAGAGATAGGAACTGCGAATGCACATGTTTATAGGTGTGTGTGTGTGTGTGTGTGTGTATGGGAGATTAAATATGTTCACAGAGCATCGATTAACGCAGATCATCTCTGGCGTGTCATAATTTCTTGATTTATTTTCCTCCGGAGTGAATCCTTTCATTTTTCCATAGGAATGAAAAAAAGTCTTAATCCTCACAGATATTATAGGCAGACTGGGTGTAGTGAATGAGCACATTTTTACTAACGTCAGGCTGCTACGGACCACAGTCACATTTTCATCCTTTGCAGAGAAAAAGAACAATTACCATTCGCTCAGGAGTCATAATCCATTAATAAACCCAACAAAACAAATGTTATTACTGAAATTTATGAAGGTATTATGGCACCCTCTTCTAAATGCATAACCAACCATAGTTCGTGATTATTATTGAATGTATACCAATTAGGGCTGTCTATGCAAATGTTCAATGGCAGGGAAGTGAATTTATTAATTGAAAAATGCTCAATAGGAGGCAAGCCCAATAAATTATCTTAGCAAAGCATTATGGTCTTTAACTGCGATGGACATGCTTTGCATAGCAATTAGGGTCTCTGAAAATGTTTAGGCAGCTCACACTAAATATACAGCTCTGGAGAGAGTTCCATACCCTAGCTAACCAAGTGTGAAATAGCTTTGGGTAGGTAAGGTGGATAACCATTAATACTGATAAAGGGTTCAGGGCCTTCAAGGTAGAATGTAAGTTCACAGCGAGAAAACTGATTTATGTCATCTTCGCCAAAGGATAAAGTTAAACATCTATCAAGGATCTTAAAGACGAAGCGCGCACGGACCCTCGTGTCAAAACCGCCCCTCCTCAGCCAGGCCCTGCAGAGATACACACATCTGCTTCCCGAGTGGATTCACGCCAAAGCTCCACCACGCCTAGGTTGACGAGTCCATGAGGACCCAACACAATTACAGCCGTTTACAAGAGTGAGACAGCAGGGGGATTCCTTTAAAGAGGCCCAGATTGTTGTTACCGGTGTACCCTTAACTCCAGTGTCCTCCACACTGGCTCCATCATACACACAATTACCTGAACTGGGAAGAAAGTTTTTCTTTACCCTTCTTTTGTTTTAACTGCCAATCACTCCCAGATTCAAAGTTTGTCTTTATTTACTCTGGCTGTGTTTATTGTGGCTTCCACCATCATTACAACTGAAATGTTGAGCTTCTATAGGTTTTCTTATATACCACCTGATCACATTGGCTTGCCAAAGGTGGGAAAGTGACATTGGACTGGTTCATTGCTGAAATCCATCTTGTGACTGGATGTGATGTTTCAGGCCCAGTAGATGATACTTTGGGTTGAGTGAAGCTCCAGTGAAAAGGCAGCTCTCTACTGCAGTGTTTCCCAATTGGGGACCCACAATCGGTCAATGTTTTTGCATCCTCCCAGCTCCCTGCTTAGAGTGTCCACATTTTTGCTCCCCCCCCGCTCCCGGTAGAGCAAAAACATGGGCTGTCTATGTGTCCAAGAGAAATGTCGAGCGGAGAGCGTGACTCACTGTGCACATTAAAGAGATGCCGTCAGCCTCGGTCTGCAGGCCAAAATTCCCAACTAGGTCAAACGAGGCAAACAGAGGCCAAATCAGTCACATTACCCAGGGATAGGCATTGCCATTGGCCTTGGCTCTGCAGTACTTCAGGTTATTGGTCTGTTCTGCATCTGTGAAATCTGCACACTGCACTCAACATACAGATTCCCCTGCCCTTTGCAGTCATATCCACATGCTACTCTAATGCAAACATATTTAAGACGTCTTTACACTGTATTTGGTGTAAATTTGTCATTGCTGTTGGGTTTAGTTCTGTGTATATTGTACAGTGCAGTGTTTCTACTGCATATCTTGTGATATTGTCCCATACTTCACGTTTGGCACCAAGCCACAACAAATTCTGCTCTGTTTGTGCATACTGGCAATAAAACCCCCGCGACCCTCAATAGGATTAGCAGTTACAGAAAATGGTAACACTTTACTTGATGGGGACACAAATATTTTGCAGTAACTCAATTTCTACTGAAGTACAAGTCACAAACAAATCATTTAATATGAAAGACGCATCATGATTCATTAATGATAAACACACATGACATCAGTATTTTACTTGTGTTATTTATGATTGTTCCTTCAGTAGTTCCTTCAGTAGTTTGCTAAGATGCACAGCATTAACAGCTATAGTAACAAATATAGTAACTGCCTGAGATAAATGAAGCGTCGTGATTCATTAACGGTGAACAAACATGAGATCAGTATTTTACATGTTATTCATTATTCGTGGCTACAGTACTACCTTCATTAGTTCCTTCAGTAGTTCATAACGATTTATATAATTAACAGATATAGTAACAAATACAGTACTTGCTTGACAATTTATTAATGATGAACAAACATGAGATCAGTTTGTAACTAACACTTAATTTGTGGTTAAATTATACATAATGCCATAATACTCCATTATTTGTGTCCTCTCAAGTAAAGTCTTACTCAAAAAATGGATGAATAGATGGATGTTATGAGATAATTTACCCCATAAAATGCCCACACACCAAACCCACCAGTTACTCCCGGCAGAATGGTCACAGTTTCCGTGATGGAGCAGAGAGAAAGAAAGGGACTCGCGCATTCCGGCTGTGCTTGGCCGTCAATTCTGACATATGTTCCCGTGGCTGATCGGGGACTTTTATTTTGAAAGCTAAAGACAAATGGCATGCGCTCTAATTTCCTCTTTGGTAAAGGAGTCAAAAGGTCATACAGGTGGACTGTGCATGTTGACATTCTTCTGTAAATGGATTGTGGTGTTTCCCCTTACTGTAGGACTCTACCCTCATCTGTCAGGTCTCTCTTCTCCTGCGCTTGATATCCTGATCTGTACGATGACAACTTACAAGTGGTACCAATAACGACATTGGACCCTGTCTGCCCAGAACTCATCACCTACTATTTATACGAAAGATGCATATAGTCAGCGCTGCAGTACACCATAAAAAAATTATTTTTCGTTCTGTGGGTGGGAGGGGGATGACTAATCATCTGCATCACTCAGGTTGTGGATGGTGAAGATGCTCCACAAAAACAGCACGTTCTTGGATATGAGAAAAGTGATTAGCACTGTTGCTTCATGCCTCTAGGACAGAGGTGAATAGAAAGTAAAAATCCAGACGAAGATTTTGTTCCAACCAACCAGTTGAGTATGAAGAGTCACAGTCACAGAGTAACTTAGTTGGCCGGTTGAAACAAAATCTTGGCGTGGACTTTTACTCTCTGGACCGGAACTATCCACCTCTGCTCTAGGGTTGTGGGTATGAATCCTACCTCCTGTGTGTGTATGGAGTTTGTGTTGTAAACTACCCTGCACTTTAAGGGTTTGTGGGCATAGGTGGTTCTAGACCTTATTTAGCAGGGCTTCAGGCTCCTATATTGTTGTTTCAGCAGTCCTATTTTTGTATATATTTCATACTCCCTGCTTGCCAAATTTTTCACTGGGGACCCCCCCCCCCAGCAAATTTAATCATGGGGATGAAGTGGGTATGTCTTCAGGGTTAAAAGGCATTTCCAAGGGTCAAACCCTAGACTTTCCCCTGGTGGGGGTAGGGTACCCTTTTCGGACAGTTATAGCTATCCTGTGCCAGTGAGGCCACCTGTCCAGTGACATGAGAAATCGTGGCCTTTTAATCCAGGCTACCACCCAGTCCAAAAATGGTTGCTGAAGAAGCCATCTACGTCATGTGACATTTCGGAGATGAAAGGCTTTGAAGGGTACGTCTTTAAAGTGCAAGCCGGGGATCGAAAAAATGCTCACACCCGTCACCAGCCAGAGGCTGTGAAGATGAGCTTGACGCATTTTCTACACGGAGAGACTCAGATGAAGCGACGAGTGTCTCCTCACTCAGCCCGGGAAAGCGGAGCACGGATTTTGAAGGGTACACATATTTCACCATTAATTATTAAAACACAGCTTACCTCCCGATACGCTGCCATAAAACCGTATTATCTATCCAGGATTGAAATGTCCTGACAGCTACTCCTTGAACTGTGATTATTCAATTGCCGCGTGAATCATGGGATTCCATTTTACAAACGGATGTTTACTGACAGCGTCCTTATCGGGGAAAATGATAATGTACACATGAGCAATTTGTAATCCGGTCTCCATAGCTAATTAAGAACGATTCAGGAAGGAGCTAATTACAGACCTAAAATAGCGGAAATTTGGCAGAGAGATCTGCTGAAATCTTACAGGGCCTGTTTGAACATAAGGGCCTCAGAGGAATGCTGTTGTGTTTCTGTCACCTAATACTCTGCCCAAAGACCCCTTGACCTCAGGAATGGCAAATGCCAGGTGACCCCCCCCCCCTACAGGAAGGGCAAACGGCAGGTCACGCCCCCCCCCCCCCCCCTACTTTCACGGTATCTTCATCGCCACCTGTCACGATGAGGCCTTCTTGCGTTGCCGGTATCCGAATCCGGCTAATGTTTCCCGCAAGCCAAAGGGTTCAGCAGCAGTCGGACGAGACCGGCAAATGGAAGGAGAGGATTATGGGAGTGAACCGAGGCCTCCGGTAACTGTGCCCTTATCTGAGGTGGGAAGCTGTGAAAAAAGGATGGAATTGCGTTTACATTACTGAGACGGGGGTTGGAGGGTGTGAGCATGAGCCCGCACCTGGCAGCGGCCGTCTCACCAGATCTGGCCCCGAGAGGCGAGTTTTATTCCGCACAGCCGCGGGGAGCAGGGAGGAGCGAGAGAGAGAGATAAAAGTGTCAATTTTATCTGGAAAAAAGGAAGGGAAAGCAAAAACAGGAAGTCACCCACAGCAATGACAGACCTGGTCAATAGCAGTGGCAGGTGCCAGATTGCTGCCAGGGGCAGTTTTGGGCGTCAGGAAGGTAGTCGCAAGTGGAGTGAACGATCGTCACCAGCCGCACTGTATTTCGGAGCAGAGCATCGCTCTCGTGGGTCCACTAAATTTCCAAAACACCCTGCCTGGGACAGACTCCAACAAACTGACAGGTAGCTGGTGTCGGTGATGTCAGTCTGCTAGAGCCTCAAGCGTATGCGGGTCCCTGAGGCGCCGTCGTGACATCGCATTACATTTCCATTTATTTATTAAGCAGATGCTTTCGTCCAAAGCGTCATACAAGCGAGGCAGATAAGCCACATCACAAGCATACAGCCACCAAAGAGCTAACTCAGGTACTAGTGCTGTTAGGCTGAGCTTCTGATGAGTGACCAGCAACAAGTGCCAAGTTAGCGCTGGAGCAAGAGCCGACAATACACAAGAAAACACAAGCCTACCATCAGAAGAGCTATTCAAATTAAAACACCAAGACTAGGTTCCGGATCCGACAATAAATTGCAACTGTATCCAGTGTTGCCAAGAAACTAAGACATAACCTATGAAGATGGAGCAGGTCAGTGTTTGGGTGAGATAGATGAGGTGATTCTGGAAATGGTGGGTCCTGAGGCATTTGTTGAAGGGTAGGAGGATTCATTAATTAACTGAAAATCACTGGTAAGAAGGAAATCCAACTACTAATGATATTGACCAGACACAGACACCTATCGGCACAGATTACATTGGCCTATCCTAGAGTAAGTTGAGACTCTAATATACGATGAATATAAATAATATACCATACAATTATGATTTAATGATGGAGAACCTTGACAGATATTCTCAGATCTAAGGCGTCCTCATTTTCACATAACTGGGTCAGAAATGTTTATAGCGATTACAGCACAATTACTCAGACTTCATTCTTATGAAATTCACTGATATTATTTTTTATATTGTGAGCAGACAACCATTATCCCTGATTACATCTCAGTCAGGAAATGCTGTCAGACTGAGAATTTTGGTTCCTATCCCCAAATATGGAGGTTCCTTTGGTGGGACCTCTGGTCTGAAGTTCGGTCACCCGCTGGGACGCGTACATGTACCCTTTGAATAAGTTACCCACCTGGGCGACTGTGATAAATATGCCAGTTGCACATAATGGGCTTCAGAATATGTAGAATGTAAGCGGTTTAAATAAGACTGTCAGCTAAGCTTATGAATACAGGAACGGCGAAAAATAAAGCAGTCCCCACTTTCCCCTGTGGGCACAATCCCTTTTAACGACAGTTAAATCCTTGCAAAACTCAAAGGAGATTAGAAATTTCCAGCGATACCTTCCGGGCTCTTTAACGTTCCATAATCTAGTCACCTGACAGCACCGTTTGCCATCATAACAAATATAACAATATCATTGTCATTATGCAAGTTTATTATAGTACACGCTTGAGGCTTGAGGCTTGATGCGCAGATTGGACTGGGCGCTTAATAGGGGTCCGATTCACCGCCCCCCCGTGCCCGATTCCCATCCAGAGCCGACCCAGATACCGTAGGTGACATGAAAAACAGCCGGAATTTTGCTTCACAGACGACAGATGGGACTTCCGTTCTGGGCTGTCAGAAAGCTGAGCCTGATCAAAGGCCTCTTGGAGAATCGGAACGCCGCGGAGTATCACAGGGAACATCAGTCCCGCGTGAGGAGCTGTAACGCCATTCCCCCTCGCCCGGCGCTGTCACCGCTGACAGAATAGAGACGGGCAGGCTCCGTGCTGTCTGCCCCCTTCACGGTCACGTGCGTGCCGTGCACAGTCACTCCTGTTCTGTTTACCGTTTAACCGGGACACACTTTCATCTGAGATGGCTTGTCTCTTTCAGCTTTTACAACATCAGAAACACTGAATAAATTCAAGGTTAGGAACTGCACAGAATGATTTAACACCAAGCCCTGACCTAGTACTGTAACCCACCTCCGTCCTGCAATCTCTGCTGTTAAAAGGAGCTTCTCGTCAGCAACTCAGGAATAATTACATGTAAGCCGTCGTAATTTGCTTCCTAGGGAAAAGGCCAGCTGGACTGAACTGTCTGTGGGTCACCGAGGACTAGGTTGGGGAACACTGGTATATTCAATGGCACAGTGGCTAGCATCGTTACCTCACATCTCTGGGACCGGCATTTGAGTCTCCACCCTGGAGACACCATGTGTGTGGAGTTTGCATGTCGTTGCCATGTTGTCGTGGGGTTTCCTCCGGGTTCTCCGACTTTCCCCCCGTAGTCCAAAAACATGCTGATGTGATTTGGAGTTGCCGAATCATCCATACGTGTGAAAGGTGTGTGTGTCAAGTGATGGGTTGGTGCTCCATCCTGGGTAATTCCTTGCCTTGCACCCATAACTTCCAGAATAGGTTCTGGAACTCTCTGGAACTCTGTGACCCTGCACAGGACAAGCAGGTTTAGGAAATGGATGGACCTTTATTTTTGTTTAATCACATTTCCCCGCTACCAATGAGGCTTTGCCTTTATCTTTGTCCCCCAAGCCTGAAAACACTGAAATTCGTTACCACATGGGGCTCCAGATATCACTGAGGAAATCAATGCATCACCCAGGTGGTTTTCTTCTGTTTTTCTTCCTGGGAAATACCTACATCAGCATAATGAGAAGGGCACCTGCTGATATCAGGGGGCTTGGTATCATAGATGTTTCCATTCGGGCACCGACTACATGACAAAATAAAACGAATTAGGGGCCTTTTCATTTTAAGACAATAGAATCATGCCCGTAACTTGCACATGACGATTACTGTAATGCTACATGCTACAGAGGGAGCTAAGGTTACCATGGACTACGTGTGCTAAATGCACCGATCATTAAACCCCAGGATTTGATTTAGCCAGTGAGAACTGTTCAGAAATTCCCTTTTGTCTCAGTATTCACATAACACCCCTCTGTATGTTTCTTCCAGTTTGCTGGAAACTTCTGCTCATAATTTTGTAAACAGGTCAGCATTCAGAGGAATTTTTGCTTACCGTTTCCCCATTTGGATTACCTGTAGAGTGCTTTTGCTTTTTTCATTGTGTGTGATGGTGACGTTCACTGTCACAATAACCAAATGCCGTCTTTTCTGCATTTGAATTTGACTAGCATACACTCATCCACATAGCAGACACCAGGTGAAGTTTGGTTGTTTAACGTGACATTCAGTGTTAACACTTACGAATCTCATACCTTCTTCACAGGATGAAACAGCTCCGACTCACAAGCATCAGATCCTCTTTGAACAGCAGATGTAATGATGCAGCCTGGAACAAACCTACTAAATTAGCAGCACTGTTTCCTCTGCACCACGCTATCAATTTCCTCCTCCATACCTGTGACGGCATATTTCATACCTTCCTGCCGTAGGTGGCTATTATCGCTAATGAGAAGTGCTAAATTAGCTAGCATGATGACAGATTGCTTAGTTTTCCTGGTTTATCCTACAGAGGGAAAAATAGAAATGTATGCAAACTATAATGATGTGTCGGTTTTATAATTTGAGGTTGGAAATTAAGCCACTTGGCCCAAATGTACATTTACATTTCACCATAATATGTTGGCATTGAAATTTTGTCTGAAGGTTAACGAAATAGCTATGAGTCAAAGACTGATAATCTAGTTGCCTATTTCTACACATATAGTGCCTTGTGGCAGGAGTTGTACCTACTAGTAACGGTAAAGGTAGGCCATCTACTTTCATCTTGTTTGGGGTGTATGCAGTTTGATTTTAACTAATAATGAAGTACAATTTAGTCATCAAGAGCGCAAATAAAATCTGTGTGTTTATGTTGCTCTGTTGACATTGTTTTTACTGAAATATGTATCAGTTTTCTGTCTGCATGTCTTTTTTAGATATAGATTGTTTTGAATTACTGTGTATACTGGCTGTGTTTTTCTGGGCTGTTGTTTCTTATATTATTTTCTCAGTCCAGTCGTCGACACCTTTATTTAATTGTAATTCGACAAAATGTATAAAATCCAAGTTCTTCAATGCCGTGAAACACCAAGTGAGTGACAAGGTTTCTGAAATGCATAAGAACATTAATAATTCAATTATAACAGGGGACCTGGGGGACCTAACTGGGGGCAGATTTAATAAGCTGCAAGTCTGCGTGTTTTGTTAAAAGTGGGAAAGTCTGTGTTACTTAAGATGTGTTTTTGTCTGCAGCTGTGGCATGTAGGTGCCGCTCTGTTATCGATTCACCGACAGTATCTGCTGAACAGCAATCGGTTTCCAGCTGATGTAATTGCATTTTGTTGCATTTACTGAAAAGTAGAAGCAAATTCACACACTCAAATGACCAAAATGGTATAATGATCACAACAGAGAAGTGTAGTTTATAAGGTAATCAGCAGAAAGGGGAAGACAAGGATTTTTTTACAAGCCTGCAAAAAAAAAAAACAAATTACAAGAGACTTTTCAACCAAACTCGCGTTAAAAAATTAATCATGCCCGATAGTGCAGGGAGACAAAGTCACAATTAGTTTTCGTGCTTGTTTGGTTCATAAAAGCAAGAACTTATTCCACTTTCCACTCAAAGTGTTTACTGAAAAAAATCTGCCCAGACTGCATATAAGGTACAGAGAGTAAAAAAAAAGTCAGTATTTTTTTTTTCTGCTTGGAGGCTGATAAATAAATTGCATATTTTTGTCCGGTTCATCCTGTTCCAGCTCATGGTGTGGAATATTTCAGAAAACCTTTTTTTCCCGACGTTCCAATAGTCCCCTGCAACAGGATTACTTCCATTGTTATGGATAGCTAACGGGGACAGGCTGGCTGCCTTGCACACGGCGGGTATGTATTTGAGTATTCACACTGTGTCCGCGACCTCGGGGCTCATTTTCGTTGCTTAGGCCCAGCTGCATGTTTGTGTGTGTGTGTGGTCGTGTGTGTGTGTCCAGCGTGCATGGAATTTCATCGCCGGTTAAAGGTGTGATTTCAGAAGCAAACTAGTCTGTTTCCCAGACCCCACTGTCTATCTGTCAGTAGATGTGGAAAAAAAACAATAAGGGCTTTGCGTTAAAGTATTACCCTGATATGTAAGGGGAGATAAAAGTGAGAGAGCTGGGAGAGAGAGAGAGAGAGAGAGAGAGAGTGAAAGTTTTTACTCGACTCAGAAAACAACACAAAAGCTTTTTATGCTACCACCATGGATGTGACCACAGGAGGGATAGCGCTGAAAGGTCACTGTAGGTCTCACTGGTTTTCTGTCAGAAAGACTGGTCATTACAGTTATAGTTGTTCTAGGTAGGACAGCAACAGACGTTCTTATTGGATCGAAAACTGGTTAACAGACAGCAATCAGTGAGTAGTTATTAGAAGCACCATGTCACAGTGGGCCTGCATTCATAGTGGGGTACCGCAGGGTTCAATTTTAGAACCACTATTTTTCCTAACTTACATTAATGATATTGACACCAATACATACAGTAAACTGATTAAATTTGCAGACGACACCAAGGTGGGTGGTGTAGCAGATACTGATCTAGCAGCGCAGTTCCACTGAAATAAAGGTAGCTGATTACGAGAAAGATCTCGGTGTGTATGTTGATGCTTCCATGTCCCACTCTCAC
>JAOYFF010000045.1:5256365-5272477 GCA_025773925.1 Cryptomyrus ogoouensis | reverse complement strand
ATGGGGCCGCCAGCTACCCCCGGGCGCTTTTCTTCCCCGGCCTTCCTGCTCTCCCACCGAGCCCCCGCTGCTCCCCCCCCCACCCCCCCACCCCTGGTGGCCGTTTCCATGGCGACATGCCGCAGGGGCCAAATGGAGAAATCTTTAATGAAAGGTCCCTTGTGGGCTTTATACGATGCACCTCTGCGGCCGCTTTGGCGAACTCACGGCCCGGGGTCAAGTTTAAATCAGCCTGTGCTGAAGGTCACATCAAACTGGGGCTCGCATTAGTGGCACAAAGCACCTAAAATACAAAATATTACTTGAATTGTGCATGAAATCCCAGTACTTCTACTGCTTCCACTGCAACTCTGAACTACTTAAGAATGCCCCCAGATATATTTCTGTGCCAGCATATATTCTCCGTTTGTTTTTATATTCTTAAATCTTTCAGACACTTTCAGTATTGAATGAAATCTAAAGTTGCTGCCAAATTTATAGGTTATTTTATTTCTCTTCATGCCTCTCGCTGCGCAGACTGGCAGACAGTCACCGAGAAGCTATGAACATTTCATCTAAAACGGATTCGCAAAATTGTATCAGTTCAGTCTCCATCCTGAATTCAGACTGGAGCTGCAACGAGAGTCACATATCTTGTCCCGTAGTAGGATTCTCGGGGATAGGGTGGAGTGAGGGCTCAGTCACGGATCGATAAAGGACGTGGCGATGCACTGCAGGCCGCTGGTAATGGGCAGGCCTTCGTAGTGAGGGCTCAGTCACGGATCGATAAAGGACGTGGCGATGCACTGCAGGCCGCTGGTAATGGGCAGGCCTTCGTAGTGAGGGCTCAGTCACAGATCGATAAAGGACGTGGCGATGCACTGCAGGCCGCTGGTAATGGGCAGGCCTTCGTAGTGAGGGCTCAGTCACGGATCGATAAAGGACGTGGCGATGCACTGCAGGCCGCTGGTAATGGGCAGGCCTTCGTAGTGAGGCCTCAGGTGTGTCAGTGTCCCTGGGTGCATCAGACTCCACCCCTTCTTTGGGACTTCATCGAGCAGTTGTACCTGTGAAACTTACAGCCACCTCCCTGTACAAACAGGCCAACAAACACCCAATTAGTCCAATAACATCAATTATTATTTTTATTACACTTTTACTATTCTATTATTAACAATAGTACTACTAATTCATTGCAGTGTTGCTTCTTAAAAGCTGTCATTTAAAGAACCATATTTTTGTTTGATCACAAGTATCATTCGTGCAGGCTGAAGCCCTTATGGCGCCCTAGGCAAACTTATCCACCGGCACCCATGTTCAAAACAAAATGAAACTGGCTTGGTAAGTTGGCGACTCCTTAGAAGATGGTGCCTAGGCACCCGCCTATGTCACCTAATGAGGTGACCAGCACTGAGTATGATTCCCATGTATTTCAAGTAAATCACGAAACATGTGAATAATAGAAAAGTGTGCCACAGCCCTCACCTGAAAATCAACGCCTGCATTGTTGAGCGTGATGCCCATGGTGATTGTTGACTTGTCATGACGTGTCTTCTGATTGGCTAGACCTTCTGCGCTGTGTTTGGCAATGAAGTTTACCACGGAGTAACGGAATGACAACGGGAGGCTTACCGGTCTCTGTGAATGTCTGTAGTTCTGTATAAAAGGAAGCCAGGATGCACCAATTGCTGCAATCAAAAATGTCTAACAGAGTCTGGGAGGAATTTGCAATGTCCTTCTAAGGGAGTCATTGCACATGACCCAAATAAACCAATGACAATCATTTAACTGCTCATATGATGGTGCTTCATCCATTTTACAGCTGAACATTAGGCCTGCTGGCTAATTAGGTGAGGTCACATCTCCTCCTTGGACTCGGAAACGTTAAGCTTTAGCCACCCTGCTACTTGCTAACATGGCTTTCAATCTTCCCTAAAAACCAATAATTCACAAATCAAGTTTCTGAGCTATCACCCACCAACCCCATTTGTAGACGTCCCTTAACAAAGTTGACTGGGGCAGAATTTAGATTGCGCACACTTTGTGTTGAATATCTCTTCAAAACACCATCAGTCAGACATCTATCTCACTTCAGCCCAAGGGCATCATGAGTTACCTTTGTGCTGTACCCGAAGAAAACCTTTGCAATCACCGGCGAAATGAACTCCCGGATAAAGAACAGCCACTCCTTCTGGAAATTCGTCTGTGCCATATGAATGTCGCTTGCCAGAAGGGGCTCATGCCCTGCTGTTAGCCGCTTATCCTTCAGGGGGCGTGAGTGAGGAAATAACAGGTGAAGACAACATGTGGCATGGTGCCCCTTTCCAAAGGCAGCCTCAATCTTCTGGTATCTGTAAGCCTGTCATCACGCTTCACAGCAAAGCAGCCACCACGCTGAGGATTACTGAGACTCCTGAAAACTTTCTACAGGTTTTAAGAAACCCCATTTGGCAGAAAGTTATGATTATAAAATAAAAATTTAAATGAAACACCCGGAAGACACATTCCCTTTTCAGCTCTCCTTTTCATTTATTTTTTTTCAGACACACTTTAATTTAAATTCTGTCTGCCTGTCCTCCATCTGAATGCATCCTTCAGGACCCCAAAAAAAGCCTCCCGATTCAAATTCAAATAAATGATTTGCCTTCTACCCCCAACAATCAGAAGCAAACTGGGACACCCAATCGCCGGAAAGGTCTTTGGCTAAAGCTCCTAAGCTAATTTCATAATTAGCCCCATAATTATTAATCTAACGAGACAGTTGTCCATCCAGCGGCATATACTAACCCAGTTCGGCGTCGCTGACCATTTCCCAAGGTTTTCCGCCTCTCCGACGAGCTCGTTGCAAGCTTTCGCAGATAATATGGGGCCCTAAAGAGGGGTAAAGAGACATACATACCAAGTAACGATAAGTATAGACTAGGCTGTAAAATTAGCACAGGTGACCTCATCAGACTGCATGTACCACTGAAGCGACATATACCTGCTCAATGATGTCTTCTGTGAAAATTCTAGAATAATCAGGATGGATATATTTTTCCTTCCAGTCCTGTAATCATTAACATAAAAACAGCTAATTTTTCACTGTAAAACATAGACAAGACGCAGAACAAAGGCTCTTTTATCTCCATGCTCATGCACATGTAAGTGAAGTGATTAGTTCTGCAAATTACAGCTCCTTTGATGACAATATTAGGACAGCAGGTGGTTAGACGACAGGGAAAATGAAGCAGTCAAACACATTACAGCGGCAATGGCCCATAATGAACTTACCGCTGGCTTTTCAAATATTTGCCACAAGTCGCCGTTGTAATGCGATGTCTTATAGTTAACGGTGGAAATCAGTCTTCCAAATTTGAGGCGGTTTGAGACGTATATAAAAATGCCCTTTAAAGGAAACGTAAAATGCAGTACAAGATGAGCGTTAAAGTAAAATACAAATAATACACATTACATTACTAGCAGGGCATAACACACAACGGATGGATCAAAACATCAAAGCTGGTATTTGTAAACTTTGGCTACTTTGAATAAATCCCCTCTTCCTCTTCATCAGAGAATACTGATTTTTATATTGTAATAATAATATTTAATACCAATGCCTGACCATACGCAGTTATGGAAAATGGATGGAAATTTTAATAATATTATTTTAGTATTTGGCTCACATGTTTGTCCAGAGAAACTTACAGTATATATATTTTTATATAGATGAATATACTGTATATTTCATGTCGTTTTACTGTAAGGATCTTGGGCAAGCTGACCCAGGAGATGAACAAAAGCTTTCAGAAACTTTTCAGGTTACAAATCCAATAACTATCTTATCTAGGTTGAACAAAGAGGCTGACCATATCTAAATCACCATGGCAACCAGGCTGTTGTGGTCAACTTGGGGACATGATGCTAATTCTGACCAACATGGTTGACCTCTAACCTTTGTCCATTGCAGACAGTATGGGGTGAATCTTAATATGCGTAGTTGACCATACTTGTGTTCTCATGTACCCATTTCACGTCATCTTCCATTGCCGAAGTCCAGGTCCAATACAAAGAACACAAGTACAGAGGACTGTAAAAATCCCTGGATGTCGTTCTCGCCCCGCCCCAAATATCAAGGATACATTGGTTGCATCCTTGCCGACCAAGACCAATCCCAGAATTCATTGCACCCCAAGTTAGTTCTTGGAAGGCAAGTTGGCAAGACCAGTCTTGCCCAGACTACAAATACGATTCTTGGTACTGAGTTTCACCTTCCACCACTTCTCTGGCTGATGAATGACATACGGCTGGAGGGACAGAGAGACAGCGCCAAACCCGGTACCCCAGAAAACCCTGGCAAAGACATCGAGTGGGAGCCTCTCACCAGCTGGCGCGCCTTCCTGCACAAAGCCATGTCCGAGTCCATTCTCTCCAGGGTGAAGGAGCTGCCGTTTCTCAGCTCTGCTCTCAGCGTCTCCCCTTTTATGAGGTAGATATGAGCCACGTACGGAGCGTTCCACACCCCCCTGGCGGGAAATAGACAGAGGAAATAAAAAACTGAAAAAGAGCTTTAACACCATCTCCATCCATAATTTATAGGTTTGGAAGAAAAGCCTTTTTATGGTGTCCTTCATATATATATATATATGTGTGTGTGTGTGTGTGTGTGTGTGTGTGAAGTGCCATGCTGTTATGTTGTTTCATGAAACAAGGCCTATACTTTTCAGCATACTGGTACACTGTCATTCAATATTTTTGAGAATATCCATGGCAAGTGCATGAATACGGACACGATTTGTGAATGTAATAATATTTCGGTCGTTACTTTCTGCTCTTTATTCTTCATTATCTGAAGCTTGGTGACTCCATTTCCAAGGCCTGTCTTCAGGAAGGCTGAGAGACAGAGCTAGAGGAGGGTTTGCAGCACAAACTGGATGGAGCGCTCCGCTCTCCTACCGTCCAGCATGCATGCGACACCCCGCACTCACAGAAACAATGTCACTCACTCGTGTCGTCCACGTACGATGTCCAGGTAGTCCTCGGACCTTGCGAAATAGTCATCCGCGCTTAGAGCTCCCCAGGAATTTGATGACGTCTTACCTCGGTATTATTACCTGGACATAAATACTTTGTTGCTCAGTTGTATCTACCCTTTCTAACCAGCCTGCTCGTTTAGGATTAATATTGGGATATTAATATTATACTTATGGAAAAGAAGGTAAAATCAGAAATGTAACTGATGTCTTTACATTGTGGGAGAAACTCTAAGTAGCGAATTGAATTTCAGTGGAAGACAGTGAGAATATGGCCACAGCCAATGGCGTCAGAGAGAGTTTGAGACAACTTAATATTTAACACAAGTCTGTTTATTGGGAAAGATGAATGAAGCCAAATTAATTAATTATATACGTCCCCCCGTCCCACAGCAGTGAAGCCACATTCCAACTCCTTCACCCCTGGTATTAAAAACCCACATATCTCTCTAGTGGGCAAAAAGCAAGTCAGACTAATCAGCTATTTTCTAATACTCCCTGCAGCAGCAAGGAGGTGTTTTACACTTGATTTACCCATAATGCACAGTAAGAGAACCCGCAGTTCTTCCCTGACATTGATGGGAAAATCCATGTTTTTTATTTATGAGTAGTAGGTGACTTCGGCTAGAGTGTTCAGAGCTGTTCTGTAGACCGTGTCTCATGCTGCCTGAATAGGTCGATGGAAGTCAGCCGTCACATGACGACGCAGCTATTCTGCTCGATCAGGAGCCGCAGGGTCCGATTATTTGTTAGCATCGACGCTGAAATAGTACCTGCATTCCATATTCCTGCGGCACAGGTCCCTGGGGAATGAAAGATTAATATTCATGCATGAGAAGCAGGTCCATTCTGAAGGTAAAAGAAGTAGAATTCCTGCTTGAATTTCAAAGCACATATCACACCCTCGGTGCTGATAGCTGAGTGTATCGCCTCCATTATCAGGGTGAGGGACGGTCACAGAAAAATAAACACCGTCAGAAATACAGCGTGGCAAAAATACAGTCCGACCACTGAGCACCAGAGTGGCCAGTGACAGCTTCAGGTCGTGGACCTGAAAACGAACGTTGAGTCAAACCTCATCAGTGGGTTTTAGATTAGTTTAATTCTATTTAATTTCACAAAAGATGAGGGTGAGGTGTCTTTGTGGCTCTGTTTAATTACACTGAGGATTTAGGGTTCTAAAGGCCTGTTGGCGTTCTCCAACGTTCTTGGTTTGGCCTTGGCTCTCCTAATGACCACCTAGCAGAGCACTAGCCACGGTCAAATGAAGCTGACGTGTGGTTGCATGCATTCCCATGTCCCGTGCCTCTGCTGAGGTCAACGGTTTGCCGGGGCCCATGACTTCAAAGCTCTGGAAGACCTTCCTGTTCTCCATCCAAAACCTCTGGATGTGCTTCTCATGGTGGGCTTCCTGGGCAGGGGAGAGGGACAGAGGGCTTTGGTGACAGAGCATGTCTGATGTCATTCCCTGAAAAGGAGCAGACCGTGTGCAAAAAGACACCCACTTTGTTATATATAAATACGCTTAGGCGGTCCTTGGCGTAGTCCAGCGCCAGAAGCCTGTTCAGGAACTCCGACAGAAAGGGAGTGGGTCGCTCGACGAGCACACCCAGGGTCACTCTGGGATACTCCTACATCACACAACGCGGAGCCGTCAGAGCGGGATGGCGGCTGGGCTCAAACCAGCCACGCAAAATATGGACTTCAAAATGTAAATACAACAGACATTTGCCAAAGTTGTGACCGCTGTCATAAACTGTCTGGAATGTAGAAACCTCTTAACGGGTCACAATGTTTGTTAAAAAACACACAAACTGGAAAAATATTTTTTGCATTGTTCCTATGTCTTACTGCAACCTGTTCTGTTTGTATGTTGCACTATGGTGTTGGAGGAATGTTGTTTTATTCCACTATATACTGTACCTGTATGTTTCCCTTCAAAGTAAAACAATGAAGTGTGATAGAATTATGTAGGTGGTAAGAGGTCCTCTTAAACACAGCTGGGGAGACTGACCCAGGTTTCTCTGCCTAGCACACTTTATGTAAGGCAGCTAAGAGCCTCATCTACGGACAATGAGGAGGACAAAACATGACTTAGACAGCAAGCCAGTGCCTCATCATCCTCACTGAACAGCCGGGCCTCTTCTCACCTGCCAGCCAGAACTCCCTCGTCCACTGCACCTAAGCTGTTAAATTGGTCATTCCCAAAATAACAAGGACCGGTGTGACTGTCACACCTGGTAGTGAAGATTGATGCTTTTTGTCAAGTTGATGTTAACAAAACATACACACGTATAAGTGTTTTCCACTTGGTTTCATTTTTCCATTTCTGGGATCACAGAAAAGTACTGTAGCGTACCGCTGCGTCCGTATTCAGTTCTTTTGGCTGCATCCCAGCAGCCTTTGCGGCATGCATAATGTCAGTTAATGTTCAGTTTGCTTATTCACTCAGTTAATTCGTTTTATCGGTTTATCGATGGTTATATTATACTGGCAGTTCTGTGATTGATTCTGCCGTTGTACCGTGCTGTTTACGCTGAGCCCCCTGTCATGGTGGGATCAAAACCGGTAGATATAATGACAGAACTCCTAGAAGAAATCAAGACAGATTGGCAGGGGAAGGCCTGAAATGGACGAGGGACTAGGTGTTATACCTCCACTGCGTCCTTGGAGGTTCTCCTGGGAGAACCTCTGCTTTTCCTGCATTACTGCAGCTGCCCTGACAGTAACCCAGTTCCACACTGGGCGTTGGACCCCTAGTAGCCCTTATTGGACTATCGATGCCTAAATGATGTCATCCAAAATTATTCTTATCCACTGCCCCATATTGATGAGCCCCTTAATCACAATGCTGGGTCAAGCCGGTTTAGTATCCCTGTCCTCCATAGTGGGCACTGGCAGTTGGACCTGGCATCCAAAGCTATGGGCTTTACCATTGGCTAGGGGCTTTGTTAGTTTCTGGGGATGCCGTTTGGACTCGGCAGTGTGTCTTAATGCGCTATTAGTGCATGCAGTGACTTTCAATGCAGTGATACACCACCTGCAGGAAGTCTTTGGCAGGCCTCCACTTTACGTAAAGCCTCCATATAAAGCAGGCCTCCACTTTAACCCTAAGAAATGCACCCAGCTGTGGCATCAAATATTGTCCTTGTGCTGTACAGTCGTCCCTCGTCGCCATTTCACGCTTCGACTTTCGCGGCTTCACTCTATCGCGTTTTTTTCAAATACATTTATTCATTAAAAAGTTGATAGACAGTGAAAATGACACAGTGCGCAATCGGTTGTCTGAGTCAATTATACACCTCTGTATTACAATTAAAATAAAAATTACTGTACGTATGGACTGTAGGCCTATGTATTCGAGCAACCCCGCAAATCCTTCAACGCCAGGTGCAGCCGGATAATAAAGAAATAAAGAATCCTACTTCGCGGAAATTCATTTAACGCAGGGCGACTGTATAGTAATTTTCACTGTTGCGTGTGTTGTTTGTGTAGTTCCCACGTCAGGGTGATGACACTGCCCCATGACAGCCAGCGTGTTCACAGCGTGCTCTGAGCGTGACAGAAATAAAAAAAAGTGATGTCAGTCTTCTGGACCCCCACCTCGCTATAGTACATTTTCATGGGTTTGCACTGTAGTGCTGGTTATCAGTGTTCACTGGAGCAGATTTCGTTTTACCAAAGGATCATAGAATTGCCACAGCGGTTTTACTACCTGCTACCTGAAAACTTATCTTCATAATCATATTAGATCTATAATGAAATGTCAGTGTTATGATGTTGGACTCACTTTGGAGCTGGATAGGTCTAGCATATCCTGATTGCAGACACGGCAGCCATTATTGTAGGTCCAAATGTTGGGGATGTAGTTGTCCAGCTAGTTAAGGTTCAGCTATGAAAAAAGCAAGTCCAGTTCATAAAAATATCAAAACGGTACTGTCAGTCTGAATCATTTGCCTTCAGAGAACGTTCTGGAAACAGGCATGACGTGCATTACTGATTTCAGCGGTATGCTGGAAAGTGACAAACTACATGCTCTGTGCTTTGCTGTTCGTCATCAGTCGAGGGTTATATGATATACATGACAAAATCCCAGTCAGTGTACTGCCACATATTATATCTGAATTCACATCAGACTAAAGCTGTTAAATTCTCATTACTTATTTGGGATTAAATGCTTAGCTTAATGATTAAACTAAAAATAAAATGCAACTGTACTTTTTGTGACTTCTGCTCTGTGTATGTAAAACTAACAAATGTTTCCTCTGGGAGCTCCGTCTTCCTCCCACAATCCGAAAACACAGTTTCTAAATCGTCCATAGTGCATGATTGTGCCGATGTACGTGTCCTGTGACGGACTGGCATCCCATTCAGGATCTAGGCCCCTGATGACCCCAAACAGGATACCTGATCAGAAGATGGATGGATGTACTTTTTATTGCTATGTATGGTAAAGGGTGAGATATATTCCCAGATTTCAATTCAATAGGTTCACAAATAATCCTGTTTTCTATTGAAACCTCACCCATTGGATTGATCTTCTAGGTTGGTGTGGATACTGTTTAACAGCAAACCTACAAATCAGCCAGATCTGCTAACCCTCCTAGTGTCACTGTCATCCCCCCTACACGCTTGTGAAGCCTTCAGCTCACCCTGGTATTCCTGTTTCCTTGAATGACCACTGGCAAGGTGTCATAAATGGCGTTCCTGACCCGCGTCTCCTCTGGTCCAAATTTTAATAGAACTTCACCTTAGCGGGAGAAGCAGACATTGACAGTTACATCACTTCAAAGGAATCAGAAATTCAGGGCGACGTTTCCTGGAATCTCATCTGAAAAAGTCTCTGAATCTGCACTCACCAAGTTCTTCACTTAAGGTCTGGAAAATCTCACACCTGTCATCCATTGTTATGTTGAGACATTCCTATAAATATGCTCAAAATAAATAATATTTTCCTTCAGATTCACTCTTGGTCAGATTCCCGTTTCTCGCTTTAAGAAGTTCAACTGCCTTGTTACTGGTGTAGCATGTTCTGACGTCGCTACTTCAAGTTCCACTCACTCTCAGAAGCGGATCCAGGTACTCTCTGGTCTCCCTATTCTCCAGAGGATCCCAGGACTCCAATAACTCGCTGATGTCCGGCGTATAACCCATCATGCCTGGGAATCGCAGCAGATGATGGTCACACAGTTGAATGCAATATGGAGAGCAGCAAACATATGATTTCTAGATATCCATGCCCACCAGTAGGACCAAAAAAAAACCCAACTGCGTGAACTCCACTCACTTGCGTGATCAAGTCTACAAATTCAGTTATCGGCAACAGCCCTTGGTCAAAGCTCCGACCTCTAGACCAGGTTCTGATCCCCATTTACTTTGAGTCAATGTAATATTCTTTACATTTGTTTTTGTGATTTCTATATCTATCAGCATTGTTTGTCCTCTGGAAATATTACTGAATAGTACTTAATAACATATTACTTGCAAAAATACGCTATATAACATTAAATTGTAATGATGTAATTAAAGGACAGCGGTAGGTTGACTTATAAGTGTGAGCCCTGTTTGTAAACTACATCTTCCATAATACAAATTCTTAAATCACAGGGCTACAATGTGAATTCCTTGTCAATGTCCATTGACCCTGGATTAGATGGGGCCCAGCCTGCTGAACTGGATTGCAAAATAAATCTTATTCACCAAACTTGACAGACGAAGAACTGGTTTAAGCATGCAACCCAAGTGTTCCAGTTAAAGCCACTGTTACATTTCTGAAAGAATAAAAAAAGAAACTTACTATCTGGCATTGACATGGTTCTGTTGAGAAATGATAGAACCATTATCTCTGCTTTTATACAGTTTTAACACTGGCTGAGTCCAATACTTCAATTCAGAGCAGTCGCATTATTTTAATCCTTGACGTGTTCCTAGACTATAATGTGTACCAGCTGGTTGTGGCCTTCTGTTGAACCAGGATATCTTGGGAGCCATTTTTCCACTACGGGACGTCATGCCTGTCAGGCCTGATCTCTCTCAGGCCGGCTGTAGATCATCTCGCATTAGCTGAATGCATGAGGCCTCGATGACTGACCCAAAAAGCAAGTACCTCCTATTAGTTATGAAAGACATGCAAGCTGTTCTGGGAGGCGCTCTGAGGGTGGAAATCCATCCATCTTCTTACTCGACTGCGTTGCACAGAAAAAGGCTTTTTCAAGCAGCTTTCAGAGAGAACTTCCAAGGTCAAAGTTGAGAGTCACCAGGCTCCCTATCACCTGTGCTCTCATACCCACCTCCCAAGGTACCGAGCGGCCACTTTCTGTTAAACATGACAGGAAATCCTTCAACCAGATGCTCGTTCAGCCAGTCCTGCCACTCAGCTGCCACCACGACCTTGTGGTTGAATTTTCGGAATTTCCTGAGACAATCCTCAGGGCTTCCAGCCAAAATGATGTCATTGCTGTATGGATAAAGGAGGGTCAGATAATGAACCGACCATCTAAACAAGCATTTGGCTTGGGAATCTTTTTGCCTGTCTGGCCACTAGCGTGAGAAGAACAAATTAAGGTCTGATACTGAAGAGGAACACCTGTGCTCATGACCTTTATGGTGCAATGATTTATATTCTATTTCTGGTAACATTTAAACCAATTTTCTTTATATTTTGTCAGTAAATGCTTTGGAATTCTTGTTTGAGACAGAAAAGAGACATGCTAGTGTAAGACACCAGGTGTTAGTACATGTGTTAGATCTTGCACAATAGAAGTCATCAGGCACTGGTAATGCTTCAGCAGCTCCCCCCAGTGGTCATAAAGGTGAAGGACATTACCACTGCACCCCACCTGTCCAGAATCATGACCACAAGGCTGTCCTGTTTTCTTAGCATCGACATCTTCTCCTTCAAAACGCGGCTCCACCAACTGTTGCCTGGGGGCTGCCCAGCGCCCCCACCGTCCCCCCCAAGCACTTGTGGGAGAGATTTCCTAGTGATCTCTCTCAATTGGGGGTGGATGACTATTTTATGAGACCTCGGTAATCCCGGTGGCAAAGACCGCTACAAACATGGGCGGCTTTTAGGGTAGCAACCAAAACGGTTTCAGATTCAAGTCTCGGGGGTAACTCCGTTGTCATTTTCTAAACAAAACAACAAGCCGAAATGACCTCAGTAGAGTCTCTAACTACTGTAATAGGCAAAATTGCAAGCGAAAGCATCTGCAAAGTATAGATTTCAGCAGGGATTTGACACATAATCCCCCCAAAGGCAGAAAAGTCACGACAGTTTTGTAGATATACCTCCACAGAGTAGTTGTAGTAATCTGCCAACTGCATGAAGCGGAGGAAGCCGTCGCTCTCAGGAGCAGCGGCCACAAGTATCAGCAGTTTATCTGAAATCAACAAATAAACTTTCACGTCAAAGATTTACAGTGGAGATGGGGACTTCAGACTGAACAGTGCTGGCGAACAAGTAGCTTAATGACCTATGTAATGTTTGTCAGACAAATTGGGCGGCTGATCCCTCCGCCAGCTGACGAATTTCAGTTCCGCTGTTCAGCAAAGATGAGAAAGTCAGGAGGTTCAGCACAGTGGTATTACTGAAAAAACAAACTGAGGAATGGGGACGCATCAGAGCAGATCTGCAGTCTTGTTTTTTTATCCCTTTTTTAGTCTTGGGTAGAATTCTCCCGAAGAGGGAGTACAGAGTCGAAAATGTGACTGCAAGCTAATCCAACGAGTCAGTATTTATACAGAAAACATGGCTGACACGTCCATGTGTGGCTGTCAGGCTGGATGGAGGTCAGACCGGGAGGTGGAGGGACGTTTATTTGAACGTCTGGCTTCTTTAGTCTCCCAGAATGTTGAACGATCCAACATACACATCCCTGCTGGCGGCGGGGGCCACGTCTGCCATTGTCTGATGCCATCAGTTTAACCCTAAAAGAAGGCTGCAATTCTAATTATTGCACACATTAAAAAAAAATTATTTATAAGCATAGCAGCATAACCACATCTAAAGCAGACAGCATAGATGTAGAGCAAAGGAACAGACTAGCTCAATTTCTTGCAATTTTCATGTCCCTTTAAGTGTAAGTGATATTTGATATTTTTGTCTCCAGGGAACACCAGAATTCAAAGTGTGGACTATGAATAATCTTTGAAGAGCTACCTGGACTCAGTCCTAACAGACTGCAGACACAATCATTACACACCCCTCACAACCCGGCCGGGTCTCTGCCTGTAATGTAACGCTGCTTATCTATTTCCTGAAGGAAACCTAGGCAGGCCCAAAGAGTTTTTTTTATGGATGGATGAGTGTCATGACCTGCTTCAAGCCATGAATACAGAACAGCCTTTGGAATGACTTCTTGGAAATAGATTTTTTCCGCCCTTTTTTCCCTGTGGTTTTAAAACTTCTGTTATTGTTAAAACACACTGCACTGTGGTTACAGGGGCTGTACTGCAGGAGCGAAGGATGAAAGTAGCTGCATTTGCCCAGCTAATGTAAGCGTAGCACAGAGGGAGCAATCAGTCTGTGTGATTTCACTGCATAATTTGTAAAGTCTAAGACCATCCATCCATCCATATTTAGTCTATCTGCTCATCCAGGGCACAGTCACAGCCTGGAGTATTTTCCCTCCGAAAAACACCCTTGAATTATATGACTGGTTTACAATTACAGTTTGTTACACTTACAGCCAAAATGTTTTTGTGCAAAAAGATTTTTTAACTTCCTGGGCAGTTCCTTCATCGAGGTCCTCTATTATGCTGTTGTTTAAGTAAGTGTTAGTATTGGACGGAAAACCGCTTGTAATAATAGAATGTAATTTTAGTTACTGTAATCACAAATAATAGCGTCCATATGCCGTTCAATTAATAAGCGGCAATTTAATACGGCTGAAACCAACAGGTGTCTCTAATCCAGCAGAAACAAGGGGGGGGGCGTATTTTTATAAAAGCGGGGCACGAAGTCGGTGCTGCTTGTTTGTTAGATTGTGGATAGGCAGAAATTATATGTTCTTCTATATTCTTCTTGTGGTGGGAGAAATTTCTGTTTTCATTCCAGTCAGAGTTATTTTGGTTTAGCTGAAATAAGAAAAGCGTTACAACATTTGTCAGCAGCAACATTATTTCAGTCTTTCTTACAGGCGTGTAGCAGCCGTAGCAGATTAACACCGACCGTTTATGTGCTGGGTCGCATCAGAGGCTGTTTCCGTAGCTACCAAAGACGTACATAAAAATTTATTTAAAATTAGGGAGTATAAACTGGTTGCATGTTGCTGCCTATTTGACGGCGTCTACAGAGAAAAACCTTTACGTCAAATAAAACTATTAAGGTTATTTAGGCAGAGCGTAAAAATGTAAAGGGTTACTATTATTTTTACTAGGCGCAACAAACTCTTGCAATATAAAATTTTAATTGGACTACTTTGTTTCTCCACTTGAGACTGAGAATGTGTTTAAAACGAGACCGTAATTCACACCTACATTTGCTAGTACTGTTTTCTTTTATCATTTCATACCAAATCAAATGTTGACTTTGCATAAGACTTGACACGTCTCTTAAACAGCACTGGGCCACCATCCCAACCGTGTTTCCTTACAGCTATTTGCGTTACTGTTCCTCTGGCTGGCTTTTCTACATGAGTACCGCAAGTAGACTAATCAGCTAGCATGAAATATATTAAACGGTAAACATCTTGGCCCAAAATTTTCAGGACGTTAATAGCATCCATTTATTGAAAAACAAAAACACAAAGTGCTACAACTACAACAGGAAGGGCGTTTACAGGAAATTCAAATTATCCTTACCTGTCGGAACCGCTACTTCAGCATCACCGTCGGAGTTAACAGTACGCAGTAAGCCTATTTGTGTGCAAAAACAAATAAAACTAAGAAAAACAAATAAAAAGAGAAACCGAACCTAAAAATCCCATCACCAAACTTATTTATAGTAATAAAATTTCATAGGCATCTTAACTACTTTAACACAAGTTTTATTATTTAGTTTTATTCTATTGCATTCAAGACGTGAACCGTAGACACAAATATTGCGAGGACGAGAGACTGTCCGTGAGACCGACATAAACAAGCAGCCAAAGTCCCGAGTTTTCTGGCGCACGGTAATAACATGGAGGTTTACAGGCGTGGTTCCCCAGTGACTACAGACTCTTTTGTTCTGTATTATAAGAAAATAAGAAACGTGTCCCAGAATCCCCAATAAGGACAGAATAGCGAATAATGTATTAAACATAATCCTGGAAAATGTTTGCTGGTGAATGTGCTTGGTAATGTTTTGCATAAAAAAACACATTTTATTTACCTTCCATAATTTTATTCAGTCTGGAACCAGAAAACAATTAAGCGTATACTGCTGTATATGCACCTCTAAAATTAGACATAGTTTAAATGCGGCCCCCAATACTTAAAATGAACAAAAGATCTCATTGGCCAAAAATTGAAGTACCTTTGGATTACACTGGAAAGGGGATCAGACTGGCTTTGCAGGGAACATGTTTATTATACAATGAGAACAGCCGCTTATGTTTTAGGTAGGATGGGATTGTGTTACACCAAGGAAAGATGGTATATCCACACGGGTTAAGCTGTGGCCGTTGTATATGTCCACACGGTTACGGATTTTACTTAAATATGACCATAAAGATCATGATTCCGGGCTTTTTCGGCTGAACCTCGAATGGGGGGGCAGGCGGACGGACCCTCAGACAGATTAGGTCTCTGTGCTAAACCTCTGATGTCTTATAATCCTAGAAACATTACTCAATATGACCCTATAGAATTTTCTGAAAGTGCAAGATATTGTAAACAGATAAGACATGAGTAACATGTAGCTCGCCCAGGAGCACAGAAGCAATTATGAACATCCTTTTTCTTTGATGGTGGCATTTGTGGTGCATGAACAAGGCAAAATCAAAGCTGGAATTTTTTTATTTGTATTTTATGACCTTATCAACGGACCAATCAGGGTAAACGAAGTGGAAAAACATAATTCTGCAGCTGATCTTCACTTCATCATGAGTGTTGTTGGTCAGTGTAGAGCAGAATCTGAAGTCAGTCCGTAATTTTACAAGACAATTGCTCAGAGGAACTTCAAAGATATATGAT
>JAOYFF010000045.1:5238947-5256265 GCA_025773925.1 Cryptomyrus ogoouensis | reverse complement strand
TATATATGGGTATTCTCATTTCACAATCATCCCACACTGCAAAGCTTCATTCTGGCCAGCGATGACTTCTGCTTAATCAATGGATGGCTCTCATTTATTTGTGGATAAGCTAGCAAAATTCTTTATGCAGGCAATATTTTATTTGACTATTCTATTCTAGATCTCTAATGAGAAATTATACTCAAACATAATTGTACTAGAACAGTTGTTTTTTTTTTTCGAAATTGAAAAAATATCACAGACGTGTCAGTTTTAGCACATTCTATGTTGATATGGACAGGATCAGTCATGCACTGATCAGATAAAGCAGAGTCCTGCTGCATCACACATTTTCCCATTTTAATTCACATACATGTTCAAAACTGATTCAGCGATTATGCAGCTGCTTATGATGAGATGGGAACACAGAACATCAGTCACGAAATGCAGAGGCGGAGAACCTGCTTCATGAAGGAACACCAGGACATGCAAGAACATCACTATTCAATGGGCCTTTTGCTGCAGAATTTGCATAGTGCTGAATGTCACATTTTCTTGTCAGCAAAACACTATCTTTCCCTCAGTAGATCAGCTGACATACTTGACATTGCAGAAATGGACAGAGAAACTTCCATTTGTGTAAAGAACTGAAGGGATATACGTCCCACTGAGAGGCATTGAACTGTGAAAGCTGAACTGGGTATGGCTAAGATCATAATTAAGCTATTTTGCTTTGTATAACCTATTATTATTATTACTATTATACCAAACAACTTCCTAACACAAACGCCGGTAACAGTTTGCTTAAGGCCATGTTAACTTACCATTAGAAATCTGCCTATAAATATTCATCAAAAGGCATAACGCATTACAGCCATGCATTATGAATGTTTTATGAAACTCTCCTTCATACCTTCATAATGCATTATAATGGTCCGTATAAGCATTAAGGATGCTTTGTACTGCATTATGAAAGTATCTATAGTGCATTATAGATGAGAGCTTCAGAAGGCCTTCATAATGCATAATAAACGTGGCTATAATGTGCTATGACCTGACCCTGGATGTGTAATGAAGGAGTTTGCATGTTCTCCCCAATGTTAGCATAAGGGAAGCTCCTTTTGTAAGATGTATGGCTCCTCAGTGGTTCTGAGGAGGCACTAAACTTGTCACCGTGTGTCTCCCCTGCTTCCCGCACCCGCCTTGGAACTTGTAGGTCCCCCTTCGCCATGACCCCGTCAGGATAAGTCCGCTACCGGAAACAGACGGTGGTTCTTTGGATATTTGGTAGCTGAGTTCAGCTTGTGCTCTTATGAGCTATTTGGATGAACCGAGGTTACGTTCCGGTATTCACATCATGATGCTAAACCTGAACGCAACCTAGACTGCACACACATGCAACCAAGACTGCACACACACACACCCAGAGCTAGAAAGCTGGCCTGGAACCAGTAGAGATTAAAGTGTAATATTAATGCTTGACCATACAACAGGCTGGGTTTGCTTTGTAACAGGCCATGAACTGGGACACAAGGTATGTTACCTTATGGGTTTGAAAAAAATCCTATACATATATTTCACAAAATGTACAAACTCAGCTAATGAAATGACCGTTTAAGTATTTCCACCTGGAAACAATAAAGTGCATTTTAATCTTAAATCTGTTAAAAATCTCAACTTTCTGTGGATATTAAGACATTAACTGTACCAACAGTATGTTTATTATAGTGCTGTGACTGTAGTGTTTCAGCTTAAATGAATCAAAGTAAGTTTATTATAAAACAGAAAATACCAAGGGAAAAATATTTCTGCTTAATATATCTGACAGGTGTCTGAACAGAAGAAATATGTTAAATACATTAGAGAAATATTTATGTAAATATTTTACAAATGAGAATGTTTGTATGTTTAATATCATTCAGGTCTGCTTTAGTGCAAGTGCCCGAAGTCCGAATACTGCGGCAGTAACCTGAATTCGCCATATACCGTATTAATATTTTTTTAGCTCTGAAGAGGGTATCTAGCGCCCTCTTGTGTCTAACCATCATATTCCACAGCAAATGTCTGCATCGCTTCAGTACAAAGGCAAAATAAGCGATTTCCTATTTTACTAATCGTTTGACTCCCACAGTAATCCCTGGTATTCCGCACTTACTCATTCCTTAACAGCATTAAAATAATGATCTTAGAGAAGTAATAACATTTTGGCGTAGAATTAATTAGCTTGCTTCCAGGTATATTTTTGGTAAGTTTGTGGCTGCTCAGATCAAAATAAAAACCTAGAACGAAAGGAAAAATGTAATGAAGCTAAAGGGAACATTACACGCACTATGATGGAATAAAAAGTGGATTTTACATCAGTGTTGTATAAAGATCAACTTACATTTTACGGAGTTATCCCATCAGTTATGTTCAAAAAACATAAAATCCTGAAACATGAATAAAAGGTTAATGCATTCAGGAACAAAATGAACATAAATTTAAGATACTATTTACGTCATCCTTAATTGCTAACATTTATTTAATTACAAGTAGGGTTGCAAAGGGGTGGAAAACTTCCGGAAACTTTCCATTTCATGGGGAGTTAAGCTGGGGAAGTTTTGGAAATATTCCAGGTTGGAAACTTTCCATGGGAATGAACTGGAGTGTATAGGAATTAATGGGAAAATTTCAAGAATTGTGCAACCCTACTGAGAAGACACGCAAGTCTAAAGCTACTTTTTGATGATGTGCTGTATGTTTCTGTCTTCGGGATCATAACTCCTAATCCAGCGGTTGCAAGGCAGCTGGTACGACAAACAGTGTTTTCCATCACGTGAGGGAACAGAACGAAGGCAATCAGCTGCTACTTACTATGAGGAAACAGGCCCCCAACAGGACAGCCTTCAGTTTGACGTCCAGATCTAAGGGGAAGCTGATGCCGAAACTATTTGCGTCTGTGTAAATTTCACGCAGGGCTCCCGTCCACTGCTTCGAGATCCTGCCCACCATCTCTGTCTCATCCAAGGACATGACCTGCAGATGTAAACGAATCACGGGTATAATAAAGAGGGCCCTTTGTCCCATCTATTATACAAGGTCATGTCAAATACCAGCGTGAGCACAACTGATACCTAGAAGTCAAAATTCATTCAATAAATAGTTAACCTCAAAATTCACGTCGACGCAGCACTTGCAACTGCAGCATGGACCAACGATTTTCAGCACAGGATCCTTCTCTTGGTTCAGGATGGTGAATTTGGGGAGGTACGGGTGCCAGTTCTGGACGACGTAGCCGACGGGGACCCCGGGTGGCGCCTGAACCTCCAGCTGGCGACAAGCCGGATGTATCACAGATCTGGACATGTGGGTGTCTCCCAGAACATCGCTGCCCACCCGATTACCTTCTGCAGACAACAGGGGCAGCAGCAACTGCTGCACATGAGAGGACGGGTGATGGTGAGAATCTGCTGGCCGAAGTTGTCCTGGACGTGCAGCACGAAGGATCTCATGGATCCACAGCAGGACCGGTTACAGCAGCCGTTCTCCTCTGCTGCGTAGAACACGTGCTGTCCCAGGCTATTCTTGATCTGATACTTGTTGTTGGTCTCCCAGCCAAGTATAACTGAAAAAGTGATCAAAGAACTTTGGAAGAAGAAGCTATAACTTCTAACTAATGCTAATATTAATTTCAGTAGCTGGCAATCCAGAGTATCTCACTGAGCATTACTCATGACTGGCTGCTACTAAGTTGGTCATGTTCATTTTTTTTTTAATTTTCTGCCCACCCCCCCTCTTCGGTGGACAACTTTATTAAAGTTACAGTGTAAAGCTATGCTATTCCAGTGTGGCCACTCCGAACTCACCCGGCCAGTACCGTGATTATACAACAGACACAGAAACAACAATCATAACGATGACAGACATTAATCACCATGGAGAAGGAAAGAAGGAGAAATGGAAATAAGAATAATAATAAAGGTGGGATGGAGGAAAAACAAAGTGCAGGGAATGTAGAGAACAAACAACCATGACCCTCATTAAAAGGACGTCAAACTACAACACAGTAATCGCAGGCTAATGATGACGACAATGGAAAATTACAATAACAATGATATCAACAACCATAATAATAATAATAATGTTACAAATAGGTATTATATATATGTAGCATACACACATGTAATCATACACATATACACGTATATTTCAATTCCTATATCTATAAGTTACTCTGAAGTAATGATAACGATCGCTCAAGCTGAACTGATTTGTCATTGGATGTGCTGGTAGATGATGCCGTCGGGGGGCGTGACCGTGCCTGGCACCTCCCCACTGGCCCTCAAAGCCCTAGTGTCGTGTGAAATGTGGTGTCGGGCCCAGGGGAGCGATAAGGGCGTGCCAGGAGTGGGCCCCCGCACAGGGATTAGTCTCTAACCCCACACAGCCGGCAGGGGCAGCCAACCAGGCAGACATCCTCTCCATGGAAACTTAGCCTAAGAGTAGATTTTTGAACTGAGTTATGTTTAAACTCTCTTTTGACTTCCAGTTTAGAAGGATTGTTTTCTTGGCAACGGTTAGTACTGTGAGAAGCATGCAAGATTTAGTCATGTCTATATTCGTGTTAGTGAGGTCCCCAAGCAGGCAGAGTGAGGAGGGGGTGGGATGGGATGCCCTAGGTGTGTCTAAGTAGAGGCACACTTTAGTCTTTAGCGTGAGACACACTAAACCTGCCAGTGAACCCGAGTCGTGGCACAGCTAGGATTTCTGGGTAATGGTTCATTGAGGGTCACGGGTTTTCATTGCACAGCCAGCCGGTACCTTCAGTGAGGTCAACTTTCTGATGAATGAGCAGCTGGTCAATCTGTAAGGATACAGGTGTGACGTGGTTAGACATGGCAGCGGCTGGCCTAGGGCGGGGTCTGGAATGTGGGCGTGGCCATATTGTCGAGCTTCTACCAACGTAGCATCAAGTGCTTTATCTAGCCCTACAGAATGACTAAAGCTTGACAAAAACAGCCATGAATCTGGATGTTAACAAACAATGCTGACCATTACGACACTGAATACTTTTAAAAATTGTATTTTTGCTTATTACGATTAATGATGAAGACTCCACCCACTGCATTTTCATTGGATGAAACATCACCATAGCAACGACAGATTCTGCTATACCAACAAGTAGTACAAGTCACACCTGGGTCAGGTACTCCAGGCCTGGGGGGCAGCCAGTGGGGCGCTGGGGAACAGGCATTGGCACTGGTGCAGATGGGGCCACATAGCCTTGGAAAAAGACAGTTAAGGATATAGGAATGGAATGGGTGCTCAAGGTCAACCCCAGGAGATCTGAAATTTACCTGGTGGCCCAGGAACCTTGGAGGCAACAGAAGTCGGACGCACAGCATTTCTCTTGGGGTGCCTGTCGACAGTGTTAACTGCCAACAACAGTTCAAAATTACTTGTAGAATGAAAGAGGAGCAAAAAAAAATAACCTTCACAGCACCTTTCTGCTGTGGCACAGGTGTCAACTCATATTACACTATCTGAAACATTATCTACACTGCAGGAAGGCAACAGATGTAAGATGATCCTCAAGCAGTCAAGAAGTATTGGCGTAACACTCAGCAGGGGATCTGGACGCCAGCATCTCGTCTAGGAGCCGGTGTCAGGCCGGTTTCATGCACCTGGAGTCGTAAACCCCCTTCATCCAAGCTCTTAGCTTGCTGGCCCCCGGATTGTTTAGTTGCCCAGGTAACGCTTTTAAGCCAGGCAATAATGAAAAACTGAGAAATCCGATAAATAATATCCAGCTGTTACATACAACTCCGTTTGCAAAATCTGAATGCAATGATTTGCAAATCTTATGAACCAACAATTAATTGAAAATGGAACAAAGACGACGCGTCAAATCTTGAAGCGGGAATGTTAGTTTCATGACAAATATATGAAATATACTCTTTATCTGAATTTGACACCAGCAGCACCTTTCAAAAACGTTGGGACAGGGGCATGTTCGCAGTGGTGCTGCATCACCTCACCTTTTAACAACACGCTGTAAATGTTTGGGGACTGAGGAGAGCCGATGCTGGAGCTTTGAAAGTGAAACATTGTCCCATTCAGGCCTGATATATGAGCTCAACTGCTCCTTTGCCTCTTTTGTCGTATTTTTCATTTCATGATGGGTGACAGGTCTGGACTGCAGGCAGGCCAGTCTAGCAGCTGGACTCTTCCACTACGGAGCTATGCTGTTGTAATGTGCAGAATGTGGCTTGACATTGTCTCACTGAAATATAAAAGGCCTTCTCTGAAAAATACATTGTCAGGATGGCAGCATATGTTGCTCCATTCAGCAATAATGGTGCCTTCTCAGATGTGTAAGCTACCCAAGCCCTGGGAACTAATGCAGCCCCAGACCACGACGGACGCTGGCTTTGGAACTGTCCGCTGATGACAAGCTGGATGGTCCCTCTGCTCTTTATCCCAGAGGACGTGGCGTCCATGATTTCCAAAAGGAATCTGAAATTTTGATTCATCAGATCAAAGGAGGGTTTCCCCCCAGTCCATTTTAAATGAGCTCAGGCCCAGAGAAGTCAGCGGCGTTTCTGGATCATGTTTGGATCTGGTTTCTTCTTTGCAAGGTAGAGTTTCATCCTGCAATTGTGTTCATAGACACTAGTTATTGGAAGTGTTTCTGAGCCCATGCAGTGATTTCCCCTATAGAATCGTGTCTGTTTGTAATGCAGTGCCTCTTGAGAACCCGAAGATCATGGCAATCCTATACTGGTTTTCGGCCTTGTCCCTTGCGTACAGATTTCTCCAGATTCTCAATCTCTTAATGATATTGTACCATAGATGATGAAATTCTCATTCTTTGCAATATTACGTTGAGGAATATTATTCTTAAATTGTTATACTGTGTGCCAGTGCCGAGCTGTGAACATCTGCCCATCTTCACTGCATGGAGGGTATTTCTATACTGAATCATCTTACTGTCCCAAATTTTTTGAAACATGTTGCTGGCGACAAACTCAAATTGAGCATAACACATTGTCATAAAACGATACAACTCAGTTTCAACATTTGATATGTTGTCTTTGCTGTTTTCAATTAAATATGGGTTTATATGATTTGCAAATCATTGCATTCCGTTGTTTGCATTTCACACAGCCTCCCGACGTTTTTTGAAATAGGGTTATATAATAAAGTCTTTCTCGTATTGCCTAAAATAACTGCAAGCCGTCTAACGCACAACTGCAACGTAGCGCAGAAAGGGGTCCAAGGTTGGGAGCCCACCATTACAACAAAGCAGCTCCGTCTTAAGCGGAATACATGTGCGCTGTACTCAGGCTGCAGCTAACTTTAAATGTTCAGTGTTGGATTGAAAGGCTAGCTTTGGATATAACTATGTTTTTCACACTATACTTGAGATGCAAAATGGACAGAAAAACAGACCAGGTCCCCCGAATCACTCCTCTTACTCTGTGCGTCCATGGGAATGTCCTGACACGTACTCTGCAAACATAAATAAAGACATTTTATCCTTTTATAAAGGCTGCAAAACCAGATTAACAAGTTTACAATTGCATTACCTGCATCTTATTGGTTTTTCATTTGGCAAATGAAAAGCGATGCTTCCCCAGTCGGTTAACCCCCAAAGTCCATAAAAGAATACAAAAAATTCTACAGAAATATAAACATTTAATCAAAATTTACCAATAACAATATTCCCTAAAACGAATTACAAGCAATTCGAAAAACAACAATGGATACCCGGATTACACTGGAAACAGTACAGCGCATTGTAAGAAGTTGCATTACTCAGATGGAGCGCTGAGGCCGCATCGTTATAACTAAAGAACTGACACCTTTTTTTTTCTCAAACATGCAGTTAAATAAGGTTCAGATTTTGTAATACTTACGAGTTGATACAAGGGCTAAAAAATGAGAGAGAAACCAAAACGCAGGGAAAATGCGATGACTAGCGCAGGTCTACAGGGCTACACCTGTGTTACATGGCGTTTTAACACTGGAAAACGGTCAAACCTGTCCGGCAACGTCTGGCCGGCCAGCAGATAAAGGTCTGCCAGCGGCAACCAGAGGAAAAACTATAAAGCTCTGCAAGCGCCAGGGGGCATGGTGACTGGAGTCCGGCTTCACCGACTCGGTGGTTGCTAGAATTTAGCTAAAATAAAAATATAAGTAAATTTATATACATGATTTAAAAGGACCATACTTGTTAAGGTAAATTTGTTTTAATATATTGCAAAAGAAATTGGGCTAAGTCTTTAAGTTGATATTTGATTGTTTTGTGCATTTTCTTGATGAATTTACATGGGTCATATTTAATTGTTATCAACAGTCTTTACAAACCATTAAACATTCTTACGTCAAGCCAGTTACATCGTTGGTAAGCGGTATGGATCTGTGTGGAAATATCTAGATTACAGTCTTTTTTGTAATTAAAATAATGGCTCTTGGGTATTTATGCTGTGTGGCCAAAAGTATGCGGACTCGTTAGAGCAGGGGTGGCCAATCTTATACGCAAAGGGCCGGTGTGTACGCAGGTTTTTGGGATAAGTAGGTCAGCTGTTCAAACCCAGATGTGAGGATTCTTCAGCCAATCAGTCCTCTAATTAGTAATATAATTAGGGAGTTGCAGCGAAAGCCCGCACACACACCGGCCCTTTGCGGATAAGAGTGGCCACCCCTGCGTTAGAGGAATCCCTTAATTGGTGTTTATGCACGCAGTTCTGCAATCTCCTTATGCAGCAGAATGGGTGGCTGAACTGGAGAGGAAATGGATATTCCACTTGGCACCATCATAGGATGCAATCTTTCCAAGTCAATTTGCCACATTGCTGCCCCGCTAGGCCGGTCTTGATCAGCGTGACTCGGATCAAGAATGCTTATAATAACTGGTTTTTAGTAAAATATTATTTTTATCCGCAAAACTTCAGTCAGATGTATAACTATGTATTTAAGTCAATAACTAGCAATAAACAAACAATTGCTCTGTGTCTGGCGATCACAAAACCGCATAGCCTGGGCACCAGGCGTATAAAACACGTGTCATTTCATCAGGGGTTCTCAGAAGCATTTTGAAAGGGGGGGGGGGGGCATACTGGAATAAAACTAATATTTTATGTTAAATGTGGGGGGGACACATCAGGTTTAATGGTGGCGATGCCCATGCTTTTCTTGCAGTGGCTCCAGACACTGTTATTCTCATTACATAACTAAAATTTTAGGGGTGTTTTTTTGTTTGTGTGTATGACTGTCTCTCTGGTGCCAAATGTCAGTTAACACAAATGTCATATAAGATTTTCCTATAAATGCCTCGTGGTGACGCCCACCAATGGCAAACTACATTCCCAGCTTGATCAGTAGAGCTGAAGGTCCTCAGGTTGGCGGCATGGAGGTATAACGATTCATTTAGTGATTTATTAACATGAATTTGTATGAAAAAGTCAGACTTTTTTTTTTACTCTGCATGCTTTATTCGAATTCTGTAAAAAGGTAATTTGACAATATGAATATTCTGTAGAGGAAACTATGGAACACCTTTCTCAAGGCATTCTACTGGGATAAGCAGACTAAATACATATAAAATATAATACCAATTTTAAATGGACTTTCTGAAGGACTCATTTTTTTCTAATCCTCCATATGAATAATAATAATAAATTTTATTTATAATGCACTTTTCATTAAAACAAATCTCAAAGTGCTACAAAAGTAAAGTTAAAAAAGTATGAGTTTATCAGCTGTATATCTTATCTACCTTTGGCAAAGCAATACTGTGAGTCACATATCTGGACTGGAAAAACAAGCTTTTGCGATTCTAGGGATAGATCTCACTCGCGTACATTTATGACGGCAGAATGTGTTTGGAAAGTCCTGCACCCCACAAGGATCTATACTATAGTATCTGTGCAAAAGCTACATACCTGATGAAGTGGAACAGGATCAAAACATAATTGTATCAACACAAATGAATGACCCTGAAAACACTGTCACTAGCAACTCTCGAAACTTCAGAGATTAAATGAATAACTTTGGAAGCTTTTCCGGATCTGCAGTCCTGCGAATTGAAAAAAAAGAATGCTTAGTCATTGTTGCAGAAAACAAAAACGGCTCATGAATGCACAGGTGTGTACTTTGGTGTCGTGGCAAAAGAAATACTCACATATCCTCAAATGGACTCATCTTCAGTTCTTATAATACATAAAATCCTATAAACAAAAAACAAAACGGTCCTGAAAGTTCTCTAATGTAAGAGTGGCCATTGACGTAGCCTGAAGACGGCGTGGTGTTATTAATATACATAATGCTGATATGTAAAGCACAGTAACTCACATTTGAAATTAAAAATATGGACCATGATCCAAATCGTACCTCAGCAAAACCGACCTGCAAACTGGAGCTATTTTGACCCATATGATTATCAAAAAAAAGAGCACAAATTCCATCGATTTCTGTACTCAGTAACTTCTTTATACCGAACTGGTTGGCTGAAACAAATTCTTGGTCTGGACTTTTATTCTCAGAACCTGAATTACCCACCTCTGCATTTTAGTCACTGTGAGAATAGCAATGGGACAGCCATTACTTACGATGAGAAAACAGGCTCCAAGTATGACGGCCTTCACTCTGACGTCAAGGTCCAGAGGGAAGTGTACAGCAAAGTTGTTGGCATTAGTGAACAATTCTTGGGCCAGGCCGGCCCAATGTTTGGTGATCCTGCCGACCACAATGGCTTCGTTCAGAGATTTCACCTGTGGACACGATGTTTAGTAACTGATTACACAGATTTACCCTTAAGATTAATGAGACTATCAAAGTATTTAAGGTATGCAGCATGTGTTTGAATGGACCGACAAATTAATAGAATGGTAATAATACCTAATGCCTTTATTCAAAGTAGAGGGAAGGGTTACAATTTACATGTGCTGGGATTTGATCACACAACCTTCATGCTGCTAGTGCCACAATTGATTTGTTGAGCTAGAAGAGCAGTGCAATGACTTTTTCCAAAAGGCATATACCTCAAAGTCTGTGTCACATCCACATATACAAAATGGTCCAGTCAGCTTCAGTACTGGTTCATCCCTCTCATTCCTGATCATGAATTTTGGGAGAAATGGATGCAATTCCTGAGTGACGGATCCGATGGGGTTCCCAGGAGGACACTGGACCTCCAGCTTCATACAACGGGAAAGAGATTTTGTCATCCAGAAAGCAGGTCAGGGACCGGTCGCTAGCTGGCAATTTCAGGATTTTCAAAAGGCTACGTTTACTAGGGCTGGGTGATGCAGGCAATACATCATCATGTAAAATTGAAACGATAAAATGAGAATCATCGATAAACAGCAACATTACATTATTGATAGCACATATCAGCCTATCATATCACAGAAATGAACACAATTCCAACTAATCACACATTTGATCTTTTAAGAACGGACAACCTGAGCACAACAAAAGTACTGCAGCGTTGATTGAGTTAGCAGAGCCAGACGCTGCCGTTTCGGTAATATCCTGGAAGATGGAAGCCATTCCTCTGAAGAGACATCATTTAAAAAGGAAATTTTATGGAGAAACAAGATAAGAATCAGTGGTGCAGTGGTACTTTTTGCTGTTTAAAGCCCAACACGCCACAGACTGGTGCTGTGCACTGTAAACTCAGGCAAAAACTTGTGCCAACAAAAACTGGAAATTGTGTGAACTTTTTTCACCACTTGAAATACTGGCATCCGGAAAAACATACAGAATGCAGATGCTTACAGTCACAAACCCCAGCTATTAGGTTTCTGGAAAAATACAGGACACATCGCATCCCGTATTGGTTAAAATGAGACACAGCATTTTATTTTTCAATACAGTCATTTTTCAATATGGGTTTCCGTAAAATATGGGACAGGTGACGACAATCTGCGACGTCAAACCTGTTCCTTTGAGCAAGCAGAGAAGATTCTAGCAACAAACTGTGCGTTTGTCATTTTCTCTTGGCATGCACTATGATAAACTTTTATTTTTTAATGATTTATTAAAATCAGTTTACAGTCCATAGAATTTGTTGGCTTTTTCATGCTCTGAACCTGTTTCAAGGCAATTCTAGGGTAATTTTAAGCAAAAATTGAGTTAGACAATAGGTCCCCCTTTGGGAAACTGACTGGGAACCGTCCATGATGCCTGATCCGTGTGGATCTTTGGCAGCAATATGAAGTAAAGAAACATTGACTGAGTGAAGTTAGTCATCAAATGGCTTTTATTTGCATAACCAGAGGGTGCTACTTAAAAATGGAATACCAGTAAATACCGGTGAATACCGGTTCTGTCAATTTACTTGGTCTGATGTAACTTCCTGTATAACAGAACATCACATGTTATGTAGATTCACAATTATATATATTTGTACTTTGCAGAGGACATAATGTCGTATCTTTTTATACTTTTTACCAATTTTATGTGTGAAATTAACCTAAGATTTTTGCAGACACGGCAGTTTGGGCTTAAGTTGTCTCTGATTTTGGGGGAAGTTGCCATGTTGATTTTACCCATTTTGTGGAACATGACAGGGTACTAAAAGGAGACGAAACCGGTTCTACTCATGGACAATCACAGGTCCCATCTGTCCACTGATGGACTAAAATTTGTCAAGAAAAATGAATGAATGTTGCATTTATATAGCATATTTCAAGGCACCCAAAGTGCTTTAGAGAAGCAATGGGGGGGCCACTTCAACTACCACCCCTGCGTAGCCCCCACCTGGATGATGTGACAGCAGCCATCCTGTCCCCATACGCTCACCACACAGTAGCTAAGGTGGTGAGGGTGCAGGAAAGAATTGACCAATCAGATATAGGGGATGTTTAGGAGGTCCGATCTGATAGGGCCACAGTGGGCAGTTTTAGCCAGGACATCGGGGTACCTCCCCTACTCTTTCGAAAGATGCCCAGGGATCTTTTACGACCTCAGAGACTCAGCATCTCGGTTTTGTCTCATCCGAAGACACAGACCACATGATGGGGTCCCAGGGTCCACGCAACTACAGGAGGCGGGACCAACCAATCAGATGTCTTGGTCCCACCTCCTCTATTTGCTTGGACCCACATTCTCTACAGTCTGATTGGTTATCTCTCTAAACCAACCATTTTTCATTCTGCCCTCAGAACGTTTTTTTGGTAAGTAAACTCCCACAAGCGCACAGACCATTTGGCCATACCCACAAACTGGTCCCAGTTGGCATGCCACAACTGAGCGCTCTAGCTCTCTGTTCTCCCCGCAGTTACGTTCTGTCCGTCTGCCCCCCCCCCCCCCCCCCCCCCCCCCCCCCCCCCCCCCCCCCCCCCCCCCCCCCGCCCCCCCCCCCCCGCTCCCCCCCCCCGAGTCACCCGCGCCTCCTGCCTGCCCTCCTTCCTGTCCGCCCTCCCCATGACTTCCCTCGTGGATTCCTCCCCTTTGTGTGTCTGCGTCCTCGGACAGACTCCCCAGCTCTCCGACCCTTGGACCCCCTCTCGACTACGGTATCTGGACACGTTTTGGCTTCAGGCGATATATACGGACAGATTCCTGGAAAGACCCCGCTACGACCTCTGACCCCTCTCTGTCTCATCCCTAATAAACTTGGTAGCTCGGAATCTTCTGTCCTGGTCTTATGTTCCGGTACAAAATGTTCTAAAACAAAAGAAGTGTGTAATTCAAAGAAGCCAGCTCCAAAAAGGACTTCAGATGATCAGATGAAGATAAGTGTTAGTGCCTTGTTGGGGCAGAGCCATTGTCTCAGGCAGTGAGCCCACGAAGAGTGCATCCCAGGCCAGATATTTTATGTGTACCAGAACTGCGTTTCAGTGAGTCTGATTTGTCAGGTCTATTCTAAAATAAAATAATGCAGGTAGAATTATAATGTTTGAAATCCATGTCAGATTACTTTGTAGGTCTTGTACTTAAACCTGACAGGAGTGTCAGAAGCATTTTGAATATGGGGGGGGGGGGGGCAAACGAATAATTATTAAATGTGAGGGGGACACGTCCCCCTCAAATTTAATGGCGGCAACACCCATGCTTTTTGAAGTAAAAAAATAATAATCAAACTTGAACTGTTTGTGTTTTTATTTCTTGCAATAATCAGTGTGAAATCTTACCCAACATACTGTGACAACTTAAGCCTGAAGGGGAGAATTCACAATAGTGAACAATGGCTATTTAACTGCCTATAACTCTGTACTGAAGTAAGATATGAAAATGTAATGAATATAAAACTTTATATCTGAGACTATTCATGTAGCGCCGCTCTCCCCTGCTGCATTATTATTGTAAGGAACCTTATTAAACTGATAAAATAAAACGGGGGGAAATGCAAACACCATACAGAAAGCGGGGGCAGGATTTGAACGATCAATTACAGATATTCACAATGTACAATTAGTTTAGAAAACAAAAACTAAGACAATGTAATGTCATAACTCCTTAATTCGTGTTTTGTTTGAATTTCCCGACTTGTTCCATAACCATGTAACGCCCTCTGGTGGACAAAATGTAATGGTACATTTTCTTCGGTCGAACTGAGGAATCGAAACTATGCATTAACAACCGAGAGCACGGGTCGGGCGATAACTTCAGGAACGGAAGTGCTCCTCACAGAAGTGATAAAATCTGTAGATAGCACTACTTAAGGAAATAAGAGAAAATAACATAGTCATGACAAACTGAAGATTGATAGCGTCCTACAAGTCACCGATCTATTATGAAAATATCACTTCAGTGACTTTAAATTCAGTGAATGTGTTTCTGCTGCGTCTTACCTCTTGCAGGCAGCAGTTCAAAGGCCGTGATATCCTGATGACCTCCTCTCCAAGGTTATTGATGACTCTTAGGAGGAACGGGCGCTGGGACCCACAACAAAATCTGCTGCAGCAGTCTGAGTCCTCCACCACGTAGAAGACCACCTGGCCCAGGCTGTTCTTGATTCCATAAATGTTGTTGTAGTGGAATGCAGACAGGGCTGGACAGAATTTTACTAGCTGTCACTGAGTATGAAGTGAGCAGGTCATTTTTCTATACGACAAGGTAAGCCTGTCTTATTGGTGATGGAGGGAGCTTAGCAACTGTGGATGGACCATCTTCTAAATGATCCACAAAGGATGGAGTCAGTCAGCCTGCAACACTTTACTGCGGGATTCACGTGGGTACTCTCCACATGCCAACTAGGAAGCCCCTATTTCCCGTTTCCTGTTACTCCACTTTCGTCCAATCAAATCCCTGCAAAGCCGAGTAGCTAAAGGTCTAAGTACCACCAGCATTGAACTAAACAAACAAGTCAATAAATCAAACAATTCTACTAATTATCTGACAACTACTATAAGAAACTAAAATTCATGTCTTTTTATTTTAATTAATCAGACCATGAAACCAAAAGAAAACACCTTTTATAAAGATTCATAAATCTGGTGGCTAGCAGATATAAATCACAATTATAACTGCATATCTACTTATCAATCTCTGATTGCATCCGCTATGTCTACTGTGTCAAAATGAAAGACAATTAATTGCACTACCTTCCGCAAAGTCCACCTCCCCCTGAACAATCAACTCATCGATCTGGAGAAAACAAACATAGTGATAAATTATCCATCCTCTTCTACACCCGCTTGTCCAATGCAGGGTTGCGGGTGTCTGCAGTCTATCCCAGGGGACACGGGACCCAGCCATCGCGCTGCGCACGCATCATTCACGCCTACAAACAATCTGACAGCTCCAAATCATCGTGGCATGTTTTTGGACTGTGGGGAGAAATTCACACGGGGAAAACATGGAAATGCCACACAGGTAGCACTTGGGGGGGGCGGAGATTCAAGCCCTCGTCCAAGAGGTGCGATGCTACTGTACTTGTCACTGCGGCGCCGTGCGGGCCCCATCTGTATAAGTATTGCTTAATTTTCAGAATTATCTGAAGTCGGAGCGGCACGGCGGTGCAGTGGTTCGCACTGTAGCCTCACTCCTCTGGGACCTTGCTTTGAGTCTCTGTGCAGGTTCCGTGTGTGGAGTTTGCATGTTCTCCCTGTGTCATTGTGGGGTTTCCTCCAGATACTCTGCTGTCTCCCCATAGTCCAAAACATGCTGAGGTTAATCGGAGCTGCCAAGTTGCCCATGGGTGTAAATGGTGCATGAGTGGATCTGATGTCATTTGGTATAGTCTTACCTGAGTCAGGTACTGCAGTCCGGCAGGACACCTTGAGTCTGTTTCAAAAATATAGTTATTGGGTGCAAGAAGGTGAGCTTTATCTGAGGCACGCGGGATATGAAGCTGATAAAATGCAAAATCCAAGTAAATTAAACAATTAAATACGAGTGAAACCCTGTGGCATTCAATTATATTAGCTTTATATGTTATAGTAGTGCGGATACAATCTCAAAGTTTTACTTTAAAAAATTCACTAAGGAGGTTCATTAGCGCTCGATTCACCACCGGAAAAGCGCCAGGCGGTTACATTTTTTGAAAGCAAGGAAATGAAAAGGGAATCGATACTTGAGAAATCGAAACCTAAAGGTAGCCAGTGGCGTGAGAAAACGGATGAAAAGAAGAAATGGAAACTAAAGTTAGCTCGTTTGACAGAATTTTGTCTTTTTTACTTTTGTTGTACACTTTGTAACAAAAGAGAATTTTAGTTCCACAGCCTACCTGATTGTTCCATTAGCAGATTTAAGAACTTCAGAAGAAAGCGGCAAATTACCTGTAATCCATAGAAATGAAACAGCACTTAGACATTTAGAGCCAGGCGCCGAAACACCACGTAGGCAATATTCTGTCCTGCATCTTCTGTATGATCAACTTCGACACTCACGTTTATTCTTCTAGGTTTACCTTTGCCCAGGGATGGTTCAGGGGTGGGCAGTGCCCCCGTGACAATATGCATGCCCCCCGGGCCCCCCAAATACGTATGCTGCTTGGGTCTTATATAGAATAGAATGTATTTATTATTGTTTATTATAATTATTATTTACATTTACAGTTACCTTTATATATGTGGCTAAAACTCTGTGCACGCGCTGGAAACAGGCGAAACACAGTTAACGACAGAAAAAAATAGTCAAGCTTGTGGAAGCAAGACAGTTTAAACAAGAGATCAGAGTAAGTTACATGTTTGTAAAAACTGTACAATGTAACTGCAAAGCACTGCATAAATAAGCTATCGGTTTTCAAAATTGTGTTTTGTTTTGCTTAATGCTGGCAATCTAGTGTAAGTAATACGTCTGCCTCCCCCCCCCCCCCCCCCCCCCCCACCCCCCCCCCCCCCACCCCCCACCCCCCCCCCACCCCACCCCCCCCCCCCCCCCCCCCCCCCCCCCCCCCCACCCCC
>JAOYFF010000045.1:5209012-5238847 GCA_025773925.1 Cryptomyrus ogoouensis | reverse complement strand
AAATGCTTTGGTCTTCAACATTTTTTTTTTTTTTTCTTAAATCGGGCAAATAATGGTAAATAAAACCCCCCCCCCCCCCCCCCCCCCCCCCAACAGAACAACTGGCCCCAGTCTGTCCCCACTCCCAAAGCTGAAGTGGTCTAGAACCGCCACTGCCTTTGCCACAAATGCATTATAAGGCCAATAACACGGAGCATCCTCAGGGTTATGATATGCCTGAATACATGAGTAGGGCCATAATAACGAGCGCACTCACCGGCTAAGAAGGTGGAGATCTTCACTTCCTCTGTCTCCAGTGAGACGTACTGCAGCTCCCAGTCCTTATACGCCCCGTTAAAGGAAGAGAGCCCCGTAGCGTTTTGCGGTCACACGCTTAACCATGTTTTTTTTTAATATTAATTAGGAATTATACAAGTGAAATATTCTAAATCACCGCGCGCGTTATATATTAATAAATTCAAGCAAGTGTGTATCATTAAAAAAATTCAGTGGCACTTCATAACTCACTTAATCTGATTTTATTTTTATCGAATATGGATTGGAAAACCATGATAAAACTTCATAGAAATCAGTTATATTTAAACAACGTTTCGCCTTTAAATTTCAACACTTCATATTCTTAGGGCAATACTACGCGAATAAGGCGGGTCAATGTATTCGACCGGTTTATCGCCTATTTCCCAAACACACACACTTCCTATATTTCAATGCAATTTGTACTGTACCTTTTTTTGGCTATGCCATACCAGTATAACTTCTGAATTTGTGTGGCACCTGCTGTGTCAGAATAGCCACAAGGAGCGGCTGAATTCAACCGTTTTCATCCCAGAATGAAACTGATCTTCGTATACTTTATACTTAAAATATAATCTGTGTTTTGTGTGGGGGATCCTGAGGAAGACAGGAGGCACAGGAGTGACGCGTGGATGTGTGGGAATAATTGGAGCCTTTACTGGTTGATGTCCAGCTGGCAACATGACATTATAGCCAGAGAGAGATTGGTGTCCATCTCGTGGACGTCCTGGAAAGGAGGTCGCAGAAGCCCCAGAGGCTCTACATCAGAGGGGCAGAATCCCATGGAGCCCTATAAATAACCGTAGCACAGCCGGTATTTCTAGCCTCTGCCGAAGGAGAGAAGCTCTGTGCCTTTCTGGAGGCCATGAGCTTTTAAAGAAAAACACCTGCTTAGTGACTGCAATCACACAACCGGAGATTCCAGCAGGGTGCAGATCAGAGCTACGCTGCGTTCAGTGTGGGTGGTACAGCGGGCAGGTTGCCTGCCGGGGCCAGACCATGGCAGCAGTGGCAAAGGAGAAGCGAGCGATCAGGTTCTCGCGATGCTACGCTCCTTCAACCGCAGGCCCACGTGCGTCGACACTGGGCATGACTGCATTTGGACTCCATCTTGAGCCCAGAGTTGTCCCTGACACAGCTGCCTCCCACATCAGGACACAGTTGCTTCTCATCTGTTATTAGCCTTGACTGACCTTTAGGTCAGTTTTCTGTTGCTCCTTGCAGGTGTCACACAAAGTCTGTAGACCCTTTTCTTTCTGATCCTTCTCCAGGTTGAAGTAGGACTACAGTGCAAGGAGCAACAAAGATATACATCAACGACAGTGCAGGGAAACAGCCAGGTTTCAGCAGCAGCAGATGGTACTGCAGTCATCCGCGAGCAGAGCCAAGACAAGTAAGGAGAATCTGGAGTCGGCTCAGGGAAGGCAATTAAGGGCTCTGTCGGACGAATTGCTCAGTGCATTTGCAGAACTCGATAAGGTCTGCAAACTGGCACCAGAAGTCTGGCCAGCAACCTCATTTGCATATTCCTTCTTTACTTGCAATAAGAAAAATGAAGAGACAGAAGATCCTAGAAACTTATCTGAGCCTCTGATATCTGGGCCGCGATGCCTATATTTGGGGCTAATAGCTAAGTGCTCGTTCATGTTTTTTTGGATATGCATACAACGACTTTGAATGCACACATACAATCACTATATATCTAACATTGCGAGGCCAATATGTCTTCAGAATCTTTTTTTAGGCACATTCAGAATGATGAGGATGATTTTCGCCACAATGAAGGCAAAAATATTTTTTTTCGCGATTAACTAGTTACGCTAGTAGTCCCTTATACTGACATCTGGGACTTTTATAAAACAGCAACACCTACAGGCTGATTTCTGTATTGCGGCGTGGCGCAAACTTCACCAGCTTCATCCGTGTGTGTATTTGAAGTAAGAAAGTCGCAGCAAAATCCCGGGGCGCCCTTAGATTTTGAGCCCAATTTAATTAAGTTCCATTTTTTTAGGGCCTCTGTCACTCACCGTATATCGTGACATTTCAATGGGCGATCACGCAATTGTCACACTGTGAAGGGATGCAATTAACGCAAGAAAGATTTTAAAATATTTTTTTAATTATCGGTATAAGATTAACACTTTAGAGTCCAGTTTCACAACTAAAAATAGCTTTGTTAAAAAAACTGATCCATATAATAAAATGATTTTGTCTGATGTAGGATTACAATCTCCGTTAGGTGTGTGTTTTTGTCTCTGCATAGACAGCAAATTGGCCTCAGCGTGCGGATTCATAAAGAATATATTTAACTCCTAAATAGATATCGGTCCATGTGCATTTTGAGGGAAGAAGGGGGGGTGATCAACCAATATTGGAGGAATGCGTTCGCTCCGTCCCTGTTGTTTCCGACACCCCTGTCTGTCTGAATCACTTCAGGCACTTAAACCAACAGCATTCAAATTGTAAGGTTGTGCTCTTAGCCAGCACCAAGCCTACTGCTATTGTGCGTGATCAGTATCATTACGAATAAATGTATACTGTATGTAAGAATTGTATTTAAAAAAACAAGTTTGGATTTTAATATTATTGTTATTTAGGCCCAAAGAATAGCTCAGAATTTTGGACTTAAGCAAAACAGAAATGCAACATTTTTTAAACTAAGAAGTACTTCAGAAAAAATGGTAAAAATCTGTACCCCCAAGGGTCTGCCAGTTGTACCTTTAGCTGTAGGTAATTGTACCTTTTTAAGGTACAGAAATTGTCTAAGGAACATTTCTGTACCGTTGATGGTACATTAATGCTGTCTGTACCTTTGGGATGCTCCTAAGAGTCCATTTCTGTACCTTAAAAAGTACAATTACAAGGGTACAGCCCCAGTGACAGCCAAAGGTACAGATATTTACCTTGTTTCCTGAGAGTGTACCAGTTATTTTTTATACATTCGATTTACTAAACGGCGGAGTGCAATGCCATTTCTTGACACAAGAGGCAGTAGCAGCCAAAGATTGCGATTTAAACTAAAGCAGGCTGATGTGGCTGTCACTGCGTGGTCCGCTCAGCAACGGGTCAGGGTGCGGCAGGCATTTCCGCGCTGCTTTTTACGCTGCTAATGAGTAAATACCTAACGAACAAACAAGTGCTTTGATGCTTTCACACAACATCATTATGTCTCAATACGTATACCGTGGCATTAATTATACCCCCGTGTATGAATTTTTAAATGAAAGAACAAACATTTTAATTTTATGATTTTGTAACAGTTTTATAACTCATTTGAGGATCGTATGAGGAAACACAATCGACTTTTTCAGTAAACAAACACTGCTCTCTTGATACAGTAGTGAGTATGATTAAACATATCCGCTATTGTACAAAACCAGGCACACTCGCAATGAGTCAAACGAAACTCCAACATCGGTATGCACAATGACTCCAAATAAAAATAAACCGCACAGGGAAGCGTGTCTTCGCTCATGGAAATTGCTGGGAATGACAGGACGAGGCTTATTAGGACTGTTTTAAATAATAAATTATTCCCCAGAAGGCAATCATTGATTTTTCGGCAATGCTCTAATGAGAACAAATGAAGATTTCACTGCAGATGAGGCAGGCAAGTCAGATACAACCACGACGGCACGGTTAATTAATAAATGACTAACGACGTTATTCAGACTACATATGCATAATTTAGAATAGATCTGCCAATGTTGTGCTTTTCAGGGGAATTATTTATCATACGGTGCGAAGCATTCTGAGCATTTATATTGCTCGCTGAAACGCAATCAGACTGAAAAATGTTAAGCTATAGTCTTACACGTATCGAAGGTGTTAGTTTTCTGTTTGTGAAAGTTTAATTGTCTGCTAAATACCACTACGAGCGTGATTAAGACTTAGGACATAAATCCTCGGATCATCTGATGTAAGTTGTTACAGTAATTCTAAATAATATGTATCTGCAATACCAGCTACGTAAATAGGAATTTTGCTGCAAAATTGATTGACTTTTGAATTGGAATGTCGCATTAATTTAGATCAGTTCTTTAGTCATTTTCTGCCTGTCCTAAGTTATTCAGTCTGCCTGGGTTTCTGACATTTTTACATGTTTTGTTACTGTACAACGCTGCGACCCAGTACTGAACGGGTGAAGGAAGATGTTTTGTTGGACTACAGCATTAAATGTTATGTCAATCTTCATCGCCGTTCTTAAGTTCTTTGCAAGCAATTTTGGACAAATATGGAAAAGGGTTCTTTATAAATTCCTTTGGAATAAATTGGCTAGCTTTTTATTGCTTGCATACTTGACATTGACCTTTTACCGTAAAGATCAGAGCTGATCAGACTGAAGTGGTGGGGCGTAACGGCGCTGGACGTCTCCTGAAAAGTCAGCTGATGAGCATTTTTTTAAAGAATGGCCTTCTCAGCCTCCCAAGAGGGCTAAGTGCTATGCAGAGGATTAAACATAAGGCCCCACGAAGGCCTACCAACTGCCCCCCACCCCCGCAGAAGCCCTCCCAGATTTTTTTCTCTGGTTATATGTCTGACCAAAAGGATTTTTAAATAAGAATCAAAACCAGCTTCCTCTGGCGGACTTATTTGCAAGAATACACAGTCGTGCCACCAGGGGTCGCACTGGCTAAGGAACTGAAGTTGTGTGAGATCCTCGCTATTCTGTACCTGGACATAACGTGTCCACGTTGAGTTGAAAAAATGAGTAAAACTATGACGATCTAAACACTTCACTTCTGTGACAAAACATCCATGGGCTATTTGGTTTAATTGAACAATGCATTAAAAAGTCTGGTATTTCAAGCGCAATATTTACCACATTGACTAATTATACATTCAATTTGATAATCTTGGTCGATTTCACTGACTGAAGCAAATTTCGACGGAGGGGGGGTCAATCCAAGTGCCTTATTTCATACACCGAACTCCAGAGCACTTTCTATCAAAGCTCTAGTCCAACAATAAATAACAATACGGGCCATCTGAATTATTTTAGTGCAGGTAGGTACTTGCCGATGAAATAAATGGAGGAGAAATGGCAGTGAGGGAATCCAGCATGAATGAAGCCAAGCTTACTGGAAATGTGCTTTTATATTCATTTGGGTAACGCAGAGTTCATCCCTAATGAGACTGTCATGCAAACCAGGTAATGAGTTGCAAAAAAGATCGATGCTAAAATGATACAGTAACTGCAGTTTCAGCATAAAATGACTATATGTTACTTTTGGCCTAGCTGACCGGGAACCCATGCGTGTAGCATGATCATAATTTTGGCACGGGCGCATTTTCTCTTAGCGCACGGGATTATTGCTATTAAACAAGGCGGGATGCCGCGGTGACGATGGCAACGAAGAGTCAGGAAACTGTGCGCGGGGAACAATGCAGGACAGCTTTGAAATGGAAATCTGGGGTGGAAAATCAGCGCAGTGGTGGTTCCGTTTGATTGCCGAACAGCCGCAGCTGTCCCGCCGCACACACACATACACACACACACACACGCCGGAGCGCAGTCTCACCGCGCTTCATTTGGTGCGACTTTCTGTGCGGTTATCTGCGGCCCGACAGTGAGCTTCACACTGTCATCCGACGTCGGTTTCCAAGGCGACTTTATAATTGTCCTGGCAACGATCCAAACGCCACTGGGTTCCGAGGCAGTATTGATGTCAGCAGAAACACGTATGAAATTAGAAAATCCGCGCAGGCAGGTGCTTGGATGTACAGCTTCACACGACTCGCTTGATGCGTTGGTTCGCGATGATAAACCTGCGTCGCGTGCACGGGTTTTTCGTGCATGCTTCATAATTTGGATGCTACTTTACACAGGCCTATTCATATTTTATTTGGATGACAAACAAAAAGCACAGAACATCGCACACCAACAGAATTTTTCGACAATTTATTAACTATACATTATCTATCATTTATTTAGTTTAATAAACTGTTTAATTATCGTCATTGGTACACTTCTGCATTTTTTTATTCATTATTTTTTTTGCTTGCCTGAGATTTTTGACAAAAAACGAGTTGATTATTTTTCTTTATTTATAGTACACCTTTGGGCAGCTAAATCCCAATTTTTGCAAAGTGTCACCCCAAGAGCCACCCCTGGCACAGAACAGGCTGCTCGTCCAGAGCTGACTGGAGGGAGGGGGGCAGTGGGGGTTGGGGATTTGGCTTATCTGGTGGATTGGGGGCCCTCTAAGCCGTGGGATCCACAGATTTTGACCTACAGGCAGAATGTTGTCATGTCGTATAAGCCGAAACATAAAGCACCCTTGGCACATACGTGCTGTTGGGGTGTGTGTGTGTGTGTGTGTGTATACATACTGCTTTGCACACAAACTATTATTTGCATTCCCGAATAGGACTGGCGGTCACCAATGCTATCCTTCTAACATTAAAAAGATGATTAAGCAGCTTTTAAACCTCCGCGTGCTTTTATAATAAGCTTACACGAGCTTTCGTTGCATTAGGACGGTTGCGTGTCTGGACTGGAAAAGTTATTAATACGGTCTGAAAGCTAATAACATCGGTGAGGTGGGGCATATTAACCAGAGAAACCATCACTTGATGTATTGCTCGATCTGTGGAAAAAAAAAAAAAAACTTTCCGGGGTTTTATGTAGCTCGATTCCTCTCGGCGTGATGTTCCACCAGAGCAAGTGTAAAACATACAGCTTTATTTCTTTACGGACTTTTTTTCTTCTTTTTTTCCTGACGGCTTGTCTTCCGACGCGCAACTTGGTTTTCTTCCACTGCCGAGCAGCGTCCGTGGCCTGATGAAACAGTAAGTCTCGCTCCCCACTGTGCTGTCATCACCTGATCGTACAATGGCGGGAGGTTTGAAGCCGCCGAGTGGCGGACGCCGCGGATCCTCCGCGCAGTTCAAAGAGCCTCATCTCCATCTGTGTTTGGTGAAGGGTTCTGGGACCTCTCTGCCATCTGCCGATCGCGCTTCGTCTCTTCCCAACACTTGGAAAAACAAAGGTGTTACTTTTCAAAGCTGCTTGCCCACCTCCCGTGGAGGCTCCGCGGCTATGGTTCAGGGAAGGTGGGAAACTTCAGAGGCCATGCCCTCCTCCTTGACAACGCCTCCTCCGGAGGCAACCTTCTGAGGATGCCATAACTGTGGCCTCTGTAACATGGGTTACTGCCAACTGAGGCCCAGCCACAGCTGAGGAAACCTTTTAAGAAGCGCCTTTCATGGTCTGCGTTAAATCTCTGCAGAAGCAGACTGACAGTCGAATAGAGACTCTTCGGGCGCTATACCATGTGTCACTGATAGAGGGCGCTGCAAGGCCATATTTCAGTGCGTGTTAGTTCTTAAATTGGAAAAAAAAAATTACTCTCCATTTTAGCTGGTTTTGAATTCGAGCGATTTGGTCTTACAAAATGAGTGCTTATCGCCTTCGGGACTATGACTTAGGAGTTCCCTGGTACGTGTTCAGAAATTTCTTTAAAGCGGTGAAATAATAGATAATAAAATGAGGTAATATCGCATTGTTTCCTGTCAACCCATCAATTGCGTGGGGCACAATGTAACATTAACCATCACAATTATAGTAATACTATGTGAAATAGTGAATTATAAGATCTCATCATTCTTTGAACTATCCCCTCAGAAAATTGTATCACTTTCCTATGCAATAAAACTTAATTGTCAGGATAAGAACCACGCTGAGCAGAGAGATTACTACTGCGCTGTCGTTATTAATGTCGATAATATTACTTCAGCAGGTGCAGATATATATTTACATTGCTTCGTTTTAAAATCATCATCAGTGTTTTTGCATGTAACAAATTCTACGTTTTAATAAATCAAGGTTTGTAGAAGTAATTGCAGAATCTATATATAGTTATTAAATGAAGCATTTGGTTTTGTTAGTTTTACGGGTTTTCATATAATAATTGCATGAATCATAATAATTTTATGTAAAAGTATAATTAGTGAATATTGAATCCTTTAATAAATCGCAATTTTCTAGTAATCTAATACTTGTATTATAGCATTATAGCAATACTGTTTATCTACGTTTAAACTATTAAATTATGTACTGATACAATTATATGGATTTAAAATGCATGATATCTAGTCTACAAATGTAAATAAATACGACAGCGACTTTAAAATTTATCTGATTAATATATACGTATGAGATTACTTATTCTTGAGACTTAAAATTTTATTTAAAAATTTTAAATTTGATTATCTAGGAAATGGGGGAAATGTATATAAATATGCTGCAAATAGATATCAAAAGATTAATTACCATGGAACAACTTTCACATTTGCATTTATGCACGTCATTATTTAAATTTTCAGGATTACCATCCTCACACGCATTTTTTTTTTCTTTATGATCTTTATTTATTATTTATTTATTTATTTATTGCTTGCGCTTGATGGGATGGATGACCACACGCTGTATCACTAAGGTATAGCTTTGCCATCGTCGGGGTTTTGGCAGGACACGGATCGACCGCGGAGGAGGGATGCGCGCTGATGTCACCGGCTTGGCCCGGGCTGCGGCGCGTCCCGGTTCGCCGAGGGGGATCGGCAGTCCACGCGCGATCTCCCGACGTGGAGCGTGGCGCTGCTGACGAGAGATTGGCAGCGCGGTACTGCGGTACAGGGCCGGGACGCGGGGAGGAGGGGAGGTCTCGGTGCGGTGGACGGAGCACTGATAGGACGCACAGGGCGCTGCTGATTCCACGCAGCATGCAGGAACGACCGCCGTCAGCAGCGCTATGGCACATCATCCAAACAAACTAGGAATCATGCCTTATTAACACCTCTCTGCAAATCTACCCATGCAAAGAGAAATATATGAAATAATAACTGGTTGTATACTCAGTAAATAAATTTTGCAGTAGCGTCAATCGAGAGAATCCAAATTTTGACCGAAATGATTCCTTGGAGGTTTCTTGGCCAAGGGATTCATCTCACGTTAGACTGCGGCATTATTATGTATACCAAAAAAAAAAAAGACAGTTCCTATTCAAACACTGACTTCCACAGGGGAGGTTAAAAGTACAAAGGTCAACTTAAAAGTCATAAATCGGATACAGTAAATAAAACGAAGTGCATTTGTCGTCATGATATAAATGACGTATTTACAGTGATGCATCGTTTTTTGTTTTTATCCATAATGCATCCCTATTGATTTGCCCGAGTCACATAATGTGCGAATTACAGTTAAAGCAGTGGCGTGCGGAGCTGAAATATGATGCTGTCAGGACTGAGGAAACAGGGGAGAAGAGAGTAAGTACGGCAGAGGTGAATGAATCAAGGCACTTGACATCGAGCATCCATCTACTTTTGTTGTTCCTTAATCCAGTTGATTTGGTCAGGCGGCGGACGACTTCAGCCTGTTGGAAGGGCTCCCCATCCATGATGGATGCTACTGTCAGAAATGCCAAGGCCAATATTCAGCGGCCAGAGTGAGAGGACTTACTTATTTCAAAGCCCTGCTCGTACATCATCGCTGCTTTTTTGACTCTGCTCCTTCCCCTGTAATAACATTCGGGAGAGAGACTCACCGCTGTGCTCCATCCTATGTACACGTGTGCATTTCAGAACGGGTCAGAACCGTGCCGGAAACCCCCATCGTGTGCTCGTCGTACTGTCTGGGCCCTGCAGGCAAGCTCTGGGAGGACCGGCACTCGGGTTTCACCTGAACGTACATCAGGAGGCCGACACCAGTTGAACCGTGCCCCAACCACACCCTGACCGCAGTCGGTCCCCAACCAGGATCCAAAATACACACTCCCTACATGTAATAGACAACAGATCATCCCATGCTGGTCTCCTTTCCTGTCACCAGCCTTCCCTGTAGCTAGCTTCCCTTCTCCAAAGCCATGTTTTCAACCTCTTTTACATAGATAACGTTGTTCGGTTTTCATAAAACCCATATGGATCCCCACTGACACAGAAGGAATCTGCAGGCAGGGGCACCATGACAGGTGATAGTTAGGACGAACCGGGCCCCTGAGTGACAGGGGCCCTTTAGAGTATAATGAAATTGGTCTGAGTTAGGGGCCCAAAGTAATATGCTTTCATGGGGCCCAAAATGTGTAACACCATCCCTGCCTGTAGGTGTCCTCAGTTCTAATATGGCATGGTTTTTGTTTTGCCCATATACTAATCATATGCATACACATATATAAAATGTCGTGTCAGTGGGTGTTTACTTACCTTATCTTAATTGTCCACGGCTGGATCACAGTGTGCTCATTAAAAACACTTAAATGGATTCAGTACTGCTTCTTTCTTTATTTATTTATTTACTGGGTGAATATATTAATGTTCTTTGTTTCTGCGGAACATCTCAGTATGGAAGAACGCGCCATTCCATCCTCTCGCTGATCCAGATTTATAAAACGTGCCCTACTGCTAAATCCCACACGGATGGAAAATTGCTGGCTAGCAAATGACCAGGATGTTTCGTTTTGAACTGGAAAAGTGTGTCGAGGGGGAATCCGCTAATCCCGTTATCTTCTGCCAGCCGGACGAGCCCATTTGGACTGGTGACCTTGGATTTTGCCCTCACCTCCGTTCCACCCTCCATTGTGCCGTGACTGAAGACAGGTCTTCCTCTTCCTAGTCCGGAAGAACACTTTTCCCAGATGTGAAGCATCCCTTTGTTTTGACCACTGAGATGGCCCCTTGGACCTCCAGGGTACCGAGTAAAGAAAAATGGAAAATCTAGACGGGCACTAGGAATAATCTTTTATTAATATTCTTCACAGACCTCACAGAGCATTAGATCTCTGGGGAGACAGAAAAATACCCGATGTTGTGGAAAATGACTTCAATTAATAACTATAACGTTAATCGTAATTGCTCGGAACAAACCTCAAGCTGAGAATTCCCGTGATGGACGCTGATGTAATTGCTTGAGCTAAAGCAATGAATATCTCTCGGAGAGTTACTTCCCTGGGACTTCACACTGTACACAGCACCCCATTTGCGGTCTTAAAATATCTTAATCATTCCCAGTTGTTGTCTTTACGCCTTGTGCTTAGAACGTAAGAGTAGAAATGCACACATTTTTTGGTTAATATACCTGGAGCATAACAGTTCCTGAAATAGCTTGAGAATAATGTATGGGTCCTTGGTGATGTGGCCTGGCTGTGGAAAGTGGCATCAGGGTACTGGCAGGGGAGACACGGCCCAGGGAAGCTCCAGATGGATGTTTGCTTCAGTGTGTTCTGAGAGAGGCATCTGAAAGTCCTAGGAGAGTGAGGTCAGCTGATCTGAGAGTGACACAGCGAACCATATGGCCTGAGAGAACAAGGGCTCTTTTTTTCACAGTGAAGCTGTTTCATCTGGAAATCTAATCACAAAAACAATTCCTGAGGACGCTGATATACTTCCTTACCTCAGTGTTTATGAGGCCTACAGGACTGGCCGTAATACAGCAGTAGCTTCTCTTTTCAAAACCCAAAATATTAACCTCACTTCACTGCTTGTGATTTAGCCAAAACAGGACATCAGAAAACCTGCCTGTATTTTTTTTTTTTTTCCCCACCCAGAATCATGGCTGAAACATTTATACGCAGGGAGACTTACAAGAAGACTGTACTATCAATCACCTGGGATGACCGTTATTGGGGTCTTTGGAGCGTACGTGGTGAGCTAAGACGTGATCTTGAAAAGCACACACGTTTCACGGCAAAGCAGATATCGCTCACAGTTTATTTACTTATTTTGTCCACCGTCTTCTGCCAGGAGACCTTCCTGTTCCTGACCAGACAATCCAAATCATCTCTCGTCACACCGTGCATCATATGCATCTTCTGTGTTACCCATTGTATCACGACTCCGTCGGCACAGCCGCTGTATCAGAAACTGAGCCCCGATAGGGACGGAGGAGAATAGGAGAGCCAGCAGGGGGTGACATTTTGGTAGCGAGGCACATCTGCAACTTATTTTTTTTTTTAATGCCATTGACTTCCATTACTATATACTTGGCTTTTTCTTGTCAAGGTAGGAAAAAATGGGAAGAATGGGTTTTTTATTTGTGAGATGTGTCTTGCCCCTTTAATCTCTCGTCTTGCCTTTTCAGCTCCGGCAGGTGCCCGCCTCCCTGCTGGCGCTTGGAGAGGACGCCCCCCATGGGGAATTTTACTCAGCGCGCTGGCGTGGCCTCCGCAAGGCCTGATGAACACTAAGTAGAACCTGTCACGGGAGTATTTGCGGGGAAGGCCTTCGTCCGGGCTACCAAAGATGCTGGGGGATGTCATTGTGGGCCTCATAATAGTGACCAAGAGCTGCCTGTACTTGAGCGTCCCGTGGCGAGCCTCTCTATGACAACGTCCCCTGGGCCCCCCGGGCCCCCCTGGGGGACAGGTCTAATAATTTCATCTCCGTGGCTTATATCTCTTCAGTCGAGCATTGCGACTAGGCATTGTCACTGATTGGTCGCCTGCTTTAATCCCTTCCCAGCACGTTACTTGTTAGCATAATCACAGGGAAGGTAGCAAAAGGAGCCATTATGCTTCAGTTTTTTTTTCGGTGTTTATCAGATGAAAGAGGAGAGCCTATTTCATGCTCTAATCCAGCCGTCGCGTGTTTCTTCAAACAAAATTGCCATCAAGCGCGAGTCTGATTTTTATTCTCAGTCGCCATGATAAACCAAAAGAGGTCTCTGTGATACAGCCTTTCAGATTTCGTGCCAGCCGGCTTCCCGTGACTCTAGGTGCCATTATCACGTCTTTCCGCTGCGTGTTTCTTTAATACTTTTTAAAGAGTCGATTTATTCAATTAAGCTCTTGAAAACAAGTCTAGACGGATGCTAAACTACCGATTCCGTAACGAGATCTGACGATACGATTCGGGGAGCCCGAATAACACGGCAGTCCTTTATAACGGTTTACCTTCTTCTGCAAAGGTTTGGCTGTCGCACCATTTGAGCCAGTTCTGGAATAATTTATCAGTTAGGCTCATTACTATGATCCTAAGGACGGAAAAAACGTCACATTAGCACCACGGTTTATTTCAGAGCTAACAGATGAGAGGGACCATTCTGCAGCTTCCGCGGAAACGGAAGTTCCGGAAATGGACAGATGGTCGGCCAGTACGCCAGGCTATAAAGATACCCCCATGAATGTCTGAGACCACTTAACTCCCTGTGGTTTACGGTGCTGGAAGGTAAGGGCAATTTGGGCTGTGGGAGTTGTTCTTCCAGTGCTAATATCTGCTAGTGGTAGAAGTTGCAAAGTTGCGCAAGTCCAATTCGAATGTCACCTGTCAAACAGGCGATCTTTATTCGGTGGGGAGGTTTGTGTACGTTTTATGCTTCGGGTGTGGAATTGTCGGTTTGGCCTGACGGAAGCCATGGAAGACGTGAATATGTTCCAGGTTAGCAGGAGTCATCGTCTGTGACGCAGGCTAATTTAACGGATCCAACCCCGGTGCTGTAACGCTTGATCGGCATAAGGGGCGACCCCTCACTGACCTGTACAAGGAGGAGGCAACGTGTTCCAATACTCTGCTTTAGCTGGCTGGATCTCAAGAGGGTGGGGGAAATGTCTGTATGTGTGTGTGTATTAGCAATACGCAGGTGCATTGACCCGTATATTTAACTCGCCACTTCCTTTGCGTCACGTTGAGAACACGCAGCTGAAATTTGCTTTTAAAAGTGGGGGGTGACTTAGGGAGGGGTGTCAGTGTTCTGCAAAGCCTGAACTACCTATACTAGTTATAATACTTACCAAGAGAACACCCTCAAAGGTGTCAAGCATAAACTATCGCACAATTGCATTCAGAAAGTAAAGTGTTGGGTTTTTTTTAATGGGGAGAATTTTGAACACTCATGGTCAATAGAATTTTAGGCCCCTACCAACGCAGCGTAACTTTAACACCATGTTCCCGCTGCTTTTATAGATTTCTTCCATCCCACATTTGAAACATGCCTCTGGACCTCATTACCGGCTCCGAGTTTTGAGCTTTTTTCATGGGAGGGAATGTCTGAAGTCAAACGAGAACCATGCCGGGTGACCAGGATAAATAGATATGTTTTGTTTACCAGCGTGTTAAGGTTAAAAGCAGGTAAGACAGGCAGAGCCGTGACCTTCTATGGGAACAGCGGCAGTGGCGGCTGCAACGAAGGCAGGCCTTCGTGAAGGTGTAGCCACAAAGAACAGACAGGATGAGCCTCATGGCAGGGGGTTCTCCCTTTATTTACTTTTCCCCCCAGCTGTTGGAGGCGGAGGGGGGGGTGGCAGTGTCAGGGGCCACATGCCAGACTCCCCATGCAGGCTGGCCTTTCTGCAGCCTTCTCACATCCCCTAGCGAGAAGGCCAGGGTAACCTCGTTTTGTATTGCCTGGTGCTCCACTCTCTGACAGCAGCACCCAAAATTACAGTCCCTATCTATTCTATTGTTTATACTGCACCGCCCAACTTTACCGTCTGTTGTCTTGTGACACTCGCCGGTCTGCCTGTTGTGACATTCCTTCCCTACTTTTGGCCCAACCTTCTCATCAATAGTTCACAAATTACTTGGTCCTCTGCACCAACTCAGTGGTCTACATATTTTCCTGTTCTCTAGTCACATGACTGAATTTATAGTTTAACAGTCTGTTTTAGAAATTATGTACTCCTTTCTACATTTAAATCTTGCACATTTCTGAGTCCTAAAGCAAAAAAAGCAAAGAAATCCTTGGAAACGATCTTTGCATTCAAATGGAGGCTCAGATCCAGGGTGGTGACAGCATCACAGTTGCATGCGTCAATTACAAAATCAATCTCACATCGCAAGATGCATTAAATTTTAATCCTAAATAAACGTAACATCATAATTTGATTTGCGGCCATTTTGGAAGAGCATGTAAAACCACCTGATAAATTATGCATTTCTGCAACTTTAGTGCATAAATAAACTGGAAATTAAAACCAGGATTGGAGCAAAAATAAAATTGCTCAGCATTTTTAACATGTTAATTATTCAAATTAGAGATTGCTGAACTATACCTGCCCCATGTTTTCTGTCATTCTGGTGATTAATAAGGCCATATTACCATGGTAATTCCATTGTTACTGTGCAGCAACAATATGATTTATTTATTTTTGCAATTATACTATGTGATTAGAAATGCAAACATAATTGGATTTTGAAGACACGTGCAATTCTGATTAGTGCAGCAATAACTCTTCCCTTCTAATTTAACCCACAATCTTGGGTGACAGTACAATTTAACCCCTCTAGTAGCAATTGAATAACAATTCAAGTCTCCAGTAAGTGAGTCAGCTACACAAAGTCAACACTAGTCCAGCTAATTGATTGTAAAATGATAGTAAAATCACACTGGTTTTTATAACGATCATTCAGCTTTGTCTCCAGCTACACACGGCCCCCCACCCCCACACCTTTTCCAAGACTACGCAATGCAGCAAAACTGACTGTGCTAATTTAACACTCGGGGTGTTTATCTGATTCCAGCAAATAATTCCCTTACCAATCAACACTCTCAGTGTCAAATTAATATTCCAGGCTTCCATAACTATAGTCACTGAAGGTCAATTCAACTATTAAAGTACAAATTGATAATAATTTAATCAGCAGGTAAAATCAGTGGGTGAAAAGATGTATGTAACAGTTATTCTGACTGTTGCACAATTTCTTGCTCTGCGATGTTTTCCACTATTTTAAAAGGCTGATTTTGTTTGTATGTGACAGGGTGCATTCACATTTTGGTTTGTCATTGCAGAAGATTTCACTGGCTATGCCTGAGCATTGCGGCCTGGCTGCTGTAACAGAGCGTGCGCCTGACTTTTTGTTGTAAATTGAGTGAAGATATGCAGTTCTTCACACAAAGTGAACTTGTAAATTCTTCTGTAAATGCTGAAAAATGAAGTGCGATAAAATCTCACATCCCCATCTTGTCCGTGTCTCCTTTTTAATGTCCCTTGGTCTCCGTCACTGCCCGGAACCTCCTGAGGCGACTTTATCGAATCCCCAGAAGCCTAAAATCAATCCCATCCTCAATAAAGGTCACCTCCCCCATCATTTGCAGGAGTATTTTTTTTTTCCTGCAAGGCTTTATAGCCTGCAGATTTTTTTTCATGGTTACTCAGCAGAGAAACTGAAACACTGCTATTATAGCTGATATTAGCTGATCAGTTGCTTTCGATTAAGGCTAAAGCAATAAGGCTCATTGTAGGCAAAAATAGCACATGGGCATATTAAACCATAAAGGGAAAATTGAAGCATTTGGAACGTTTACGTGCAGCGAATTTTGTTAATTTTGTTGTAAAGAGCCAAACAGGCTATATATTGTAATGAATCAACACTGCGGATTAGCACGCTGACCTGTCCCACGCTGACCCTACGTGTGACCACGTCCGCGTCGCTTGTCGCTTTGTCCGGACACGTAGCCATCAGAGGGCACCAGAGGACCGCATCAATCACGCCGCCTCTCGGCCAGCGGCTCCAGCGCGCCGGACAGGGACAGATATGCGCATGTCGGCGTATTTTTCCCCGGTAATATACTCCAGGTAGTAAAGACAAGGATGCGAGAGACGTTACCTAAATCATGTTAATGACACATCAGCAACGTGTCACATTACTGGAAATGTTATTGCACGAAGAGCCTCCAAACGAGCCCAATCTAGTGCAATTCAAAGTGTATCGGGGCATGTAGATCGAGTTATAGGCAAGTGCTTCATTAGATATGCACTGGTATGTTATGTTACTACAGGAGACGGACCGGAAACCTAACGCTATAACTCCAGCATGATGTTTTATAAAAATAAAAACCTATCTCTCTGTGGCTTCTGGCTGCCTGCCCTTGTTCCTAGTCAGGGATCCCTGTCTTTTGCATGGTCCTACGCCATGTGTATCAGATTATTATGTAAACTGTAAATATCTTATGTGTGATTCCGCCCCCCCCCCCCCCATTTTCTCCACCTGGCAGTGTGCTTCTCTGCTTGTGTATATAATGATGCATTATATAGTCTTTCAAATGAAAATCAATATGCCCTTTAAACTTAATGATTACGGTACATATATTGTATGGTAAATGTCAAGTTTTTACAGTCAATTAAGCCTCGTCCTGATGTCTCTGTTATCCGTCAGATACTTTAGGAGCCCTAGTGGAAATGCTATCATTTGAAGCGCGTCTGGTCTTAAAAAACGCTTACACGGGAACGGAAACCGTGAGACCAAGCTAGCTGTTAAAACCTAAATCCAGCGTTAGTAGATCAACAGGCATTCACAAAGGGAAGCACGCCGTTAACTTTCCACGATAAACCTGCTGATTTCACACGTCTATTCCTTATAGAATTTTATGAAATTGGGTTGTCATCAGCACCAAATGATATACTGTATTTATGCAAAACGGTAAACTGAACATTCACAAACTTATGTAATTTTTATATAATGATGCATGGAAAATTTGCATTTTCAATTCATTTATGAAAAAAAGTGTTATTTCATGCATTTTAGCTAAATTATTTTAAATATACTAAAATACCAATCATTAAAAAACTGAATACGTTTAAATGTAACACTGGATGCATTTAAAATGTAACTCTAAGCATTTTTATTTAGACTAATTAAAGTTACAAACCAGTTAGGCTACTGGAGGGTTAGGGTGTGGATGAATCGTAACTACGAAGAAGTCTGTAATGACAGAAAAAACTGATGATTCATTTCTTTATCTTTTTTTCTGCGGCTAAACTAAGGAACAAGATACACACAGAGGGGGAGATTTATCGAACAAGTGCGCGAATATAATATTGCTCAAGCTATGTAAATAAAACAAGGAGTGATAAGCCTTTAAACGGCTCATCACGCGAGAGTGACCGACGCAGAAGTGGTCTGGCTGCAGGGTTTACTTGATATTCATGTGTGCTTTGTGCTCTTCATTAAGACACTGCAGTCGGAGAGTCGGGGTCCCGAGTGCAACGCTACAGCCTTGACTGTTCATTTATGCACTGTGAAGGGATGCCGTACTTACAGACCGCGCTTAGAAATCATATTTTATATGTCGCCCAAATATACATACATATATATATTCCAAAAATGGGTTATAGATTATATTTTTTGGATAATGGTGCATTAATCTGTATCCCGATATTATTTTATTTGTTGAAATGTTTATTTAGATCATTTACTTAGCATGGTGATAATGCAAAACATGGTTCCTTCATGAATGTGCCAATCATTCCATTTTACCGTCCCTTCGCCGATTCCCTTGACACTTGTGAAGCTGCAACTTTTTAAAATTCATTTTATGCCCTTTTTTTGTTTATCGTGGGTGCCCTGGGGGGCAAAGCAACCCTCCCCCCCCCCCCTTTACTAACTGGCTGATGTTGTTGTCCCGGTGTGACAGACATTTGTGGGAATATAATGCAGGAATCACTGCCCTCGTAACTCTTCCCTAGCGATTCTTCTGCCCCAGGCGCCTTCGTCCCTCCCCAGGTTTCCACAAACACCAAACGGGCACCCAGTGACGCCTCCGATCGCCTCCTCTCGTTGCACTCCCACACTGAACCCAAATGCTTCTCCAGCTAACCATATTTAATCAACTGAATCACAGCTAGAGGCTCCGGGGCCGATGTTTAATGTCATACGCATGTAATAATAAATATGAAATTGTTTTCTGGAGGTTGAATAATCGGGCGTGATGTATGTCCTGCATACTGATGATTTGTTGGATCCATTACTGGCTCTACTCTAGCACTCGCCGGTCTGCCTGTTGTATGTGGGGCCTGTCATCGCTCAGTTTCCGAGACGATATTACTGTCTCCTCTCCTAACAGTGCGAAGACCTCAGGTCGGCGGGTGGTGGTGTTATACGATCCGTGTTTGTAAGGTACCGGGGGAGAGATGACACGTTTACGACGTCCCGGCCCCCGCCGCCTAACCGCCGTCCGCCAGGCGCGCCGTAAAGGGAGCCCATCTCCCGCGTCATCCTTCAGACGGGCCGTCTTTACCGCTACGCTCGCGGCGTGATTCAGCAGCTAGCTAGCTGGCTAGCTAAAGGCACGGGACTCTGCTCCAGCCCCCGGAGAATTGTGATGGAAATGCAGGCTGGGTATAACACCAGAGGTTCTCTAAGAGGATTGTAGAGGCCTTGTTTATCAATCTCTTTTTTTTTTCCTTCAAAGAAAAAAATAAAAGAACTTCAGTATGCAGTCCTCAAACTGTTGTCAAATGTCAGTAAGCCACTAATTCTCTGGCAGACAGACGCTCTGCAGGCTTTTCTCCGCAGAACCCGGCCAGCCGAGCCGTTTCATCTTTTCACATGAGCTTAGGGCGAGTATGGAAAGGCAGTCTCCCAGACGAGCTTGCCTTGGGCCGGGGGGCCGGTCTTACTGCCTGCCGGGAGGAGAGTAGGCCCCGTGACCTCAAATCCTGTTATCCGGTGAGAGGGCGGCACAAGAACCCCGCAAAATATCTACCACCGACCCTTACGTTACTACCATTGTCTGCCCCGGGTTTTTACATATTGTTTAAACGTGTCATAAATATTCATGAACAAAGGACCGTCTCAGACACCGATCCTGCCCATAATGCAGGGTCTCGCGAAAGAGGAGATGGCTTCAAGGAAGGGAGGAAGGCCACCGGTTCTTGGCCACAATCTCACTTGCGCATCCGGGCCTAGGGGTAACGCCGGGTACAGGATGCCGATTGGGATCATCGTACAGTAATGCCGGCTTTACCGTCGGTAGTGTGGCGTTGACCGCGACGTAGTCGCAGGAACACATTTTGCGCTCCGCTGAGAGTCAGAACTAGTAGACATTACTGAAGTTCTGCCGTGTCGTTACATGCGGCCCCCAGATTATGAACGAGATCTGGTTCCTAAGTCTGTCTTTAAGTCAGATTTGTAGGAAAAATAATACAGTAACATAATAATGATAATTATACAGTAATAAAAGTGAATATACACAATACTGTACTGTATCTCGAGCTGACAAACCGTTGAAGCCATACAATGTTTTCACGAGCTTCACAAAATGCATGCGATCGTTATTATGGGCGATTGTGTTTAAGCTGATTTTTTTAATATAATAGTCCGTTTGTAAGGATGAGCTGTCTGCTAGTTGAACGTTCGTAACCCTGCCTGAGGGAGTTATCAGCTAACAACGATAGTATTTTTGGAGGAAGAATCGTAAAGTCGCCTCTGCGTCCTTCTGAAATAAATAACATCATGTTATGTTTTTCTTTGATGAAACAGAAAAGAGGGGGCAGCTGAAAGGGGGTCAAACCAGCTCAGGGCCCTGAGATGTTGCGGGGGGGGGCATTTTTTTTGCTGTAGGTAGGGCCCCAACAATGTCTTTAGTCCAGGGCCCCTCCCCACCTAAACTGAGCTCTGGGCACAGTGTGCTGTCACCTGGAAATGTTGATTTTCTCTTTTGCTTTACGTCAGTATAGATCATTTTATTTCCACAGGACAGATTTAGACATTCAGTCCAAAACTAGTGTCTTCATTTAAATGAACAAAAAAATCACTCGGTATCAAATCGCTACATAATCACAACTTTTCGTGCCCCACTGCTGCTAATACAGCAAATCCATACCGTCGAGATAACGAAATTAATTTGACCCCTCCAATCAGAGCTCATCCCATGTCTCATCTGGCCAATCGCAGCACCAGACGCTGAACCCAGCAGACTCCTTGTGTCATCTGAGGAAGGAAAAGGAATGGATTTCATTGTACGTGTCGAATGCGTTTAATGTGCTAAAGGCTTGTTTAATTACACTGTAATTACGTGCAGCGTTGCATGCTGTCATTTTATGTTTAATATTTTATTAATAATTAAATGCATTTAATCATTTCGGTAGCTCAGCTAGGAAGGAGATATTTGTTGGTATGATTGTTTTTTCTCTTCTGTTGTCGGTTGCTGCTACACATTTGACATGCAGACACGGGCGAAAATAGTTTAACATTTGAAATGCCAGGTTGCCAAAAGTACAGCCTAGCTACGGTCGGCCTCTGCACTAGCTCCGTACAGTTTCACCAGCTTATCCATTTTCTCTCGCACTGTACAGCTCATTCAGATGTAACCTTTTCCTCGTGTGTTTAGAAAGGAAAACCTGCAGCCACTTAAATGTCAGGATCTCCCGTCTCGGGCCTTGAAAAAGACGCACATCTATCTGCCAGGGTAGTTAGGCCTCCTTTACCGTCATCATTTATGCTTGCATTTATTCTTTGCTTAGGCCTTTAACGTGTGCAAATAAACTTATTAAATGTGAACCTCAAACAGGGTGATTTAGGTTTCATGCATCCGCATTCCTGAGGCGTAAATCTCTGTCATCGCTGAACTTTTTTTTTTTTTTTTCTTAGTAATTGTGAGTTCAGTGTATTAATCCTTTTGACAGGCTGATGCTCAGAAACCATGTAGGTTACGTTAAGGACCGATAAAGCATTCCTTGGGAAGGGGGGAGGTTATGATGGGGTGGGGCCCTCTGAAAACATATCACACGGACTGTTCTCATTATACCCGGTGCATCGGGTCAGGCTGTTTAAACCGGAGCGTGACAAGCAAGCACCCCATCTGAATAATTTCTGGAGCGGGGGTGGCTGAGGGGGGGTCGGCGTGCTGGGAGGGGGGGGGATAACGAGGCGAATGATGAAGAAGCAAGCAGAGGCGAGCGAGAGGCGGCCCTCGCATCCTCCCAGTTTGAGTCGACTTCAAAGCAAACCTTGAGATGCAGCCGTGAGTAACTGACAGCACTGCGGTTTGCAGACATCAGTGGGCCGACTTCCTGCCGTGCCTGTTTTGGGGGCGACCGTGGTGGATCCCGATCGAACTCGACGAGCCCGACCGGTCAGGGGAAAATGCGAGTATAATTAATTACCTGAGAGATGTTTAAGTCCACACGTACTCTGGTGTTTGCGTGTGCCTGTATCTGTGCCTGTGATGTGAAAGACTGACCAATGATAGTGAATTCTGTGGTAGGTAAGGGCATGTGAAACATTTGTGTAGGACTCTGCTTATATTCAGATGGTTGTTGGTTCAAATCCCACGGTCGGCGGAGTGATTTCACCACTGGGCTTTTGTGCCAGGTCCTTATCCCTGAATTGCTCCAGGGACTGCTTGACCCTGCTTTCTATATCGCAAGTCGTTTTGGATGAAAGCACCTGTAAATGTAACCCAAATGTAAAATAAAGTAGCTTTCAGCAGCTCAAAAGAGTAAAACGGAAAAGGCAGCCATCAATGACCTATATTTTATGCGGTTTCACTCAATGGCAGGGGCTGTCGGTGAAGGTTCCCCGCATGCAGCCGGACCGCATGCCCGAATGAATCGTCTCTGAGCTCATTTGCACCTGCCGCTGGGCCCGTGCAAGCGAACGCCCTATTTGCATGTAGCAGAACGCACTCAATTACCATTGAAGCCGCATTAGCGGAAGATGAGGCTGAATCGATAGGAAAGACTCAGTGGCGTGTCCCCGCGGCTGAAGCCCTTTTTGTCTCCGAGAGGATCATCTGTAAAGGATTAGCTAATTGAATTCGCCGAGGAAGAGGCTTTTCAAGTCTCAATTATGCGGTCGCGCTAACTGCTGTACAGAGCACTGCCATCGCCTTTGTCTGGAGGGTAGTTAATCTGTCGTGATCGGCCTTTTGGGAGCAGTCGGGTGAACCATACGCTATCAGAGCTTCTGCAAACAAACTGACAATTAACTTTGGGTTGGAGTGACACCTTTTACAACCTCCACGCAAACCGTCAGCGTTTCCCGGCCTGCCAGCAGAGGCATCAGGGGCGTTGGGAAGCAGGAAATGGCTCCCCGTCTGTCTCGGGTCGGTGGTACAGCCCAAAGGGTCACGGAGAACGGTGCCCAGCTAGCCTGCACTGGGGCGAGCGGGGTGCTGTATGGTCCTGCAGGGTCCTGCGTGGTCCTGCAGGGTCCTGCATGGGTGTTGTAGGTTTGATGGACCTCCAAGCCGTGGACTTAATCCACATGACATTGTTGTAACTGACACTTTACCATTTTAATAGTCAAGGCTGAACTTGTGCACAAAATAACTTTGGTTGTAGCCCAAAATGTTTGTTACAGGGCAATTTTATGCTGTAGGTAGGGCTCCAACAATGTCTTTAGTCCAGGGCCCTTCCCCACCTAAACTGAGTCCTAGGCACAGTGTGCTGTCACCTAGAAATATTCATTTTCTCATATGTTTTATATCAGTATAGATCATTTTATGTCCGCAGAACAGAGAGTTAAACAGTCAGTCCAAAATTAGTATCTTCATTCAAATGAACAAAGAAATCACTCAGTATCGAGTGGCTGTATGAAATGTATTTATTACTGGAGAAACTGGTGTCCACTTGGACCTCGAGATGCTGGCATCTTAGGTAAATGTAACTCAGTGTGAATAAAGGTAACGCTGATGCATATGCTGTGTGTGTGTGGGGGGGGGGGGCATTCCTCCCACCTCCTGCCCCCCACGGGACCCACATCCCACCACCCAACCTGCAAACGCCCCTAATCCCCATGGTCTGTGGAAGCAGCCCACGGTCAGCCCTTGAATAGCCTGCCTCGTAACCCGTATTCCACTCCATCTGCCACCCCCCCTGCCTTCTTCCCGGGAACCACCCGGGGACCACGCTGACAGTCCCCCCCCCCTCCACTGAGAGCCCCACCCACCACTCAGTTGCCATGGCGAGGACGCCCCCTGTCTCAGGGGCGATCTCGCCGCCACGACCGCTGGGTCTGAGGGCCAGTGACGCTTCTGTGACACAGATACTTCCGAGCCCATATCTGCTCCGGCTTGCATTAACGGGAGGAGGATCAGGCATCGTACCAGGTGCCGGACGCGTTTCCGAATCGCGCTGAAAAACACGATTATCTCGCGCCTGTCTCCCCTTGGCCGACCAGGCCCACGGAGGCCCGTGCATTAGGGACGCCAGGGAGGCCCCTGAGAGAGATCAGGACGTCAGCCAGCCGAGCTGGGGGCACGATGTGGCGGGGGCCAGGAGCATTGATCTCCCAGTACCGATGGAACCTGGGTATTAGGGTTGGGGAGGGGGAGTTTGCCCATTCTGAGCCATAGAAACATCCTTCGAATGGAGCCTCATTGTCATGGCCCCCCCATTAAGGCCAGTCAGACGGTGGATTAACACTTTGTGACCTTTGGGAATGTCAGCTTAAAATCCATGCTCTCACACACACCAAACATGTCAAATACAGCCAGGTCAGGCTTATTTACAGGCAGAGATTGATAGTAAGCCCCCCCCCCCCGCATTCATTTTTTGTTCTTTCTTGCTCCTCAGATTTAAAATCATTGTGCTCTGGAGGACAGTGTGTTTCCCGGATCACTGAAGGATCATTTTTTGAGAGGATTCGTCGCATTTTTGCTACTATGGTCTGTCCATCTCGCCTGCATATTTGTTTCAGTTTGTCTTGCCATTTACATCCACCCCCGGCATTCTGGGCTGTATTCTGTTTAGGCACAATGCCGGAAAGAAAACGCAAAAATAAAACAAAATCGACGTAAAAAAATATATGAAATAAGTCAGAGCCATGTGTCACGGGCTCCAGGAAAGACAGGGAACTAAAGAAATGCCTTCCTGCCGCACTGGAGCAGCAAAGGCAGTGGAAATGCCTTCCTGCCGCACTGGAGCAGCAAAGGCAGTGGAAATGCCTTCCTGCCGCACTGGAGCAGCAGAGGCAGTGTCCGTGACTGATCACGTTTCTGTTCGTCCTCTGCTTGCCAGGAATCAATTCCCTTCAACTCCTGGTTCACTACAGGAAGAGGAGAAAAAAATCTCACTTTTGTAGCGAGAAGAGGAAGCGATTGGCAACTGAGAGTAATTATTGTGCGGGATGGAGGTATGGATGCCCCCCATACATGAACACGTTATTTTAGAATTTCAATGTTTTCTGGTTCTTTTTTCCCCCATGCAGGAATATGCTTTATAAATCACTAGGGAACTGTAATCTCTCAAGCATATTTTGTGGCAAAACACCATTTTTGGCTCAACAGTAGGGAGAAAAGAGCACCCCCCAGCCTGTTCTCCGCCAGCTCCATCGTCCGGGAAGCGCCCGGTTCCTAACCAAATCCCCCGCCCCCCTCCTGAAGTCTCACGGCTTTCCGACGTCCCAGTTGGCCCCCGGGGCCCTGTCCTGCCCGCCGCGCCCTGTCGCGCGGCGCTGCGCCCGGCATGGGACAGTGCCGCCGCAGCCTGCCGTCTCCAGGCAGTTCTGTGCTTCAGAGACGCTCTGAGCATTCGCCTTTCATTCAGGAAGTACCCGGGGGGGGGCACACCTGAGAGCGCGCAGACTGCCTGCGGTGGCTCCATCCTCCATCTGGAGGCATTGCTATACACACACAGGAAAAAACACAGAAACCACCCCCCCCACACACACCTCCCAGCAGAAAACGCTACAGAAAGCCTTTGGCTGCAAGCTTTCTTTCTAACAAGCTGGCCTTCATTTTCAAAACAATAATGACTCCATTCCGACTATCAAACTACCAAAATAATAGGATGATGGACAGACAGACAGACAGACAGACAGACAGATTTACACACTTTATTAATCCCAAAGGAAATTGCAGGTTTGCAGTAGCAAAACACGCACATTTAAACATTAATAGAGAGTAAAAACAGTCCAAACAATAATCAGTATCATCCATCTGTCAGCCTACTGGTAATACGCACACAATGCATTTTTAAGAGTTGTTAAAAAAAGAAACTTCGCCTATTGTTCATTAACATATAACACGCTGAAATCACCACCAAAAGTAAAAGCTATTTTTTTTAACTGTCATGTAATATGAAGGACACAGACGTGAAGTTGCCGTGTGGATGATGACAAAGGATTTGCGCTTAGAGACCAGTTCTAAGGACGGGAGGCATCGGTCCTGGAGAGATTTCCTGGTTGAGGTTTACGGGGACCTTTCCGGAATATGGGGAAAGGCAGCAAACCGTTCTATAGACAGGAGCTAGGGACCAAAATAGCCCCGTGAAATATTAATTTGATATTTACTCACAGGCAGGTGTCCGCAAACACTCAGAGGGACACTGCATGAGTGACTGCAACCCCCACATGATTGATGGGTCTGGGACATGAAGACAAAACAGTCCAGTGCATGATGGGTAACCCGTACTATGCCAAGATCACTTCACTCGCCAAAAACAGGAACTTTGCAGTGATTACTTCTGTGGCATTTTTGAAAAATTAAATTAAATTAAATTAAATCACAAAGAAACGGCTTCATTTTACACCGCTAACGTAAGCAGGCCCCCTTGTCGCGCTATTCGGTTAACGTCTTAATCCTCACGGGCCGTTTTCTTTCCGATGCGGCCAAGCGGGAAACTATGGGATGGAAAAAGAACACTGAAAACTGGAATGCGGAGCGAACTCGCGACGGGCGCGTCTAACTCACCGACATATTTCGTTTCCACGGGAGGTGGTTGTGACAAATTAGAAGCCTAAAAATGTTCTGACGGTGTAAAGACTACAGCTGTCGCCGGGGAGATAGCGATCAGATTTCCGAGCTGCAGGATCCCTCGGCACCACCACGAGATCCATATGGACACATCCTAATGTGGAACCTAAGTCTGTTCAGCGCTTCCACCCAGAGTAAGACAACAAAAGAGTCGCCCCTGCGGCCTTGATGCTTCATTCCTTCCACGAAAATTACAACGAGTTTACTACACGTGCGTCGGAAGGACTTGCGGCACTAAGCAAAGGAAGATGTGCGGTTTCCAAGCCCTTTAGAGAAGCGACATCCCCTTTCGACTCGGTCTATGTTCTGACGGCCTCTAGAATGCCCCTTTGAACCCCCCCCAAGACCACCGGCACACGTCTCTTTCAGCGTGGCGTCAATAAAGGATGGCGGTATTTAATTCCGTCTGCCCGAGACCCCGGCGCAGGGGCCATGTTTAAGGGGATTAGGGTTCTTTAACCTGGGAGTGTGACAGACCGTCGCCTCCCCCACCCGAACAAGGACAACGGTCCACTGAACAGCTCTACCAATTTGGGGGTATTTCCGTAGCGATCGGGGTTAGGAAGAGAGGCCAGCAAGGGGCTGGCTTTGCACGTGTACATGGTAGCTAAGAAAGCTGTAGTGCGATAGTGTAATATTCATCAGGATTAATGAAGGTAGGTATTTAAATATGTGATCTGAGACACTTTAAAAACTAAAAGATCCAATAGGCCCGTATAGGCCGTGTTTGTTCCTAAAACCAACAAATAATCTCAAACGGAAATAGTGGTAGGGGAAGCTGGAGTCTGTCCCAGGTAGCATGGGGCACAAGACTGGGTACACCCTGGGGGGGGTACCAGGCCATAGCAGGGCACATACCTACATACAGTCACACACAATGGGCAGCCTAGGGGTGCCAATTAGCCTAGCTGCATGTCGTTGGGCAGCGGGAGGAGAACCCAGAGGAGATGAGGAGAACATAGGGTGAACATGCAAACTCCACACACGCAGAGCGGAGGCGGGATTCGAGCCCAGAAGGCCTCACACTGAGGGTCCCTGCCATCCAGAAGCGAAGGTTACCAGGAGACGAGGACGCAGTGCTCCCGGCTGCTGTGCCATCACAGGCATCAAAATCATTCACCGTGGCCCTGAAGTGAGGTAAACAAAAGTCAGAAAATGTCAAGCTGGCATGTCGAAGCAGGGGGGTGGCTGTTAATTGAAGTGTCGACGAAGGGATATCCCATATTCTTAGACGTCTAACAAAGTTGAAGCTACTCCAGTCATAAGCAGAAAGCTGGCCAATGGTGCCTTGATCACAACGCTCAGCCTCTCCTTCCTATTTAATCTGTTACAGAACGACATTAAAATTTAATTATTTTTTGTATGATCATTAATACGCTTCAGATATCTGAACCAAAAATGTGATTCTATTTTATAGTCGGACACAGTTGATGCAATAAATAACGACAGAAATTTTTGACACCGATAATTAATTACCGTGGCAACGTGCATATTTCAAAGGGCCATTTATTATTTCAACATATGTCAGTTATTGGTTTTCTGGGACTCTGGGAAAGTTTTCCATTTCCACAGGGAATATAAGGATGCTGCTGCTCGTGTTATGAACTTTTGGCCTACGCACCATTTTAACGGAGCAACTTGCGTTTGTGTAATCCAGTGCTTGGTTATTTTTTTACGGCAACAATTCTGCACACCCATATATAACCTGCACCTGGTTTTTGTTACAGAAGACTACAAACTTTACCCTAGTTTGTTTGTTTTTTTGTTTTTTTTTTTTGTGAAAAATGCGCGGCACGACGCAAGCCTGTGCTAAAATTAATTTTGTGTCGTCGCAAGAAAAAAAAAAAAAGGGAAATTAAATCCAAAACGAGTGACGCACACTCGCCGGGGATGCGCCGCAGAGATGCGACAGCATTGCCCCAGCGAGAATGCATGCCTGCGTCCATAAGGGATTTTTGCATCCAGAGAATGCTGGGAATTTTGATGAAACCAGATTAAACTGGCATTAACGGGCAGCTTGAGCTCGGCAGCCTGGGCGAGATAACACTGATGATGCAAAACGAGAAACAAATATCACCGGCATATGGCGGACATATGGCCAGTTTGAACGGATTCCTACTGAAGTATCCAGCAGAATCCTCTTGGAAACGGTATCCGTCTACGCAGTGGAATAACACAACACAGATGACCGTTCCACAAGATTTGCAGCCTGCCTATGGGGCTGGCGATTATTCTCCTTCCTTTTCCCGTCTGGTATTTTTAAATTAAAGTCGTGTTTTAGGTGAAGAAAAAGCACGGCTAAATAAAAGTAGGAAATAAAAGATGGAATTTAAGGGCGGCTGGTTAGCATTGCATGAGAAATGATCTCGGGAGGTCCAGGTCCTGCGGAGAAGGCTGGGTAACAAGTGAACCCAAGTAGTTCCTAATTAAGCTGAGGTCTGCACTGATGTCACGGACACGGAGGGGGGGGCGGAGGGCCCGTGCCAAAGCACCTGTTGTTTTGGAAAGCCGTGTCTGATGTCATTACCCGCCCCCGGCAGGCGGCCCACCCTCCCGCTGTTTCTCGGACGGCCCAAATCTCGCGCTCAGACCCGGGGGTTTCACTGTAGCCAACGGGCACCCGGCACTATCGGATCAAAGGGCGACGGGATTATCCTCCGATCTGCCTCATGCACACGCACGCGCCCATACGCACACACACGGCTACTTGGCCCTAATTCATACTAACCCCCGCCCCCTTAGATGCTAGTCGTCTTACACCCCCCCCCCCCTTGCAGGGGGAGGCCTCCATAGGATTTGCAATCTCGGTTTAATCAATACCCTCCTGCCCTGGCTCCCCACCGCCAGCGAGCCCTAGATATGCCAGGCAGGCTTACCTGACATCAATGCTCACCCAACATGGCAGAAGAGAAAACCAGCTCTGAGCGGTGAGAGAGGTCAGTGAAGCACTGCATCGTGGGCCGTCAGAAATGGCCTCTGCGATACGTATCGCCGAGTTCAACGTCTCCTTTCCTCAACCTTCCTGCTTGTGTGACCCCCTCCAGAGGACAGTGGCTGTTCGAAAGCCGCCTGTCCACTGGCCTGAACAGGGGCTATAAATCCAGGTGCCATTGCAGAGTAAGGCCAGCGCAATG
>JAOYFF010000045.1:5188485-5199408 GCA_025773925.1 Cryptomyrus ogoouensis | reverse complement strand
CCCCCCTGTTGGTGTTGGGGGGGTTGTGATTTCCTTCCCCCCACCCCCCCCCTTTGCCCTCTCTCACCCCCCCTTTTTTTTTCCCCTCCCCCCCCCCCCCCCCCCCCGCTGTGGTTTGGGTGCTTCTAATTAAAGTGTTTTGCGGCATCGCAGAATCACCTATAATGAAATGTCGGGTCTTCAAGGTCACTCCTGGATTTTTTTCTCTCTTAATTGAAAAAAAAGAAGAAACATCAATTCAGATTGATGCAATCTGTTAAGATGGGAGTTTTTCCCTGATATAATTGAGATCTTAAATCTCTGATTTGGACTCTACCAAAGGCAGGCATTCATCGGGGGAAAATGTCACGTTAGTACTTTGCGATCCTAAATTTAAAAAGGTACATTTCCTGTGAACCCCAGTATGGTTCTGATAATATGACCTGCACTATATATTTAGATAAATCATTCGTATTTTGTTTTTCTAAGAAAGTTACTGTGCTTTGTCTCATTTTTGTGTTTAAGGTGTCATTGTCTTTGTTTTTCCAAAAGAATTTCGTATCAGTCAGTATCACTCTTAAAGCACATAAAGGAAGCCATGCTTTTTGGATACGTTTGAGTGGCTGAGTCATGGTTCCCTTAAGCCAAGCAGGAGCATCTCCAAGCCACCACCTTTATGTGAGTCTGGAAACAGCAAGAGGTTAACTGTATTCCAACAACTTGCCCGAAGGACCAGAGAGGCACATTAGACACCTGGGAGTGAGGAGCTGCGGGGAGGTCAGCAGGCAGGGAGACAGAGGAGTGTCTGGACCGCGACAGGCCAGGCGAGCCCCAGGCCCTGTCGCTCAGCAGGCCGGCTCTTCCCCCGCCTTCCCTTCGAGGGGAGCGAGGGCGCTCGTTCCCACGTAACAGATGCCACTCTCACACTGATCAGCCGTTGGCAGCTGGAGATGCGGATGAGTAAACAAGCTCCTCGCCAAACGGCAACAGGCCGTACACGTGCCTTAGAGTGAGCCGAAAGTTAGCGTTATTAATCCTGAGCGACGCGGCAAACTTCGCTGCGTGACCAGGGCCGGAGAGCGGAGGCGCGCCGGTGCCATCGGGGTGATCCGTGACGGCGACGTGGCCGGCCAGAGCACCAGGTGGAACGTTGCTTTTTCTATTACCCCTGACGAAAGCAAAATAACTTGTTCTGCTCCAGCGAATTTACAGCTGTGCCGACGGTGACTGTGCCAGCCGGGCCCACAGAAGCTCATCCGCAAGGCTACACACCAAAACTACACCCTTATCCTCACACTCAACTTTAATTCTTTTTATTTACAAATGTATAAATATTATTAAACATATGATAAGTACCCCATGACCCTGTCCTGGAAAATTTACTGGAAGGGTGAACAATCTTTTGTGATTTCATTACATTTAATCTTAATATAAATCTTTTAAATATTTAATAAAAATTAGATCTTCAGTTCATCTAACCCCTTCAAACATCACAATGATGGCTGTGGTGCGTTTCAAATCTTACAACCATTAAGAAAATATATATTATTTCATATATATATATATATATATATATATATATAATATATTAAATGCAAATTGAAATACCTCACATTAATGTCAATGTTAATTTAATGTTAAGTGCATTTTATAAATATACATCTACCTTCAGTACATAGCAATTATTACGCACCTGTAGTCTTGTAACAATCATAAATAAATACATAAACAACGCTCACCTCAAATCGTCACTTATTTTACACATTTAAATTTTTAAATGATAACTGATATGTATAGTTACCTACACTTTATATGCACTTTATAAAAAAAAAAGTTGATGCAGCGACTCAAACTGCTCATATAATGTAAGTCAAGCTTTTAACAAATGTCAGAAAGCACTTAAATCCTCTGGCATCATATAAAAAACTGTCCTTTGTGTATCAAAGACAACCATTGAATTGCTGTTTGTGGATTTATTAGTATATTTCTGTTCAACAAATTCAGCCTAGAAGAAACATGGATGTGAAGACCAAGTTTATTTTGTACTTTTTAATTAAACTTTGTTTTTCTTTTGCATTAAAGATTAAAGAACTAGTCACTTAAACCATTTATTCGGGACGAGCGAGGCCCAGCTCACTGGGACCCACGACCAGCCTGTGTGACTGGGAGCCTCACCGCTGCCTTTGTCACTGCCAGGCTGTCTCAGCGGCTGCCTGCTTTGTGCAGACCCCCCCCTCGCATCTGCATGTGGGGGTGGGGGGAGCATTCGACCACAGGATAAAACAACCCCCCCCCCCCGCAACCCTGTTAGTCGCAGGATTAGGTTCCTTGGCTGTGCAAGATTGCTTCCGCTCAGTCCATACACACGGTTTTTCAGCAGTGGGGGGGCATGTGTGCTTTCTCTCAGGGCATCGCTGCAGGAGATGGGTCTGCCCTCCGTCGACTCCCCCTCCCCCCACAAACAAGACGTCTTCTAGAATAGGAGGCATATTCTCAAAATAAGATGGTTTTAGGGCAATTCAGTAACATTCGTACACTGTTCTGTGTAAGAAGTACTCTACGATGTACCTCACTTCGTATTGGCTGATACTGAAATTCATTGTCTTTGAACCTAGAAGTGAAACGTGAGAATGAGAGTCCAGTGGCGACGGAATCCCGCTGAGGACAAAGAGTTCTACATATTTTGATTGCCGTGTCCTTTGACATTTTCAGCTCTGCCTCAGAGGTCACCGGGAAGCCCCGCGGCTGAGGCGGTCGCCGCCCAGGGCTGGCGGAGCCGTCGTCATCTTCTGAACACCCCCGCTTCTCCGTTCTAGGGGACAGTTTATGGGAAACGATGTATCTGAGCGAGGAACATCCCTGCAGATGGCCGATCAAACAACAGCAGGGCCACGGACCCCTCAGGGGGGCGTGCAAGGGATTAGAGGGGGACGGCAGGAACTGCCCCCGCTTTGACCTCCTGTAAAGAGCAGCCTCGCCTCTGGCCCATGGCACCCCCCCCTCTGGCACCCCCACTGTAAACACAACGCAGGCCAGCCGCACTGTATTCCAGTCCCGCTCACGCAATGTACTTACAGTGTAACACACCGTTACAGTTCCATTAAGGGGATATTTACTGGCACAGTGTCCAAAACTGGTCAACTTATTTATTCAGTTCCTATTTAATAACATTTCATTTTCCCATGATGCTCTTGTAGGCTGAATTTCAGCATTCGCTGTCCAGGTTAAGCTAAAAAACGCTTTACATCTGCATAAACTTCAGCGCGATATTGGATGTGGATCATCTCATGGTGTGGTTGGAAAGCATGATCTACATTACGGTGACGTTATAGTTATCTAGCAGGCGCTTTGGTCCAAATCGACGTACATCTTGAGAAAACAGGGTTAGCCAGTACCTGGAGCATCAGGGAATTATGCATCTTGAGGAAGGACCCAGCAGTAAAATCACTCTGCTGACCCTGGTATTTGATCCGGCAATCTTCCGATCATGGGTCCAATGTTTGTTGGTTTCCGTTGGTTGGTTTCTGCCTGTCTCCACTATCGTGTGATCCGGTCCTGCATTGCACAGTGTCTTCCGGTGGTGGTGAAAGAGTGTAAAGGAGAGACGGTTGTCACGGGTAAAGGGTGACCACACTGTGATCGACATGCCGAATGTTGCCTCCCATTGGACCCTCTGTGTATGAGACCTTTGGGCTTCAGCGATAAAGAATTAAAAGTTCAGAACAGCTGAGCTAAAGCAGCACTGAGCTGGCACCTGATTGTCCAATAGAAATGCTCCTTGGCTAAACTCGTGACCTCTAGCTTAAGTCAACCCAGCTAACTGAGACATCTTGCTTTGTGGAACAACACCCTGTTTAGGTACGGGTACATTTAGATGCCAAGTTCATCACGAAAGACGTTTGAAGACAATCAAACACGTTGGGGAATTTAGAGACACCAGCTAGACCAAATGCATGTCTTTGGACGGTGGGTCTACAGAGTAGAACCTGGTGAAATTTCACACAACAAGGAAAGAACATAAGACAAATTATTATTACAGTTATTATGATAGAAATGTGTGTGAAATCAGTATTTGAAAAGTAAACCATCAAATGTCAGCTAATGAACGGTGTAGATTTGGGTACAAATAGGAGAACTGGGTGCTTAGGTGGTGGAGAGACTGGGGCTGGTTTGGTCCCAATCAATGTTGAATCCAAACCTACGGTCTTGCAGCTAATATCAAACGATGTGTTTTAGCTGGACTCAAAAGGGTCCTGCATTGTAACTGATAAAAATGAGGATTTTGCCATCTTGTTCATTTGACTTCCTCAAATTGGCTCCCCCTTTGAGTCTAGTTCCTCCCGAGGTTTCTTCCTCTGGGGGCTTTGGGCAGGGACAATGTAGAGCACTTTGAGACAATGTAATGTTGTGAAAATGCGCTATAGAAATCATATTGAACAAACTCCTGAGCATCATAGCAAACGCATGATCACTGGCATTATAGCCAAGAACAAAGCGGTGTGCAAATAAAGGTATGTCAGGGAACATACACGTGCTGCCTGTTTCAGTGTAGGTTCTGTGTCCCCTGGTTACTCCACCTGCCCGCCAGAGTAACTGTGTGCCTGGGCAAAAATCCCCCCCCCCCCCACTCCACACAGATGTGGGGACTCATCACAGTTCAGCCACAGCGCCATTTTATTTTTAACACCCCCACTCCAAGCACAGTGCTGTCCTTATGTGGAGGGAGTTCATGAACCCTTCGTTTTTGGACGAAGGTCAGCCTGCTTCGGGGAGGGGGGGTTGGGGTGACTGTCAGAGAGAGGCTGATGGAGAACCCATGACCCACACAACCCCGGCTCAGTAGCATGGTAGTCGGCACATTTTCATACCACGCCATATGTGATTTCAACAGTTGCGTGCTGAAGGCAGCTATGCGGCGGCCTGAGATCCTGACATCCTTTGGCGCCGAGCAGAGGAATTCACCATCACATTCACTTAAATAAGGCCTGAAGTGTAGCTTTCTCACGTTCCTGCTATGAAGGGCGTCTCCTTCACCGCCCGCATCTCCATCTCCTCCAAACTATCAAGCCGTTAGCAAGTTCTCACGCACTTCCAGTTTAGCGCTATCCCACAGATTAGCTTTCTATCTATTATCCGAAAAAACATTATTGCATATTGATAATACTGTAACCAAAATCCATTATCGCACATTCCTGTCATTACAGCTCATTGGCCATTTGCACAACTGCATTTTTATAACTCTTTCTAACATTTATTTTTCTGACAGTTATATGCCATGTCCCAGCATGCCGTGTTTAAACTGTGAGATTGTCAGTGTCAGATAGGCCAATCCTACCTACCCATTCTTATTCATAAGCACTTTATCACTGTTTTCCTTACGCTATGACCAACAAGGACATAGGACCCTTAGTGAAGAAAATAGACACCTTGTTAAAATGTAAAATGAGGGTGTAATTAATAAAGTACTTAAAAATGAATATCAAAATGAAGTATTTTATGTATATTCTAATTATAAGCCACATATACATTTAAGTCCTCTAAAAACATTTTAACAATGAAACTTTATATCTGTGGTGCACTATGTAACACAAATCCTGCGAATGATAGCAGCAAGGGGAGCAGTGGATAGCACTGTTGCCTCACACCTGTGGGACTTGGGTTTGAGTCTCCGCCAGCGTTACATGTGTGCAGAGTTTGCATATTGTCATCATGGGGTTTCCTTCAGGTACTCCCCCCTCACAGTCCAAGAACATGTTGAGGCTGATTGGAGCTACCAAAGTGTGTGTGTGTGTGTGTGTGAGGGAATGGTGTGTCAGTGTGCCCTGTGATGGGTTGGCACACCATCCTAGGCTGTTCCTTCCCTTTGCCTGCAGCCTCCAGGATGGGCTCTGAACCCCCAACAGGATAAGTGGTTTCAGAAGATGGTGTGATAGCTAATTAAGTATAGTACGCCGCACTGTTTATGCGGGTGATGGAAAGTCTGCAGCAAGGAGGGAGAGTCTGCAGGGCTGAAATGTCTTCTGCTGGCTGACTGTCGTATTTCCTTTTTCGTTATATATTTGGCTGCGCCGCTGCCCCGATGCTACAGCTGTTAGCGGTTTTACGGGGACCCCAGTAGCTCGCTGTTGGTTTCTGCCAAAACAGAGTCTAGCATTAATCTCTGACTGCGGCACTTGGGAATGCCGCGGAGTGAATGCGCAGCTTTGCGAGCCCAGACTTTTATACACGTCTTGAGTGATTTATTTTATGTTTCGCCTGTATGGAGATGTCCCGTTCTGACAGCGTTTTAAGGGTCTGTTCTGGGTGTTCCATTAATACCAGAGAATATTCCAGAGCTCCCTCTCCCCGCCCTCCCCCAAAAAAGGATATATGATATATTTTGGAAGATCCTGAAATTGAATCGCTTCTCTGGACGTGCGAAAGTAAAATTTATAACGGGAAACAAAAATGCCTCCATTGTACGCTCTGCGCGTCAGTTCGGTTCGCTCAAAGTTTAAGCAAAAATTCAGAACTGGGATTTTGGTAGCAGTAAACACTTATTTTAAAAAAAGTTTATTTGGACCAAGGTTTTTTTTTCTACCTTGGTTTCATGTGAACAAAAGTGATTGTGTCGGCTCATTAAGTGCCCAGGGCAAAGAATATGACCTAGTTTGGGAGATGGAGAAAACGACTGCTAGCTGTAGATGGTGCAGTATTTTACAGGTGCTACATGCTGGTCTGGTGGACATGGACAGCCTTGATTTCGGGGTTGGGGGGCTGTTTTTATACCAACAGATGTTGCAAGATGGGAAAACCGAGGCGGACGTCTTTCCAATCCGGTCTGTGTGCGACTGGCATATTTACTATTCGCTCACATTTACAATCGTAGCATCGCAGTTATGATCATATTTTACGGCCGTTTCCTTCCTCTGTTACACGTACAGTCGTTTTAATGTGTTCGTCTGTTTTATTATATTTTTTAATGTGTAACCCTCGGGGACCTAACAGCTGTACCCCCAAGGACGCTGAGAACAGTTTGAATTAAATCTTTTAATACTTTTAACGATGTGCGGTGTTCAGGCTGTCCAAAACACACAGGAGATAAAGCCAAGGACCGTACATGTAGTATGCATCAGACGCTGTATCTGTTGAAGATCAGGTTTGTGAGGAAACCATTATAATCCAGGGGGAACTGCGGAACGGATGCACCCAAGGGAGAGAAAGGAGAGTATAGAGAGCTGGAAGGGACTGTGATTATCTCTTCACGTGTAGCATGGAAAGCTGGGTAGGAGCTGTGACAGTCCATTTCTGGGGGAGGTGAGATATTATTCTTGGGCACATAAGGCAAGGGGGGGGGCATAAAAAACACAGCAGAGCGGAGAGGTTTATACTAGCGAAATGCCTTTGATTGTACCTGACAGGAAGTCGTTTGAGGTGGAGGGCAGGCTGATTGGACGGGTCCTGATTATGCTGGGACTTGGTTTGTCAGCTGGTATTTGAGGACGGTTCGGATCACGGTTTCTTTGAAGGCGAGGCAGGTGGCTCTGCTCGGTCCGCCGAGAATACGCGGTCTCACCTGTCCCAAGCGAGCTAGCGAGCCTCTAGTGATTAAAACCTGTGACTTTTGACCTCATGGGGACTATTTTTTCAGTCCCCACAAGAAGAAACTCAATTTTATAAAAATCAAAGAACTAAAAATGCCAAATGGTTGGTTACTTATGGTTACGGTTAGGGTTGGGAAGGGGTTACGGTTGTCATAGTTGGGATTAGGGTTTTGCCCATAGAAATAAATGGACGGTCCCCACAATGAAATGAATACAAGTGTGTGGGTGTGTGTGGGTGTCGGGGTGTGTGTGTGTGTGTGTCTGTGTGTATAATGAAACATCCAAACAACATTTATTTTATTGGATATTGTCCAAGGGCCAGTTTACAGAGGGAGCATCAATGTTTTATCTTTTTCATTCATGTGGTACCAGGTTACCAACACATTTCTGCTACAAGAATCTACCAGAAAAACATACTAATAAAATTATGTTTGACATATTTCACCAAATTGCAGTGAATAAACAAAAGAAAAAGATTAAAGTACACTGTGTGACCATAAAATACCAAGTTCTTTGGGCAGTAGGTTTTTGTTTTATTTTTCCTCACAAATAACCAGGAATAATTGACATTTACAGCATAAACTGCAGGAAAGCAAACATAAAGGCATTCCATCTCTTTGCAAAAGAAAGTCCAGAGCTGGTGGTTTTGTCAGGAGTGAAAGTGGGGGTTGCTACCTAGCCATAATTCTCCCCTCAGACTGTCATCTGGGAATTAGCTGTGAATTTTCCGTCAATGTTTCCATCACCGGAATAACAGCAATTTCTGAAGTCACCATTATCACAGTTCACTATGGTAACCGCTTCCTATTTGAGTAAGTGGGGGGTTATCTTCGTGGTAGTTCCGCGAGCCAATTGGCTTGCACCTTTATCAGTCTGTGGGAGGGGCACCGTCAGATCAGATCCACTGTGGACCCATAATTTGACACCAACAAGGTACACCTGTGGCCCTCGCACCTGGGGGCCCCGACAGAGAGAGTGTGAGCCGCTGATCCCAGCTGTTTCGCGCCGGCGTCCCACGTCTCCTGTCCTGACGTTGTCCAAACACGGAGGGCCTGTCAGAAACCCCACTACAGCACGCCTCTTAAGAGTCAACCAGCCTCCCAGACAAAGACTGTGCAGTGTCTAAGGAGCAAAATAAACTTTCAAAGGCCTGATAATTGTCCCATAAAATGTAATATAATTGGACGCGTGGAGAAAGATGCCGGCCAAAATGATGACGTGCTGCACTGCATATCAAGCATGTACTATATTTCCATACACTAATTTCCTAGTATTATATAGCATGCCTGTATGTTACATTTTTACATTATGTCCCGTTACGTTACACTACATTACATAGATGGGTGTTACCATTCCCGCTATCTCCCATTCCCTTAAATTATTGATAATTATACAGGATTTTTTTTTTTTTTGCATTACATTCATTATTCCAGAACTCTCCTTAGCACTGTAATAACTGACCTCTAATGCATGATCCACTGTGGATCCTGGAATAATGCTGTTTCCTTTCACTGTGTATTTGTACATAAACTCTAATGAACTAAAGTTTAGTATTTTCAAAGCTTAGATGAAAATACTGTGTTTTTGGCAGCAATGTAGGAAACCTGCATGCCGGGGACAGTCAGGGGTGGGGGGTGTCTGTGTGACATATACAAAGAGAGGGAAATAGTCCTCATTCCCAAGCATTCACATCTCCACGCCTAAACAGCACAGATTTATTTAGAGATATGAAACAGGGTCGTGCCCAGAAATTGAAAGAACAAGAAGAGAGTTAAGTGTTATATTCCCAGAGGATGGGGACATGTCGCGAGCAATAAACACCGCTGTTTAATGTACACTCATGCTCCATCTACCCCCCCCCCATCCATTACAGCAATCTCCAAACCGCCATCTCACACTCGCTCCGAGGCCCCCTGCTGGCCCTTCTATTTATTGAATACATTTTTTCGCTCTAGCATTTTTTCCACCTGAACTGGCAGTTGCAACTTTTATGGTCCTGCTGCATGCGGGGCTTCTTGGAGTTTCCATTTTAGCCTCATGCTTGAGTGGATTCTACGGTGGATGGGGGGGGGGGGGGGTTCTACCGTGAGTGTACAAACAGGAAGAGTGTTCTTGTTATTTTTTTTTTCACTCTATCCTTTGTCGTTCTGCACTGTTTCAACCGCACTTCACGAAAAAAAAAAAAACAAACCGACAGTGTTTTGAACCCCAGCTGACTCAAGATGTAAAATTGCCTTCGAAGGCTAAGTACACTTGTCCTGGTTAACATCACATTACTCAATGTCATTTGTGGTCTTGCATAAGAATGACACCATTGCGCGTACACAGTTCTGGAAAATAACCACAGCAAAATGTTCAGTTTCACTCGTTTCTCGATATATGGGCATCAGTGTTAAATATACATTTTTTTTTGCAAACTCCATCATGGCTCTTCCCTGTTTCTCATTGATGAAGAGCTTCTTCCTTGCTTTATGGGTCTTCAGTCCTGCTTCTAGGAGCCTGATATGAACTGTCCTAGCAGTGCACTTCACACCTGCACTTAATGTTTCCCATTCCTTTTGAAGGTCACTTGATGTCATCCTCTGATTCATGCGGCACTGCCTGATAAGTTGACGGTCATCTCCTGCTTCACCTTATTCTTGTGTACTGCTGCCTTAGAAACTTTGAGCCTGGAAGCAACCTGCCTCGCAGTGTAGCCTCCTGCCAGCAGATCTGGGATTAAACCAGGATTTTAAAATGCAGATTTAAAAAAAAAAACCTGTAGGTTTTTTTCCCTTTTGTTTAAAATGTCCCCTTTGGCCTTTTGATATTGGCCTCTTCAGAGGTCTGAATATCAGAATCCTTGAAATTTTATTGAATAATTCAACTGTCACTTCATTTGCGTATCGTGTGTGAGAGTGTGTGTGGGGGGGGGGAGGCATACCAATTCACCTAAATAGGACTATAGGAGGAAACCCGTGTGGGGTGAGAGAGCACAAAATCCAGACACAGAGAGCAGAGGTGGGATTCGAACCCCCGACAGGTCTGCGAGTCACTGTGAGCTGCCCCGTTTCCTGTTCAGTTAACTTAAAAAATCAAGCCTTTTTCTGTCGCCTAAAGGGACAGGGGGGGGGACAGGTCAAACGCAGTCGGTCTGTAATAGAGCTGGGAGTACCGGCGAGACCCTGGGTGAAACCCGACTGGATGTGAGGTTAGAACCCACGGCGAGCACCGTCTGTGCGTGGCATAGAGGGAAGAGGAGACGAAGGTCAGAGGCTGAAAGGGCTTTGATTGGCTGGCTCCGCTGCCAGCTGTGCCCGCCCCCCCCCCCCCCCCCCCCCCCCCCTGCCGCCACCGCCATATATGGCCCATAGCGGGCGCA
>JAOYFF010000045.1:5165662-5181936 GCA_025773925.1 Cryptomyrus ogoouensis | reverse complement strand
ACTAAACCTCAGTAGCATTCCTCATCCCTGGCTAACAGCGCTAAACCTCAGTAGCATTCCCTATTCCTGGCTAACAGCACTACATTATACTAATATCCCTGACTAACAATGCTAAACCTCAGTAGCATTCTTCATCCGTAGCTAACACTGTTAGTAGTAGCTTTCGCCATCCCTGCCTAACGTGGCTAATCCTCGCTAACATTTCCTTTCCCTGGTGAACTGCGACACTCCCCAGTAGTAATCACCATTCCCGCCTATCAGAGTTAAATCTCGACATCATTCCTCATCTCTGACCATCAACATTAAACTCCAGTATCGCTGGTCCTAGCTAATAACCTCAGAAATATCACAGATCCCCTGCTAATTGCAGAAACCCCCCAATCACATCACCCTTTCCTGGCTAATGGAGCTAATCCTCGGATACTTCACCAGGAGGGTGGGATGACATATTTTCATGCCTACTAATCAGCAAATAAAACACCCAGGACGAAAATAGATGACATGACCCGCGTTCGCCATTGTTAGCGGACGTGTTGAAAAGTGACACACACGCCTCTTCCTTTATTGGTGTCCCTGTGGTTCGGAGGAGATCACACAGCTGCTATGGATTTAAGGGCACCTCTGTGGAGGCGTGGAAGGGAACCAGTATGAGAGCTGTGAAATATTCCAATGCAGGAATTAGAGAAGGTGTCTAATCCACAGACATTTATGACTCGTTGTCAGCATGAATACCTCTTAAGTCACTGGTCATTTTGAGAGTATGTGACCTAACTCTTTTTGCCTGACCTAGCAATGACGATTACTATCGTATATCACATGTTAAATGACCCGATATCCATTTGCCCTTTATGATGGCCACAGTGATCGTGATGAGGAGGACGACGAGGGCCTTGCAGAGATCATTTCCAGATGACCTGCAGAGGTTGTAGATCCAGTCAGGGGTACTTCATGACGTACATGATGTTAAGCAGCCAGGAGACGGAAGAGGGATGGGATTAGTGATCGTTAAAAAGAACACAAGGACCAATATGATAGCAGTGAGTCACCCACAATGTCACCTCAGCAGACATGCAGGGTCTTGACTCTGATTATGTTTTTGTCGGTCTACTCGTTTTTCCTTGGGTAGGTCATCCTGGCTGAAGGTGACACAAAAACATTTTTCCTGGAAATGCGTTTCTGTCAGTGGCTCACAAAACAAAATATGGGCCAGGCCCAAAATAAATGACAAGAAGACATCTGTCAGAAAATTATTTGGGGTATTTTGGTGTGTCGCACTTTAAAATCAAGTGGAATGTGTCTCCCTATGTCCAAATGTTTTTTTTTTTTTTCTTTTGGTGAAAATTGTATGTCTGAGAAATTAGTGTACTTAAGACAAACATAAAGAATTCTAAAAGTCTTTAATTTTGTGTTTCAATTGTGAAAAACAGATTTCAACAATTCCCTGTTAAAATTATATCTTTGTTTCCTAAACACCGCATCATTGTTGCTTCAAGGCTGACTGCTTGACTTAACAGTTATTTAGCATAAATTACCTGTCAAACCCCACCCCCTATCCTGTCTCAGTTCCATTGTGGGTGGGGTTGCTGAAATGTCACAAGATCGCCACCTTCTGGCCAGATGTTCCAGTCCTCCAAACCTACAGTCCACGAGCTGTCAATGAGGGTCAAGAATAATGGCTTCCCGACTGATCTACAGATTAATACTGTTTAATAACGGTATATGCAATGTTATAACACAACGTATTTCTTGTTTTGCATACAATACCTAAAAAAAAGTTTCAAAAGTGTTGTAACTCCAAATAGCGGTATTCCAGTGTAGCCTGACATCACGTGACCTTCAAAATGCATATTCATCTGCATAAATACAATACAAATAGATAGATAAATTAATTAGACATAATTACGTATTAATTTCAGAACTGCTGCTGTTACTACTTTTACTGTTTACAATAATGCTGATGATGATGTTGCCGTTGTTTTAATTGTGAGATTCGCGGAGAGAGACCCAAATAATAAAACCCACATGGTTGGAGATCTTAAACCCAGTCTTTTTTCTCTCTATTGTTTTTTTTTCCTGGCAATTATCCACACAGGAGGAACCCCCACCGCCAGACTCGCCCTTAAAGAAATAATGGTTTTATCCATAAAACATGGCATTGTAATCAACGTCATTCAAAAAGGGGTTTCACATCCGTTTTCTAATGATACGGGCATCCCCGAAGGAACAGACATCTGCTGGCACCCTAGGTTGCTAAGTAGTTGTCAGAAACTGGTGGAGGTGGCATCGGGGCCCAAACTGATAAAGGCACCCGAGGGAGGGGGGAAGGGGGGGCTATTCAACAGAGGGAAAAAACATCGATAGGATTACCTTTTAAAAAAAAATCATAACTACCTAACAGATTAAAGGCTGTATCACTTTGGGTACACACCTGGGATGCATTTTATAGATTTTCTACCAACAATAAGAAGCCTGCACTGTACGGTGGTTTTAAAAACAATGCCCACTACATATAATGGCGGTTTAATTGTTATAATTGTGCGGCCACGCTCTGTTTTATTGCCGCTAAGTGGAATTATTCAAAGTTTGGCGACAAGCCTTTTTAAATGGCCTCGTTTGGTCACAGCTCTTGCGGGTCGGATTTCTGGTGGCAGGTTACCTAGTTATTTTGTTGACTAGTCTTACCACCTTCCCTGGTCATTTTACAACAGACTGTGTTAGTTGCTGGCTTTAAAACATACGACTGAAGGGTAGCGCAGCTGGTCTATAAGCATTTTTCATAGTATTAGAAAATGAAATTACATAGATAGATGCAAAAATCTGCATATTACGTGGTGGTCCAATGACTTCGGGAAGCAAGTCTATCAAAATTAATATGCAAGGCCACCAGAGACCTATGATTTTCCTCAAAGTGATTCTCGATTCAACGCAATGGCATTTTCTGAGCGGGTTCGCGCGAGGACGTACGGGTGCTCTCCACAGAGAAGCTGAATTTTAATAACTTAACCCTGAACAGCGGGTGGGGGCGTTCAATGAGTAAAAATGCAGGACTGCGATATTCAACAATGCACCTGTACAATACTCGACGTCGATGACTGGGTTTGGTTTAATGTTGGGTGGTGTGAATTGAATTACAGAGAGCCGACGTGTTGAAAAAAGCGTTCGTTTTTTAGTCGGTATTATACAGGCAGGGCACACTGATGGCGACCCGCTGAGACCACTTCTTTTCGTTAATTAACTTAATTAAAGATATATCGGTGCAACATTTTTTTTTTTCAAAAAGACAGGCTACTGCCAATTTAAACTTTTTTCAAAAGCTCCCTTTGGGCTAAAGAGAAAAGATTTTCAGTGGAGTTCTTTCATCGTAGCTACAATAATAAAAACGACCAAATGTCATAAACGACGCAATATGCAATGTTCAGTCAACATGTTTAAAAGTTTTATCTTAATAGGGACAATCGCCCTCTTCTTTGCTTTTCTTACTTTGCAGTATTTTAATTGTATCAGGTGACATTTAGTTGATTTTTACCTTAGTCTGTCTAAACAGAAAAACAAATACGCCTACTTTTGCAATTGTTTCAAGAAATTAAAATTATGGCCAAAGAAATGCACACGAAATACTCATAACATTATTCCAGCATTCGACGTTTTTTGCTTCAGACATACACGAGTGGTTTAATGTAAATGTGTATTATTTTTAATGAATCACAAGGGTTTCTATTGATAATTGTCCCCTTTATGAATCATAAATAAAAGCATAAATCCAGCTAATCCGTGTCTGCATTTTTATTACGTCGTACTGTCCAAAGCAGCTCTCCATTACAATAACTCACACTCACGCTTCCCAGGGGCTTTTCAACACTATGACCAAGAACTCGTGCCCCTTTTAAAAGCCAATTTAGGACCGGATTCAATTTTATTTCTGCGGTTTGTCTTTCATGTCGGTTGTCACATTTGAATTAGCAAGGTTCTCAGGTACTCATACAAACGCCGGGTCTCCAGGCTCTGCTAGAGAAAGGAGGGCGGAAATGTACTATCTAATTAAGACAGAAAGCGGAATTTAATTAAATCCGTTGTCTAGTAGCCTACTAAATCAAAATTAAGTTTTCCATACGGTAAACCGTTCACTTTTCTTTGTTTCAATAGGCTTTAATAAGTATAAATTCGTTATACCTAATATTCTCTAACGAAATTATGATCCCAATATATGATACATGTTTTATTCCATAAAAATATTATTTTCCTAATATGATACATATTTTTTGTTCCATAAGCGATTATTCCTTCGCTTTATTCGATACGTGTAGACGTGTATGAAGTAACCTGTATAAAACTAAGCAGGCAATTCGGTGCGTCATTATTAATTTCCTCGATTATAATGTTATACGGCCTACATCAGTTTTACTTTTATTGCACTTCCATGAAATTTACAAAAGAAGGTGGTCATTTTGAAAAATGAGCCCTTTTTAAAAAATATGACCTGAGGTTAATTTATTGGTCTGCCGATAAAGGTTTAGTTTGTCATCAGTACAAAAAATGTTATTACTACGAAAAAAGAATCAAGAATCAAGTAAACGCGAATGGCCCTTTTATTATTAATCCGGGACAAATGTGTCAAGTTAGTCGTATTTGCACGTGGAACTTTCTGAATAGAAGTTTCTCATTATTCTTTTATCTCATTTGCAGGCTTTGACATGTAGTCTAAATATTGATGCGCCGAAAGAAAGTGTTAACGGTGATGTGAGTCGGTGACGACGGAGGTGCCAACGTTCCTGCGCTGGAGCCGCTCGCCGCGTCGTTTCGCCGAGTGTCAGAAGCCAATTAAACCGTAACGCGCTTCTTCACCGGGAGCAGCATCCTCTGGACTTCTGGACTGCTTACTAAATACCAGTCACGTCTGACCCCTTCCTTACCTGGACGTCTGAGTGCTATTAATTATCAGTGGCATTACTGAAAAGCTTCGGGGAAACCAGCAAGCATGCAAGATGATTGTAGCTCAACGCCAAACAGAACATATATTAGAAATGTTTTATTAATGTAATTATACATAGTTTGCGAATGGTTTATTGTAAATAACGGTAATATATGCATAAATAGAGTTGTTAAATTCCATTAAACAAAAATTAGACACATCGATTTTTATAAGTGCTTTGTTGTTTATATGTGGTGTTTCTCAATCTCAGTTTTTTTAAACCAAAATGCATGCACTGCCTAGGTTCACGAAAAAAAAAATATCCGTAACAATCAAATAGCTGATGTTTCTTAAAATTCTTGCCTGTTGACCTGGTTAACTTGGCATTATAGGATCGTGTCCTATGAGTGAACGTCCACGCAGAGATATAACTGCGTGCTGAATGCCATCTTCCCAGGCACAGCAGGCCTGCCATGCGCATTACTGATTCGTGTTCCACTTTCCCCAGTGTTCAGGGAAACGTGCACTTTATCTAAAGAAGGATTTGGGGCACAATGTTTCCCTCACCTTAGTCACCTTACAGCATTGGCATCTGCGCTGTCCAGTGTCTGCAGATAGACATTTGCACTTATATCAAATGAATAAAGAAGATCACTAAAGTAGGATTGTAAAAAGCTCTAAATTAAATCCAGTTAGATTAAACATAAAAGATGAAGGCAAAGTGAAATTTATTAGTATATTTGTTTGAATGAGATCACTTAAAGAATCAATGAGTTTATGCATTTAATATCAACAACCATTGTTAGAATTAGTAGATTTCCCCCCAAAGCGTTCATAAAAGGGCAATTTACACAAACACCAATCATTATCACTTTAATTTTTCTGCATATTTTATAACAAAGTTTAACATCAAGAAATATCAAATCCAGACACCAGGACCTGTCTGCACTGTATGACACTGAAAACAAAACGTACTAGTTTTTAGATTATACTAGAAAGTTGGTAGAAATTCCTTTACTCTGTAATGATTCATAAAAGTGTCATTTTCTCCTGGTCTGCATGTCGAACCAAATAAAATTCCCAATCATCTCATTTTATTGTCAAAAGCTGTAAGCCGATCTTGTGATTTTTTCTCTCTCTCCCACCCTCCCCCGAACTTGCCCCAGTCCCTTTCTTTAACAAGTTGGGTTGGCACAGTCACCTGCTGTTCTGGGTGTACTTTATGAATCGTGTGCCTCACTGGTGAGGTGGCCGTACCCCCAGATAGCTGGGTTATTGGTCCTGAAGCAAACGTTTGGGGCCAGCGCTGGCTGGGTTTATGTAACTCATCGACAGCACACAGCAGGCCTTCAGTGACGTGGAAGGCCTCCTCAGCTTTCACTACACTGCCCTTAACAGACTTTGTAAAATACCAGAGCTGCTCTCAAAAAATCAGACTCTCAGCTCTTTGACCTTGTCTTATTTTTTTCGGTTTTAGCTCAGCGGTGCCATAACAATGGAAAACAAGGACAGAAGGAACTGGAAAATTCCTGCCTTCCAGTACCCAAACTCTTGATAGAACGATCTGGAAATTCAGCTACTTAGCATTAGCAGTTCGTACGTTCAGGACAACATGGCGCCTGAGGTGATGAAGGGCAGCCCTCGTGCACAAATAGTCTTACAGGCCTAATGGATCCTTTGCATGTCACACCTTCGGTTTGAGGGCCGAGTCGCCCACTCAGCATGAGAGTCACGGTCGTCTCTGTCTTTCCAAGGGACAGAATGGATGCCTTTGCGCACTCGCTCTGCAGCCTGCAGACGTCGCCACATTTGTTCTGTTAATGCGACTTAATTTCGCAGATATTACTTTGGCAAATCGTTCTTCCAAAGTGCTACATCATTGACGCGGGGACTTCTGTGAACTTTGAAAAATTAATGCCTTTAATTTTAGTTGATGGCAACATCAGCAGAGTTCTGTAAATTGCACTTTAATGAGATTTTGCTACGGGGGATAATCTGCTACTGACAGAAGGAAGGAAAAAAAAAAAACATCTTGGAAACATCTGTAGGCTTCTGATTTCACTCTGACGATTAACTCCCACCACAAGACTCCAGGAAGATGAGGGATCACTCCGGCGTGGTACGAGACTGGAGACCGCCCGGCGACGGAGGACTGTCACGGAGCCGTCATCATTCAACACAGCAGACGTAAATCAATCTGTCCATTGAGCTGATGCTGCTTCGTATCTAACGACAATACCGCTTACATCACAATGACAGACGCCATTGTCCATGAGAGAGTACTGAGTATGAGCCCAGGTGACCTAACACTACGGGCACAAAGCAAGTCAATTATTTTTGAATGTTTTACTGGTTAATGAAGATTTTAAATTAATAATATCTCTCAGTAATGAAATGCATACCTATACCACTGCGTCCCCTGGGTCCTCAGACCTGAGATATGAATCATACATGGGTGGATAAATACCATTTCCAGATTTCCTTTAAAAATCATGTTTTTGGGATGACTGAAGTGCTTTGGGATCAGAGAACGGGAGAAAACCACACATGGTTATTCTCTTCACCCATCCATCTTCTGTAACTGCTTATCTGGTCACAGTAATCCTTTAGCCTATTCCAGGAAGCACTGAGCATGAGGTAGGGACCACCCTGAATGGGATGCCAGTCCATCACAGGGCATGAGGTAGGGACCATCCTGGATGGGATGTCAGTCCATCACAGGGCATGAGGTAGGGACCACCCTGGACGGGATGCCAGTCCATCGTCGGGCATGAGGTAGGGACCACCCTGGACGGGATGCCAGTCCATCACAGGACTCACCTTTTAGACAGATATTCTCAGTCCACACAAATAATTCAAAAAGCCTATAGTAGAAAAGCAGAAAAATAAATTTACACAGCCTTTGCTTTTTAACCAATACACCCTCTACTGTCCAGAATGCGGTATTACATATCTGAAGACATAAAACCAGGAGTTGGGATAGGTTTGGACTGGTATTTTCTGCATTCATTGGCTATCGTCATGGCAACAGCCCACATTTTAAGACCATCACCAAAAGGAAAAAAAATCCAATGAAATTGTGTTTCCTCATTGCAAAAAAAGACACAGTACCACAAGCCCAATGTTTATGTAATAGTGGTACATGTAGTAAACTATAAGGAATTACCCAGGGGGAAGGTCCAGGAAGTGTTACTCATTTTTTACACAGGCCTCCCGTTGTAATAAATCATGCTGGTGACATCCCCAAAGACGGAACCCTTGACAGTGCCATTACCAAACTGGGACCCGTTTCCCAAAAGCATCCTGGTGCAACAATGATCGCCCATTACCCTGAGCCTGGTGCACACATGCTTTAGGTTTAACCAGTGACTCCCAACCCAGTCCTGGGGGGCCCACAGACAGTCCGCACTCTTGCTCCCTTCCAGCTCCCTGTAGACATAAATCTGCAGATCTGGCTGCAGATTGTGGCCCAGTGCTCAGTGCCGGATTCCCAATCTGTCCCAGTCAAATTCCACTGGTGAGGTTTTTAGTAATGTGGCCACTCACTGATACACCCATTCTACCCCCACTCTCTCGCTAACTAGCTAAGCTTTAATTTTAATTAAAAAAAAAAAAAAAGTCACACCCTAAAAACTAGGATTTTGGTTTAAAGGCTTTTGTCATCCTAGCTAGATCTGACAGATCAATTAAATGCAAGAATGTAGACAAGATATGGTGCATTCAATACTTCTGAAATGTATGATTGTGGTATTATTTAACATTAAAAGAGCTGTCGTTTTTACATGTAACGTTATCACCCTTTAGCAGAAGAAAATGTGCCTGACACCCGCATCTGGGTAGGAACCTGTCAAGTGAATAAAATGCTCCCTTAAGCACGGAGAAAAGGGAGTAGGAAACCACCATACTGTCATGTAGGGCCTCACACACCAAGCAGGGCTGCAAAGACGAGCTGCTCCCGAAACACTCGATGAAACCCCTAAATCGTTTACGTGGTTCCTCTCTCTGTTTACCCTGCAGAACGTGCAGAGACGCGGACACGCGCCCGCCGGCGCGCACACCTGCACTGAGCGCGCTCAGATACAACAGAGTGCGATCGTCTGCTCCGGAAACACAGGCTTGTCCTTCACGCTGGTGATTAACCGTTCCTGCCGCAGTCGGCACGATTAAAAACAAATCGAATCACGGCGGCGGCGCCGCATCCCGCGACCGCCCCCGCATTCGCTCGTCTTCCGCCCATCCGGTCGTTTTATTTTTTATTTTTTCCCTTCCCAGAGTGACACAATGAGTTAGCGTCCATGAGCCGTGCCACGACCGGTGCCAATAAGAAGTCTTGCCCTCCTCGGGGGGCCTGGATCTTCAATGGAGGGAATGGAAGCCTCTTTTCAGGCACTGACATTATGGGATGGCAGTCCATGTCACGGTGATGCACATCATGCCAGCCCCCCCGCGGGAGCTGGGGCAGGAGGGCCGGAACGCACGCCGCCCCATGCCGGCACTGTAACCGTCTCCACGGCTCATCCCGGCACGGCACGGTGTCTGCAGACGAGGGCGGGAGAGAGATTGAGAGCTCCAGTCGCCCCGCTCACGCCTCGCTTCCCTCCCTCCCACCCCCCAAGGGGATTACACCGTATCGGGCGTTACACAGGCACGCTAGGGTCGATCGCTTCGGGGAATGGGCAGCCAACAACCCATTAAAACGTTCTGTCAGCGTTCTGCGGCCGTGCGTGTTTTACGGCGCGTGACAAGATTGTACAAGACAGCTTGCCATCAACACGCCATTTACCCGTCAAAGACACGCTCTCGGCGGAGATGGACTCTCATGGATGCAGGTTGCATAGCTGCGGTGCCCGTGACAGCGGCGGGCAGCAAAGATTATCGCTTGCTACTGGTCCTATTCGGCCATGGTTGAGCACCAGGTGAATTAGTTCGGCTTAAAATAACTCTGAGGTCTGGTCCACGGCTGATCCTAGTCCTAGACTGCTCTAAGAACAAATAATTCCATCAGAGATGTATGAAAATTCTTTTAACTGATGCAAGAATGAGTCTGATTTCCAATTTTGTACCGTATATCCACCATATACCATATTCTGAGATTGGAGAGCTGACCATTCATTTTGCCAATTCCAGTATTTACACGAAATAGCATTATCCCTCATAGATACAAAAAAATCGTGCGGGATTCTCTGTCCCTCGCAGGGGACCTATACGCCATGCCCTTTGCAGATACCAACGAAATTCGCAGCCAGGAATTTACACTAACGGTCTAAAAGTTGTTTTTCTGTCTTAACACAATCTTTCAGTCGCAGTTTATATGCTGCCAGTTGTGAGCACAGCAGGACAACGAGGATCCCATAGCACAGTCTTTAAAAAACACACGCACACAAACCCAAGCCTCCTTCTAGCAGCACCACCCAAAAAAACGCCATATAACAATGGCTGTAACCCAGCTGGTGTCGTGTGATGACTCGGGTGGGGTGTAAAGTAGTTAATCGTGTGTCCGACACGTTAGGTGTGGATTTCCACACGTCTCTTGGATCTACAGTAAGGTGACTCCGCCGCTGGAAACCGACACACTGACATACGACGTGGGCTCGTCTTCTGGCTGGGATCGCCGAGCTGTGAACGGGCTCCGCTGACGAGCCGTCATAGCTTCCATCCCATCCTTTTATATTTTTATATATATATATATATGTCAGGCAACGTGTCGGATTCAACAGGCGGCGGAGATCGAGCAAAGCCAATCACGATCGCCGCAGTTCATCAGCCAATCGTAGGATGTGTCCAGTAGACATAGATTACAATATTAAAAACAAGTTAAATAGCCTACATATTTCCTTTCAATTTTGGTAACAGCAATGTGACGATAAATATTAATTTACATTTCCAGATTGCGTCATATCCCATCTATAATTTCGTAACTGTTTATTTTACGCAAGCTTTAATTACTTCAGTTGTTGATATTGCCTGGCCTTGTTGCATTAACAAATTATATGCGCAGCAATTTCCACGAGATGAATTCTGTTTTTCCTCCCTAGATTGATAAATAAGAAAATAATTCAAACCCTACATTATATATGGTAATTAAAGTGAAAAATCTAGTCATGATGCAAATCCTTAATTGGACTCCAAGAGCGATATTCAGAAACTCTCTTTAATGATAGGAGATGACTAGGGACAGTGGAACAAATCATGCTAAAGTGTGGTTTTAAAACTTCAATTAATCACCAAGTGGAAAACAACCGATTTTATGCATCTCTTTGGGATATCCCAAGGACTTGGTAATGTTCTTTTAATCGTCTAGTGGTAAAATGAGCTTTCCCCTGCATCATAGTGCTGGAACGGAAGAGGCGGCACATGTTTTGAGGGTGTTCAGAGACGACTTAGACAGGTGAGGCAATTCACATCATTGCGGACGGGTGGTGTTTTACTGCCGATGGCTCAACAAAGCGAGTGCGTCTCAAACGTTTATTTACAGTTCAGCTGTTTTGCGGGGGGGGGGGCGGAGAGATGCAACAAAGCAACACTTTATTTACAGGGAAGACATTTGCGTCCATATGCAGCGCGTGAAACACTATGCAACAGATAAACGTAATGATGCGTCTCTATATGTAAATAACCAAAAACGGCCAATTAAACACCTGCACAAATTAGGCATTGAAGTGGAAGATCAGTTGTTTTTTTTCTTTTTAATAAATAAAAACGTTAACTAACATTAGCTAAAGCTCAAGTAGGCTGAAAATAATTTTAGAGGGAATCAAAGAACTAGGATTACCATCAACTCTGAGGTGCAAATACACTCCTCTCTGTTAACTCGATTTTTCTGTGATATGTACCAAGCTCTACAAGGAAGACTACAGACCTGCCTTTTTGTCAGTTTGTTTACAATCACATATGCTGCAATGTCCTCTCCATCCTAGAGCAAGGGCCCTTAATCTCCACCCCAAAACACTGCAGGGGTGCCAGATAAATGGCTTGACCCTTCCCTCGGACGCCAAGCTTCCTCTGAACTGTGTGTGTGCACGTGTTTCAAAGGAGAGCATGATGGGATACGTCGAACGAAGCATTCCGATGTAGCAATACTCGCACTTGTGCAAATGGGGCGTCGTTTCATTTCATCCGGGGCCCCCGGCATGTCAAATCAGCGTAAGCAAAGAACGCGAAGGTCAGCGATGTGCAGACCGATCTGCCGGTTTGGCCTCGTGACCATGGGTGGCTCTAGGTGCACACGGTCCTTCGAGAGGGTCTGTCCCGCAGGGTCCATCTGTGTCTGCTCCTCTCTTCTGTTTTTTCATCCCTGAAACCGGAGACTCTTGATGTGACGTCTGCCACGTCAAACCACCCCTAAAAGGCTTTCAGACCCTGGCCTCCTGATGCTCCTGTGCCACATAAAGAGATTTTGGACGGCCTGGGCTGGCCACTGCGATCTCTGACCACCCCGGGGTGGCCGCAGACCCCCGCATACACCTGCCATAAAACCGAGGCTGAGGTCCCACTTCCCCCTTTGAAGTGTTCAAAGCCTAGCTGGCTGACCTTTGAAGTGGCTTTTGCGCAACACATGTTTGCGCCACATAGAAGCGGATGCCTTAGATGAACGGCGAGGGATTGTTTACTTCCACATGTCCTGCGAGAGGGCAGTGGAGGCCACGGTGCGGCCTCTCGTGGTGACCGCTCCTCGGGTGGGAGAGGACATGGGGTTCGGGGTGTGACAGACCGGCTCTGTGGTCTAGACTGGCCCTAAACTCCAGCCCGTTCCAAATGTAACTACACCAAACTGGCACAGCGAAAATAACACAATTTAATACAATTGCATAGGACCGGCGATCAGCTAATTCATAGGAATTAATATTTAGGCAATTTCCATAATTGTAATTATGACTATCACTTATTAGATACTGTGATCACTTCAGTGGACAGCATTATTTGTGAGATTAATCTCCCTTAAATTTCTTTGGTCAGCATAACATTTAAGATATCGCTCCAAAAATGTGGAAAAAGATGCCTGTTGATTCTGTCATATTTCTCGTTACTGGGACATTATTTGGCTGGTTTTTATATATTTAATCGTCCTGGTTGGGTCAATGTAACATCACAAAGGTCTCATTATTGACAATGGATAATGAAACTTCCTCTCTAAATGTCACAGCACAGCGTCACAATGGTGCGCGATCGATGTGATTAAACTTTTATCATAAGTAGCATTTGCCTTCAAATAAAATGTTTTTTTTTTTGAAAACCATCATTCATTTCAAATGCTGCCAGCGCCTCAGCCTATTCTGTATAATTCAGCTCATAAACACATCTCCACTTCATAAGATTGAGCTAAATTTTATGCCCTGATTTTGCGCCTTTATGCACTGATTTGTCAGGCTTGACACCACGCCTGTGTAAGTCAGCAAACAAAATGGAAGCAGATGGTTTTTCTCACTTGTTTCACCGCTGCTTTAATTGTCAGTAGTGTGGGATTGACTTTTATGCTTGGGACACGTAGAACAGAAGTATGGTAATGCTGACTTCCCATCGCCGAGGACTACCTCAGTGTCTGATGTGTGTCACAACTGCATCGTGATCTTCAGGATGATGGCAGCACAGGCCTTTGAAGACCCCACCATGTTCGTCTAAGAAGTCTTTCAGACGGACGACTCTTTACTGAGTTCTGAAGCCTGTATGGCACTATACCATATGCGTGGACATTCATACACTACCAAACAGAAGCACCCAACATGCATGCATTGAATCTGGATTGAATCTTATTCAGAACTGAGATGAGTCTCCAGAAAAATGACGTCATTTAATTAGGATGATAAGACACATATGAGACATATCAAAGCTCAATGAAACGTCGCCTCACATCTTGGGCCCTGTCAATGATGGAGCACCTCTCTTTTGAATATTTGGGTAAGAGCATGGCCCCCCCCCCATCCCTCTGCCCCCTGCTGGGAGAGTGTAACATTACATGCATATGGAAGGTGAAGACATTGACACAGCAACTGTTAATCTAGTCTTCTGGAAAATAAACATTTCTTGGTGGATAACAGCAGGTTAACCAATTCATACTGAACAGAATAGCCAATCCTGAGATCCCAACACCCTAAGCATTTCTATAATAGCTATATTATGATTTCTGTAATATTGTAGCTGCAGCGAAATGGCAGCTTCATTACAGCAGCGATCTGTGTTAGCTTTCTGTTTAACCATTTTAGTATTTAAAACATATTTAGATGCTGATTATTACTTCATTTTCTGCAAATATTATAAAGCCATAACACATGGAATTTAATTTCATGGAAAAAAAGTAGTTTGCATAGTTTTCATGCATATATTTTCCTATGCAAAACATTTAAAAAAATTTCTTGACTAGCTAAGATTTTTTCTCCCAAATGCTAATTTGCACACAAAATTTAGCTATTAAAAGATTACTTCCTTTCACTTTTATCTGACTTACTTCCTCTATTATTGTTCTTGTGGTAGTTCATATCCTTATAGGATTTTTTTATAAACTTAATTCTTCTTTTTTTTCCACTTCCAATGCATTACAAAGCAGCATTGTCACTGCCAGGGGAAAAAATGCCCACAGCGCTCTGCCTTCAATGGCGGAAATCAAAAGGAGTAGGCCGGGTCCACGGTGTTGCGCACGCATGCAGAACGTCCCGATCTGTTTTTGTGCATTGGATTGGCGAGGGGGCTACGGGAAGGTTGCGGCCAGTCTAATTCACTACAATAGGGAGGCCGGGCAGCTGCTAAGGCGCCCACAAAAGGTTTACTCTACTATCTGCTCTGTTTACTTAGCGCCGCGTACGGCGTTTGTGCCTCCGACTCATACTTATCAAGGCACCTCAATTAGCGTTCAAAATAAAACACGATCTTTTGTCGATTTCCGACACTTAAAGTCCAGCGGTAAATGGGGCTAGATTTTAAATAACGATTTACAATTAGTTAAATTTAGTACTAGCAAAAAAAAATAGCCGCACGTGTGGTCCGATTCTGCCAGTTAATCATTGTCTGACTGTGCTCCTTTTTAAACTGCGGCGTTTTAAAGTAAAGAAGAAGGAAAGCGGATAAACGCACGCTCATTAAACTGATGAAAATAAAATTATTCTCCTGAAAACGCATGTATGTGTATTAATTTAAATAAAGCCTCGCTGTTTGTATTTCAATGAGACTTCAAACAAGTCATTGTCGCGGGCATGGCCGTCACGCGGACCGTTATGCCTGTGATGGGTCCACTGGTTTTGCTTTTTTTCCCGCTTCTTAAACTAAATTCATTCAACAAAACCATATTATCCATGTGGAAGATGGAGGTCGAAGTGACAGGTTGTGACTGTTCTAAACGCCCATTATCGCCTGCTTAAGAAACGGGTCTGGGGGGTCGAATACAAGATCTCAAGAAGAACTAGACTGGTCTGCATTGTCCATCTTTGATTCACAGGAGCATCTACACTCCCAAGAGCGAAGCCTTTGATCTTTTGAATTTTTACACCAGTCTGTTATGCTCTCAGATTCCTGGCTTTTCCATAGAAACATGTCATTTCGTCTTGGATATTGATGTTTTCTTCTTCGTAGGGGTCGTGATATGGTGATTTAAAATGTAAAAAGCGCGGACAATGCTGGCATTCATAGTCGGATTTTGTATTTTATTTAGTTTTGTCCTGTTTTCAGAAGACCTCTTTTATATTAAAAAATTGTTTATTTTGTTGCAGTCTTCACTTTGGTCATTTCGGCTGTCTGTAAACGTTTCGTTAAAGCAGCAGGTTACTACGCTGTGGGATTTTACTGTATGGCGTAAATCCCAAAGACAATGATTTTAAGGAGTTAAAAACGTACATCTCTCTCCCCCCCCCCCCCCCTCCCTCCCCCCCCCCCCCCCCCCAACCCACACACATTTGAAAACCCACAAACCAGCTTTTAAAAACAGAAAAGAACACGACGCGATCGGTTTAAATAGTGTTTTCCCCTCCATACTGGCCTACTGGAAGTCAAGATGACTAATAATAATTAATCATTCGAAAGAGCGCGAGACTCACGGAGATCATCTTATAACAAAACAGCGAGTTCATTTGTCGTAATGGCATCCTGGAATTGAAAATCATTAAGGAAAGTCTAGTAAAATAATATCATTTTATACTGCTGCCTTGTTAATTTGCTTCGAAATACTACATCAGGTCATAGTAGCAATAGATTCATAAACTGAATATTTAATACAGTTTAGTGCCTCATATAGGGCATCTACAATGACTTTTTCAGCCCTGCGCAATCTGAATTATTGGCGCAATCTCCGACGTACTGTGAGACCACCCCCCCCCCCCCCCCCCCCCCCCCCCCCCCCCCCCCCCCCCCCCCCCCCCCCCACCCCCCCCCCCCCCCCCCC
>JAOYFF010000045.1:5131872-5164333 GCA_025773925.1 Cryptomyrus ogoouensis | reverse complement strand
ATTCTATAAATCTTCTACAGATCTATTTAACATTACATTAAAGCTCCTATGACATTTTTCCATTTGGTTTCTATCTTACTGAAAGTTGTACTAAACTTTAAAATGAGATATAATTGGAACATTATTGCACTTCCAAAAACATTAGTAGCGCCCAGTGGTTAGTGAAACGTTACATGCATGTGTACTGCAATTGTTATTTTACGGGGGAAAAAATCAAACAGTATTTTCAAATGGAAATGGCGATGACTGTAGTTATATAATCATTTAATTTCATTTCAGACAATCGTTTCAAACAATCATTTTTGCAGGTACAAGTTGTTGAATAGTTGGTTTATCCGTTTCGGTTTATTTTTAAAACGGGATATTTATGTCTGAATGAATCTTTAAAGCATCTCATTCATAATCACCTGACTTCTATAAAAAGCCGAAAACAATTAGCCGATTTGCAATGCTAAAAGTCGGGGAGCGAATGACTACCGTAATGACCAGAGCTAGCGTGTTTAATTACTTAAATATTTGAACTTTTAAAGCGCTGCAAAATCCTCTTGTCAAGTTATTACTATGGCTAAAAGCCGGCAGCCGGCCTGGACGGAATCGACTGCTTGATCTAAATAATAAAGCCCTAATCTCATTATTTAGTTCCATAGTATTGCCATCACGTCTGACCGGTAACAATTGCAGATAAATTGACAGCGCGATGGAGCCTTATACATTTTGCTTGTATGCTGCTCATGTGGGACAACCCGCCTCAGTCCAGGGTGAAAGCAGAGCCGAGCCACATAAACATTTACAAACACCTATAAGCTATTCAAAACCATCGCAATATGTGTGACTGTGAACATCCCACTGTTGAATGGGAAGTGTCACAGTCGTGCATGTCTCCTATGAAAGGCGATTGTGCTTTAGACAAACACTGTGGAAAACATAAAGGCAAAAGGTCAAGTTCTTTTCAGCCCAAGAGTGTGTTGATTCACCTACCGAGCCGTCGGGGCAGAACTCCATTATCGGTCACCATGATGTCTGAGTATTTTACCAGAACACAGACTGTTGCTTCTCCCGAGAGGGAAAAGCGGCTGTGAAAAAAAAATTAAACAATAAAACGGGCTACGAAGTGCCATGGACGAAAGTCGGGTAAATGATCATTTGGTATGCCCATCGCTTTACTTCCCGTGGAATCCCCTTCAGCAGAATATTTTCGATATAGGAATATTAAATATCCTTAGATAGCCTGTAATATTGTAACCGCTGCAAGGCACTTGAGAGATCCCCTATGATATTTAATGAAAATTTAAGCTATTTGAACAGGCATGTAATTTATTTTTACATCTTGACTCGAATAAAACCTACAGTAACAGCTTGATAACAGCCCAACCCAAAGAATGCATGAACGCTCATAGCTGAAGGGACTGGTGTCTTAATTTACTACTTTATCTTCCAGATAAGTTCCATTCAAAATAGTGTGGGGGTTAGACGAACAAGCTACGTTAATTGCACGGCAGGTGTGATGAGAGGGTTTAATCTAGCTTCCTGCTTGTTGTATTGAGTTTTTGTTGCCCTAATGAATGACAGGTAGTACAGTTTCCTCCCTCACTATAGGGCAAAAAATAGGCCTTTCTCAGCTTGTAACCCTGGACCCTGGCTGGGTCGGGGGAATAATTGATTTTTGAGGATGTAGTTGATTATGTTTGGTATCGAGTTTTCCGATATGAAAAAAAGAGTTTATTAGGATCCAAGACCACATTCTCACGCGTTTGGGTTCATTTGTTCCTGCAAACAACCTGCTTGCATACAACACTATATACCTTGGGCGCGCGCACATATTATTTCTGTCTTTACCTATTGGTGGTTAAATTAACGAGCTACATTGGAAACAAACCGAGTAGGCAACTTCCCTTTCACATTAACACGTTTAATATCTTTTTGAAAATTGATTATTAGTAAATATACGAGTGTCAAGTGATAGCAAATATTCATCTTGGAACTAAAGCAGGTGGAAAATATTATCTCCCGTCTCCTTTTTCCCGCCTTCGTATGTAGATTTCCATGCTCTGGACGTAAGTCTATCCGCAGTGTTATGAAAAATAGACAAAGCATAAAGAATATCACAGTGGTCGACTTATTATTGATGCCCTCCCTTTATGAAAAGAAAAAAAGGATCGTGTGGAATATTTGTTTTTGATGAATTAACTCCAGAACAACGGGGATGAGTCGGAGAACATTTTTAAGTGTGAAGGGCATGAGTGGCAGCTTATGTTAAATCGATAAAACAAATTACCAAAGCTCTCTAAACTGGAGGAAATTTCACGATATACCATTGTTTTTAAAACGTGAAAATATTATAATCTGCAACGCTTGTAGCACGCCTGTTTTGCATAAACAAGAGCATTTCTTAGTTTGCATACTGTGTCAATTACATTTTACTAACCTATTTACCACAAGGCAGCAGACTGGAGCAATTCAATCAAAGCGCAACGGGGTCCGGCCTTGGGTTTGCGGTGATACATTTCACGCAGCCTTACTTGTCATAACATTCCATATGTGTTTATTTTTAAAATGCATCTTACCTATATTGCTCAGTTAGTAATACATACTTTTAAATTTTGTAATAATATATACGATGAATATTTGCTTTTACTAGGAAATCAATTTAGTCTCACGTTAATCTCTTTAAAACATCGTCTAAGTTTCTCTATCGAAGGCTTAATTTCTATATATTTGGGATTCTTTATATAATACACGTAGGCTTCACGGAATACTCATGAGTCGTTTGTCACTCCGAAATACAGCGTGGAGATTGGCTAGAAATGTGTAATTAAAGACAGAACAAGGAGCCTTACGTCGGTTTAATTGAAACAAGGTGTTACTCATTCATCCCCATATAAAGATTATAGACAATTTCACAAAAAGGGGAGCAGAGCCTTATTAATGTACTACTAGGAATGAAAAAATGTCATAAATCATATAATAATTTTTAGTGCATGCAACTTAAGAAGGAGATACAATAACATATATACGGTGTAACAGGTCATAACTTCATTTGAATATTAAGCCCACCAAGCAACCATGTCTTCATTCGTTTGTTTCAATATTGTCACATTAAAATGTTTTACAATGAAATCAACGAAACCAGCTGTTTCATTCGATTATGTTACATTTGCATATGACACTGCACATGTCGAGAACATGACTATTTCATATATAGACATAGAATAGCAGTCCTGTCGCAGTCATCATTCGACGTCGCTCAGTTTCCCTTCCTTTGCACAAAAAGCTTAAGACAACGCTGGCGGAGATTAACTCCAGTTTCCCGGTGCTTTTTGGGAGTGGCGGACGTAACTCGCTCCCCTCATGCTTGGTTCCAAATAGCAAGCAGGTGGCTTTTGACCTTTTCCGAGCCCAACCTCAACAATCCAAAGCGGACAAGAGATCGGTGCATTTCCCATAATTCCCTGCGACTTATTTTGATACTTGATGCCGGCTCCTATAACACGAAAGGGGTTTTAAATAGACAGTAGAAACCTGCCTAAAAGGTGTTTGGACACCCACGTCAAGGGTTAAAATTCCGCGCCTTTCCCTCTTTTTCAAAGCTATAAAGGTTGTACATAGTGAAAACTACAGATTGATTATTAATCTTTCCAATGCCATCCCACTAGAATGAAAAATGAAGTCCTTTTGAAGGAAACATCGGGTCATTTATTCAGGAATTTACCTGTGGCAGGTGATCTCGTGCTTGTGGCAGACAACGGAAAGCGGGGATGAATCTAATAAAGTTTAATAGCGCGTGGACAGTGAGTAGCATTAAACTTCATGAAGATAAAAAAGCAAATGGGTTCATTAGCATGATCTTTAAGGACCGCCGAACATTTCATTAATTTAAAATTTATGATTGTTTGTCAAATATTAGAAAGTAATATAAATATGAAAGTCGTAATGTCTTTTCTGCGGGAGATGAAGAAATGACCCAAAGTCTTTGTCGCTGCTACACTGAGCACGCGGTTTTTTTTTCCTCATCAAACTGCGCCTTGACTTCGCGCAATACATTTTGCGACAGGCATGTGAAATAGTGCATACAAACCAATGGTTTAAAACGTTTTTATAGGGTATAAATTTGCATTTTAAAACATTTTATGTCTTCGAATGATGTATAGTGAAAACTATTTGAGGAACGTTTGAGGATTACTTTTATGACTCGTGTTCTATCTAAATATTCAAAAGAAATAATAAAGTGAATCTATTGCCGGGTGTATATGGTCCGTACTTTTAGTTTTCTGCAGATTTTTTGATGTGTTACGTGACGCATTATATGGTAAAATGATATGCGTAGTTTCTTGCAATAAATAACGAAACTAGAATAATAAATCAAAATGTTTTCGTTCTTCTTCGATAAAGTATACTTTTTCAAGAAAATGATATGTCCTGAAAATGTGGTTGCCACAGAGTGGCAGAGCCCTTCTCGGTAGAATAAAGAATGATAATGGCTAAGAATCTAAATCCACATGTTTAGTTCTAGCTTGATGGTTATATTCCCCAAAGAAGGGTGGCAGTATTCGGCGTAATTGTTTTAAGCGACTCCTTTGGCTATCTGAGGGAAAACAGCCACTACAAACTTTTGGCATTCTTTCTTACTTGAATATATACCGCATAAAAACATACTCAGGTTGAGTATGGAAGGATATTTCACACTGTACTATCAGATGGTATGGATTCATATACATATATAAGCTGGCCACGTTTCTGAAATTGCTTGCTTGGCCCCGCATTAACGCCTGTAAGCTCACGCGCAGGCACATAAAAATGAATACGTATAATTAATTTGCATTCGTTATATTTGCTTTAGCCGTTTAAGGTCTTTAGCATGTGCAGCAATTGGCTGGAGACCATGTATCACGAGTGAACTATGAAACAGGAGCCGTTTACGATCATGGGCCTACTTTATAGCACCGTCAAATTATTACGTCACGGGCATTGTAAATTGCGACAAAATTCCAACAGAAACGTTTATTGTTGCGGTTGCTTTAGTTCACTGATTGGCGCAGTTTTCTAGCCTGTAGCCTATTTGTGAATTTGTTTACGAGTGTATTCTTACTTTAGACTTATAAAACATAATAAAACAACCTTTCACAGTTTCCTCGTTTTTACAGTTCCACTATATGACTATAAAGAGAGCGTGAGAAAGATGAATACGAAAGATGACAAATAATGTCGCTCAGCCAGCCGCCCAGGGGCACGTTTACCGATTCATAATCATTTGTTCTCGATGATATATGACTCTCCCATATAAGTATGAGAAAGCTTTTGTATTCAGTTGTAAAGATATTTCTTTAGAATAAGCTTCACTACTCTAAATTGTCACTGAACGTATGTCACTATAATATTTTATCTTAAGTTTGCCTCTTGACTTCGAGCCAGTGACTGTTACAATATTTAATTCACATTTATTAATGTTTTTGTGGTACCTGCCTTGCACCAATGTGATAAATATCTATCTTTATCGTTTTATATCCATTAAATGGGATGAGAAATCAGTGACAATTTTCAAATTAGTTTATATTATATTTATAATTGGAAAACCAGTCCTGATGTTCTGCGTATAATGCAAAGACACATCTGAATGAATACATTGTATTTAAAGGAAGTCTTTCGCAATTATTTGCTTTTCTTTCGAGTGTGCATGCAGTTCCTGTAGCCTGCTATTGAGGAACTGAGTAAATCTTGTTTCTCTGTCTGGCCTTCATATCTCAATATTAAATTGACAGTGCTTGTTACGAACCATAGGAACAAATTAGCGAAGGAAAACCGAAGATCAAAGAAGGGGACGAAAATAAGTACTGGGCGCTTGACTTAACCATACAACTTCTTTGAGACTGAAGACCAACAAGCGTGTCTTCCATTGAAATGGGATTCCCATTCAAAGTGCAGGTGTGAAGTAGTCTGCCCATTTTGCCACGTTATGTGAGGGCTATTCGACATTACTGTTCACCCTAAATAACTCAAGCTTTTCTGTTTATTTTAAATTTTTTTCCAGAAAGCCCGTTCATCCATGAAAGCAAAATAATTAAGTTGGGCGACGTCCTACCTCCTGAAAAGTCAATAGGTTCTAAGCAAGAACCTCAAAATACACATAAACAGAACACTGTTATAAATTATAAACGAATTAAACGATTGGCCATAGAGGGCCTGCGCCTTGTGTCTTTGACTGTTCTTACATTGACGTTGATCAGCAAATTGGAGCGATTATCCCAGATGTTCTATGAACGTGGAATTAATAAGTTTATATGACCGCAAATGAGATGGCTCGGGCAATTTGGTCCTACAAGTTATTTATTTAATTAAGATATCTGGGTATCGAGATATCCTGGGACACTCAAAATCTGCTGATGTAATGACTTGTCCTTTATTGATAAATTCATTAACATGGTGGAAAAGATGATTGGCTGATTGTCATCACCATTGTTTGCACTCAAAATCGCAGTATTTGCACTCGCTTTTGGGTGAGTATTGTGTGGTATTTGATGACATTCGGTGTTCTTTTGCATGCCCCTCACTTTACGGGAAAGTGGCTTCGGCAGACTAGAGTTCGCCCGTTCGCTTTGATGGTGCACAGGGTAACTTTCTTCTCTTCCTGAAATCCTTGCGCTTGACAGGACCCCGCTGTTAAACAGCCGCCAGAGCCCGCGCAGACACGGGAAGCTCCGAGCGTGCTCAGATGCTAATGAAAGCATAACTCGCTGGTCTCCTGCTTATTAAATAACAACACAGAGAATCATATTGATTAGGTGAAATAAAATGTTATTCTCAATCCAAATCACAGAACTGCTTCACTTTATGGACAGCAACTCAGATAGCCGTCGAAAAGTAATAACAGTAATTTCATCTTCTGTCAGACAGCGATCAGCTTTACATGTCTGCATATGACATTAACGCAGTTAAAGTCAGAATAGAAATATATAATAATTCGACGATCTGACAAAAACGTGTGTACAAGTATATGCATGTGTGTTCAAGAGTATCGGTTTTACCTTGGCGTGCCGGTCATTTTTGCTACATCTGGCAATTATATAATAATGTTGCGCATTTTCTTTGGTAGATGGAATGCCGGACTTTGGCGAATGACCTTTCCTGGCGGCCTTCGTGACGTTTCAGCAGCACGCAGGTGATTCACGTGTCACTTTTCTGCACGTCGCGGAGGCCTCTGCAGAGATGTTTAATTGCCGAATCACACGCAGCCTTCACAATCCGCCACATCATATCGCTGGAAAATACTGCTATTTCTGGCGAGCTGTTTACAATGACTTAGGGCACTGATAAGATATTTAGATTTCCTTCGTACTCATATGTGACCGAATGGCTTGGTTTAATTGAAAAAGTTATTATATCAAAATTATCAGAAACATTTACTTAAATACATTTAAAATAATTAAACTTATTTAATTACTACTAAGTTCATATTTTTTCATATTCAACGTATAATTTGTTTGTTGTAAAATCTGCCCTTTTTAGGTTGATGACATATTTATTATTAAACCTTAGCATGTTCGGCATGTCTTTTCACACTAATGTCTACGATTGTAGTAATTATTAGGAAAATATTCTCATTGGGCAAATAAGAGATTTGTATAACGTACGCAAATATTTGAAATGTTTGCCAGTTCTTTAAAAAGCTACGCACGGACAACCGTATGTGGTACCTTAAAAATTAAACGACGTATTCCACCACTTCTTCATTCGAGAAAATTATTTTCATTTTCAAATATTCGATATATGTGTTTATGTCCATCCCTTGCGTTATCCTGCACCTGTCCGCTTACGTTTCGCATAGTATTTGAACAAACGATGTGTCTTGCAATTATAACATAAGGAAACGACTGAATAGAGAACAGAAAAGCTTTTCTTGGGATCCGCTAATCCCCTATTTAAAGGGCCTTGTTAAATAAAGCAGGACAGTGTCCGGAAGTAGGATTATCGCTTCTATTATTTTACAATATAATGATATTTCACACTTCAAGTAAGTCTTAATGTTCTGTGACTACTCTGAAAAGTCCCGTTATGCTGCTAGGAAGTAGGCCTACAAATTTATGCTAAAAATACTGCAATAGCACTGTGGTAATTAATATTTAGAACGTAAAGACTATATTTTGCAAATAAATAATTAATATACGTTTTATTTACGTTGTGCGTGATTAAGATCTGGTATTTAATCTTCGCCCTGAACTAATCAGCAGTTTTTCATTAAGCATAAGATTTATCGCGATTGCAGAAAAAACAAAATCTATTCGATGGTCGTGGGCAAATCCCCCTGGTGCTGTATTATTGAGAGGCGCATGTCTGACAACAGCGAGAACAGTTTCAGTGCCACCGGCCTTATGCAGCCGCCAGAATCGAATTGCAACCATATCTGCGAATATTCGGTAACTGCTGAAATTCTCCAGTGAGGGGAAAAAAGTTTGCTGTGATGCAAGCAACAACGACCAATTAAAATGCCATGTTAATATTTCCATATAAACAGAGTATGTATGTCATTTCGCGTCATTGTAAGAACGCATCACCTTTTTCCATATTATGAACCTAGCGTGTAGCAGTAATTCGTATGCATAATAATTTATTTGTTAATAGTGAGGCCGATTATATTGATTATTCATTTAATAATTGATATAATTTAACATAAAAAAATATTTAATCGAATATAGGCTTACTTTTCGGTATTGATATCTAGTACATAAGCTCACCCTATTTACTCCCCCATGAAGTATTAGTTTGTGTCCATACATTACATCTAAGTGTTTCTTGGATGAAAATATTTTAATTAACGTCTTATAAACTACCAGGCAAGAATGTGGCAGATGATAACAGCCAACAGGGTGTGGGTCTCGTCAAACAGCTTTTGTCGAAGGTGAAAAAGAAAGGCTTGTCAATAAAAAGACCATTAATGACGGCCACACGTCTCTCACCATGAAGTCCAAACGACCTTTTTTTCCTGACTGTTATGAACAAGGATGTCCTCATCTTGCGCAAAAGATAAGCTAATATGCGCCTTATAGGCCTAACCACATCAGAAATACAGACGTATGACGCACTACGGACTAATTATCAGAATTAGAGATACGTATGAAACCAGACCTGCTTCTACTAGATGTAGTATTACAGGAAAAAATATATATATAATCTAAGCTTCTTCCACCGGTCACTGACGCCAGATGTGTACATTTGAACGTACTGTAATTGCGATGCAATTTACGGCTGTGTATTTGCATAACCTAAGTTTGTAATACACCTCTCTGATGTGCAACGTATTCCGTATAATATATTTGGCAACTCATTACAAAATAGTTGCATTACTTTTTCCCTTCTATTCAGTTAATACGGTGCAGAATAAAAGGGGGAGCCGTCTCAACAGCAGAGGGGAACAAACGATGACAAAGAACTCTTTCCGTGCCATCACCGTTGTTCAGACGACAGGCAAGAATTCCTGAGATAATAACTCCCACTTCAAAGACTACTCGCTTCAATTGAGACCGAATCGTCCTTTTTTATTAACCCACAAGTGTTGGTACTACAGAGAAATGAACGGTCTGGTTATTTTTGCCAGTGTTTATTCTGCTCCTATTCATTAGGGTACTTGGATAAAACAAACAACAAGACAATTACTAAAAAATAACTCAAAACTTATGTAATCAGTCAATATCCATCAGAGATCGGTTCCATGTATGCATGCGCTATCATTTCAAATGTGTTGCCGATTCCAAAGAGGAACGGCGCGATGGTACAAAATTAGCCTAACGCACAGTTGAATTAATTATACATGCATACACAGATGAGGAAAAAATGTGAAAATTCTAATTACATTGGAAGTACAATAGTTTCACATCCAATCACGCATGCGTTTCTGAGTCCATTTGAAAAGAATCGTACATTGACATAGGCCTACGTACGTTTATGTTAAAACACAGTAAAAAAAAAAAAAATGAAAAAAGAAAAAAAAACGAAATTCTGCTGCCCGATATCCCTAAAATCTTTATTATTATTTTTAATTATTCTCCTTAATATAATATGCAACTAATATAAATGCAGAAAGTATCCGTCCACCCAAAATGCTTCATCGAAGCTTGACAGAAAGCAAAACAAAAGTTACAGGCACTTGAATTCATTGAACTTTTTTTTCTATGACGACATTGTATCGGCGCCGCATGGAACAACGCGACGGTATTTGCATGACGTTCCCTTTGTTGTTGCTGTCGTTGTTTACTGGATATTAATTGAAAAGCCCGGAGTCTGGCTGATACATAAATATATATCTGCAAAAGCTACCCCACGGGCCGTTAATATTCCTTTACTTTGCCCTCGCTCCTCTGTGTCTAGACTCAGTCCCATGTCGCTTGAGTTTGACTTGCCCATTGCCATAGAAATACTAACTCACCATGAAGACTCACCGTTGCGAAGAAACGCTTCTTTGTGGGAAAAAAAAGAAAAAAGATCTTTGAAGTCTGGATGAGAATATTCTTTTCATCTGTCTCTGCAGATTACCTTGAGAATAAATGGGGTATTCTATAAGAAGAAAACGGGGCATTTAAGAATGAAATTTATTGTAACGTTGTTATACACGTCTCTGCGCGAGAAACACGCAAAATTAATTGAACGTCATACATCACATACCAAAACAAATAACCATTACCTTAAAATGCACTGTTGCCAAAGGTCTTTGAAGTAGAAAGAACACTTTCGAAGTAATGTTACGTCTTTAAGCCTGGCCGATGCAGGTCACTTCCAAAGCACTTTTCTTTGCGGCCGGGTTTATGCTGTGTAGGGAAGCCGCAGAATGACAGCTGAAAGAAGCGTTAACGCCATACAAGTCCAAGCTATATGCCTTCTAGAAGTAAAATGTTAGTCTCGAGTAGTCTAGCCAAATGGGGTCAAAAAGGGGTTATTTTCATTGTGCAAGCCTTACAAGAGGAAAACGAATGGATTATTAATATCTCTTCACAGTTGTTACGTATTTCCCAAGTAATCAGACCAGCGCACATGTTTTATGACTTACAGCTGTCTACATTTTATAAAAGAAATAAATAAGAAAATGCTATTGTTCTTTACTGTAAATGTTTTTTTTTCCTCCATGGATTGCGTTTTACAATGCGAACACAGTAGAAAACAAGGTTTATTGAAGATACCGACAAAGTACAAGGCAGTTTGGTACACGTTCATAGACTGGTGAAATACTGTTATTTTACATCGTAAAATATTGGAATTAACAAACGTATTACAAAAGCACAAAATGCCACGTCGATTTTTCAACAATAATCGATTAAATGCAGATGTAGAAATATACATTCGACCAAATTTCAGCATTTTCTGTAGACTGACACACGGAAAGTTTATGAGGGAATATAGAAAATTTATTGTGGTCTACCATCAAACTATTAAATTTTATAATTATTGTATATACAAACCAGTTACAAACGATAAAAAATATTCTTCCCAGCGACCAAAGGCAGTGTCTTTAAAACATATACACAAGTACACATGATAACGTCACCATGTACCAATATACAAACATATCAATTAACACTTTGGTTCGATGATACAAAAATGGTCACGTCAGATATGAAAATAAATTATTATGGAAATGCTGAAAGAAAAACACAATTTACATTAAATTCAGCAACAATTTTACGAAAAGTGTTTCATTGATGCCGAGATTACTGTCCATCTAATTGTTTGGTCAATTTGGCCTAAATAATCTGCAAAATCACCTCATGTTTTCCAATATGTGTCTATAAATTAGACTAATTATTTCGGAAATTAGATAAAAATCACTGTCCCCTCGTAATGTCTTTTTTCCTCAATTCCTCTCCATTCTTCTCATGAATATATAAATAACGTTTATAATATTTTCAAGAAGATCGGAATGATCAAAACGTATCTCTTGGTTCGCGGTTTCTGTAAGGAGAACCGTTCTCTGGTTCCGGCGAAGAACTGCTGGGTGGGGTCTGGGTGCCGCTCGCGCCAGAGCTATGACAAACGTACCACTCGCTTAGATTGGCGCCTTGGGAGGAGGAGAGAGCGTCGGAGTGCGTGGATGAGGCCGGGTCTCGACCGGAGTCCGAAGCAGGGGAAACGAGAGAGGGAGTCGAGGATTCGTAGCCCGAACTCGGCGGCGGAGACTTGCAATGCACCTTCATATGTTTTCTCAGGGAGCTCGGGTGCGTGTACGACTTATCGCAGCCTCTCACTTTGCAGTTGTAAGGCTTGTCGCTGGTGTGCACGTGCGAGTGCTTCTTTCGGTCGCTGCTGTTCGCGAAGCGTCGATCGCATCCTTCAAATTCGCATTTAAAAGGCTTTTCACCTACAAGGAAAAGAAAGGGGAAAAACACAAAACCAGGCAGAATTAGACCTTTTGATCCATGTTATGTTACCATTTTCAGTCTAACGCTGGTTATTATTATTAGTAGTAGTAGTTGTTGTTGTTGCTCTTGTTGGTGTCGTTGTTGCTATTGTTGTTGTGGTTAACAGCAACAGCCGCAGCAACAATAATACTTTTAAAATTCGAAGAAGAAGTTTAAAAATCCAAAAGAAAACGTCCCAGTTGAAATCCAGTCCGTGAAGGAAACAAGAGTGCAGCATATAGCACTGTCCAATGCCTTATTATGGTACATGACAAAACGTATATCGTCATAAGGTTTCATTTAAATTTATCGATCCCAGTGTGGATTTTGTCTGGATTTAATTTGGATTTTTTTGTAGGCCCGTGAGAAGCCGTAGCAAACAGAGTAGTTTTTCCTTTAACGTTCATCAATGAATTGGTTTTATTTTATATACATATAAACTAGGCCTAGGCCTATATATATTTTTATTTCGGTGTGCACTAAGCTTAGCGACTAGCGGCTAATTAATTATTTAAGACAAAGCGTAATTGTTTATCGTATTAAATGTCTAAGGTTTTATTTAATGTAATTGTAATTTACTTATGTTTAATTAACATAGGCCTAAAATTACATCGTGGGCCTACTGCATTGTCATTTCTATGTTACAACTAAAATATCCTACAACACAATCACACAGTCATTTTGAAAATGCGTTATTTTTTTCCTGAAAAGCATACGAGCATCAGTAATGGGTGTCGCCATTTTTTATGACTGTGGTCTACCTGAGGAATATATGAAAATACTGAAAACTGTTGTCTAATTACATTTGCGCCATGACCTTATGTTCTGCTGAGACAGCCTATCAGGGATATTAGTGTACTACAAGCGAGCTGTAAGTAGAGCACCCCTGGGACGTCCTTATCTATAGGAACAGAGATTGCGTTGCCTGCGAATGTGGCAAGAGACAGAGGCGGATTTTTTTTTCTCCGACAAAAAAAAAAGAAAGGAAATGATGATAAAGTAATAATAAAGAAAGCTGGCTCTCTTCTAGTAACTGCAAATTCACGTCTTGTATCTCCGGCAGCATACGAGTTTCATTTCATTTATTATTAATTTAAATATAAAGACATTAATGACTCTGTAAATATGTTGTATATAAACCCTGATATATTTCTGTATCTATCATAATTATTGTTGCGACTTTCCGTTGTTGTTTTTGCTAGAAACGGAGTGTAGTATCTCGAAGTCTACGTGGGAATATTTTAAACTTTGTCAAGGTGTATATTTCCTGGCTTACTGCATAAATAAAGACATGAGCATAAGCAAACAAAATGTATACATATGGTAGAGTGTTTGTATATTTATGTGTGATGATATTTATGGAGCTTTCCTAAATTATTCGAGGGAGCTCTTTAACATTATTGGGATTGCAGCAAATGACGTTAGCTCTATGTTATTATACATATGGCGGTTATTATCCACATATTGATACACACCAATGAACTAAATGTAAATGGGCAAACTCATAGGAAAATAAATATACGTTTATTTTAAATAACTGCCCCCTTCTGAATGCACATCTGTATTTTGACTGTATTCGCTCAGATGGGCCCTTGTGCTGCACGTTTAACGCTTTCGTCTCCATGAACATGTGTTTTTTAAGTTGTTTGCGTAGCCGTAAGAACAGAGAACAGACAATAACGCTGTACGTAGGAATAATGGTTTCCTGTATTATCAAACTAGCAATATATATCTATACACACAACCTGAAAAAAACCTTCGTTTTCTATGTCTAGTGTGTGTGTGTGTGCGCGTGTTTACATCCCATTGCTAAAATGAAACACGTGTGCAAATTAAATAAACATGCGCTAATATACAATTTGACTGGTCTATCTTCCGTATTAATTAAAGGAATAAATTTTGGGCCCCCGTGGTTAGAGACCCATCCACTCATTACACGAAATCGTGTTCAGAAAAGCATTCACAGCAACTAGTCTTGCTTGGAAATGCTAATCCTATAGAGGACAGCAGTCCCGTGAAAGAATTTCGTACAGTAAAGCGAATAACTGTTTTTGAAGAAGCGAGGCAAACACAACCTGTTTTAGTTAGACAGAAACCTGCTAGGCCGCATAAATTATAGTGTTATGATAAACAATCAACAAATTATTTAAGAATCATAAACAAAGACGTCAGTTGTTCAAATACCACAACACCCTTCTCTCCAGTTTTAATACAATTTGTCTCGCTATAATAAACATTTTAAAGAGCTACTAGCGATACTGCTATGATACATTAGCCTCAAGACGTATTAGTCCAACACTGATATTAAACAATGTATTCTGCAGTTAATCAAATACATATTTTAATCATAATTCAGATTTGCGCTATTAAAATAAAATGGGACACTGAATTACTGGAGCAGCAGAAATTATTAACATCCCAGTTCTGTATCAAAGACAGATTTGTAAAGAAAGAATTGCTTTCGTGTTGTACCAAAATAAATGCTGATCGAGCAAGTACTGTACAGTAACCTGTGCGCTTTTATTAACAATAATTACTTAGCATATTGTAAAACACGTTACGCCAAAATACGAAAATAATCACTGACCTGTGTGAGTCCTTTTGTGGATCTTAAGGTTTTCAGATCTTGCAAACACTTTGCCACAGCCGGGAAACGGACACGGAAACGGTTTCTCGCCGGTATGAACTCTGATATGATTTACTAGCTTATACTTGGCTTTAAACGGTTTTCCTTCGCGGAGACACTCTTCCCAAAAGCAGATATGGTTTCCCTGCTCCGGTCCCCCGACGTGCTCCACTGTCACATGCGTTACCAACTCGTGCATGGTGCTGTAAGTTTTCGAGCAAAGTTTTTTCGCGGCGTGTTCTGGATCCAGCCACTTACAAATGAGTTCTTGCTTGATCGGCTGCCTCATGTAACGGAAGAAGGCACCGGGTCCGTGGTGAGCGCTAAGATTCATGTTTAAACTAATGCTGCCGTAGCCGTGCAAAGTCGAGGCAGCAAACGAATCAGCCCTTGAACCTGCCACTTGACTCATGTGATCAGACCTAACATACATTTCTCCAGGTATTCCTAACCTTATTTGTCCATTCAGCGTTTGGCCACCTGGCGCTCCGTTAGATGGTTGTTCGTGATGGAGTCGAGGAAAGAGGGAATGGTTTCCAGCTTCGGGGTGATGACCATAGTGCCCAGGATAGCTACCTGTTGTTGAGACAAACATTCCGTGGTGAGAGGATGCACCAGAAGACTGGTCGATCAGCCCCGGCATGGCTGGAGCTGTCAAATCTCTTCGAATGAAGAAATCCCTACCTGCCGAGAGTGCCTGGGCCGTGTGAGACATGGAGTATGGGACAGGAGCCGCCTGCACTGGGCCAAAAGCACCCGTTTGACTGGAGACAACTTCACTGTGGCCTGCCATATGATGATTGTGGTGGTGATGGTGATGAGGATAATGATGGGCTGGGCTGATTTTGAGGGCCGCGGAGTGCCCCATGTGTTCTGGCCCGAATGGACTCGGCCCCAGGCGGGGTTCTGCAGTAATCTCCCCGGGGAGCGTGTGAGCCATTGAGTGTGGATGGCTGCTGAACCCCGGGATGCCTGTCACGCTCTGAGGGGTATGGTGGTGATGATGGTGATGGTGGTGAGCCCCTGCCAAGTCAACTAATCTCAGCGCTGTGTTCCGTTTGGAAAACGCGGAGTCCATAACCGCGCTTCCCAAAGCATCCAGACTCATTATTCCTAATTTTAGAGTAACTTGACAGCAGGCAAAATAATAATGATGATGACAAATCTATTCTAATCGCAATAGAAATATGAAAAAAAAAAAAAAAAAGAAAAAGAAAGAAAGAAAAAAAACTCTAAAGTTTTGATTCTATCTCGATGCCTACGTGGAATCCCATTCGGTTAAGAAGCAGCAGCAGGACGCTTTGAAACACTGAATAGAGATTCATGGTCGGCGCTGCAGCCCGTGGAGCCGAACAATCACCGCGCGCTGTAATTGGTTGGAGCTCAATGATTGACGTCACTTGTGACAGTTTCGAATGCGAAGAAAAATGTTTTAGTGACAGCGAGCTTCCAAAGCGCTTGCGCCGAGCCTCGGGCGACGCAAGAAAAGAGATTGTTTTTGTTGTTATGCAAAGGGTATTGTACTTTTAACTCGAAGCCTCCAAACGTTTACTTAGTGTTGCAAAGTTGATATTATATGACTGTTTAAGGACTGAGTCAGCTGCAGACTTTCCTTGCATGTAGGACTGAAATTATGTGAGTCGGAACAAAAACATTGGTTCAAAGCCGGATAAACTTGCTCTTATGAGCTGAAATATTGATCTAAGTAAATGCAACATTCATTTCAATTATATTTTTCCTTAATTATGTAACGGTAAACAATAATACAAAGTACAGAAAGTTGACATGGTCAACCCTCACTATTTTCAGAAAGTCTTGTCCTTGTTACGAGATTTTTTAATTCTTTTATATCTCAACGTGAGGGACCTGTTGTCATCATCGAGGGTATTTTATACAAAGGCTCTGTCAGATCTATTCCCAGAGTCTGAACAGATCAAATGCTTGGAGGGGGTGTGTGTGTTGGAGGTGGTGGGGGTAACTAAGGAGCAAGAGGAGGAGTTAGCGAATGCGAGCCAAACCAAAAATACGAGAAAAAAAATAGAATCATGCACCAAAGCAAGGAAAACAACACAACAAGCGTAATACTTCAGCATAAATAATCTGAGGTATTTTAAATAAACCGACTCAATACACAACACAGCTATATACGCGCTATACAAATATTTGCGTCTACGCTGGCGGGATTTGTATAACGTGTAAATAGCTTTACAGTAATATTTAAATTTGAATGACTGCTTAATCTAATTCTTTGGTTAACCATAAATTAGTTGGCTTACCTTATGTTCAAGCATTAAAATAACGAATTTGAGCTATACGAGAGAAAAAAAAGAAGTTTAATAAACTTAAATCATGGTACAGCGTTTCAGGGTAGCCTGCATACATTTATACATTTATGTTGAAAGTACCTAATGTATGCAATATCTTTTCAAGAGTGTTTCACGGGAAATGTATTCATTCACTGGGAATCTAAATACTTTCTCGTTTGTTAAAAAGTTACAAATTATTTGAACTGTGGAATGTACGGATATATAAATTTAAAAATTAAAATGGCACGTTTTTGAATAATAGTAAAATTTAATTAACAAGCCTTCATGCAAAACAGTGCAGTTATACATTCTGATTTGTGTTTGTGCTACATCATCACAAGCTGTGGTATTTTAATTATTCATAGTCATATATTTATTCATCCTTTTTGGATAATCGTGGTATTATGAAGCTTATGATTCCACATATATGAACCTATAGGCACGCGGAAGGGGAAATGCGCAAAAAAATAGATATTTACATTGTTTTTATTGATATAAGATATAAAATCTTCTTACCTAGACATTCAACAAATTCCGTCCAAGAAGAATCCTGTTTAAACTGGAACTCTGGAAGTTCAACTGTCACAGAAATACAATAGGAAAGTGTTCATGTTTATGTAACCGTAAGTACCCGTTGAGTTGCTTCGTCGCGTTTTTTAAACGCAAGATTTGTTGTTCTCCTAGAACAATGTATAAGTAAAAGCTGTACAAAAACCAATCCCCTTGAAAGATGGTTGACCAAATATTTTATTACCTGGAGGTTATACAGTACCACACTGCATGACAGTGTTGAGCTGCAATAACGTCGTATTATCTTTCAGTCTGTGTTCTGGTCCCTTGCATATTAATTTCACGTGTTCTTACTTTATTAAAAAGTCACATGTTATTTTTTAAAATCAGAATCTGCAGTGATAATATTTTAGCGGGGATCAGATAAATTAATACGATACCTAATTGGTACGGTTTGCATGTTGTCTATTGTCTGAACTTCGCTCCTAGTAGCTAAACGTGGCTATCATTTGACGGTTACATAAACAGTTCGCGTTACCGTCGTATAGTTTGGTTTCTCACAATGAGCTATACCTCTGTACTTTTATTTATGTATTTTGCCTCTAACGCTGTGTGCTGCAATCATGTGGGTTATGTGAGGGTTACGTTCACTAATCTGGGGCAAAACATGATAGACTTTAGAAACAGTCTGATAAATTCTCGTCAGGTTTAGTATATTCCCCTTCACACCGTTTTACGTACACTCGACGCTGTGTATATTGATGGAGAATAATCATACTTCTCTGGAGAATTTTCAAAGGGATTGACCTGTCAAACGCACTCGGTGACAATGCCGTGTCACAGACGTCATAACTAAGCAAACACAAGTTTGAAATACGACCAATCCTTGAGAATATATTTTAAATAACCGTTGTATGAAACTGTAGCGGTTCACAGCTGCTTTCAACAGCAGCATCTCAGGGAAATCTTACTTGGTTTCATAATTTAGTTTAAAACTACAGTGCCCCCATTGAATCCATTCAAAAGTATTTTCTCTAAGGCTTTTTTAAAGATTTTTTTTTTTCAAATGTCTTAAAAGAGCCGTGTCTCGAATAAAACATACACAATCGTTTGTCTTCGTTTAGGTCAAATGTTAGTGAAGACGAATAAAATATACACAATAAATGCAAAATCCTATTGAATGAAAACAGCAAAACTATAGATAGGTTACTCTAATAGTCTTATGCACAACTCATGTGACTGCATTTATATATTACAATAAAGTCAGATATGCGTCACGTGCATAATTGCTGTTGTCATATTTATCTGATTTTAGGCAGGTTTTTCCTGTTGCTTTTTGTTATGCAGTTTAAATCAGGAATCCAGCGCATGCTTCTACAAAGAAAAAGGACACTGCGTGCCGTTTGTTTTTCTATCATGCATTATCTGCCTTTCAAACGAATCATTACTTCCAATCTTCATAAGACATTTTCTTACACCATGTGAAAAAATATTTAGAGGTCACATTTCCCCGTTCACTCCAGCATGTGTGCTTGCTTACCGTTTCTCCACCTGTTGAAAATGTCTTCCAGATTTTTTTGATCCAGGTAGCTTAAACTTGCACTGAGACTAGACATATATACACACATCCGCTCTTTCTCCTTTTCGATTTTTCTCCAGCCATTTGGGGAATGTGTCATGTAGCAGAAACACGCAGCCAGAAGTGTATTTTAACGTCTTGCGTGTCAGGACTTTGCCTGTGCCTTTGAACTCCCGCGGCGCGAGCCACGAATTTCCCTCACAAAATTAAAAAAACATCAACTTCGGAAGCCAATTTTTTCCCAATTAAAGGAGGAACGGAAAACCCCTCAAAATACCTTAAACTGCTTCTTTCATTACAAAAAAAAGAAAATTGCAAAACAAATTTTATGTCGAAAGTGAATTCATGTTACAAAAAAACTGATTAAACTGAGCCATCCAGAATTATTTTTTATAGTTGCGAAATACATTAGCAAAACATATACATGTTTGTGTGTGTGCTATAGAGTAGAAGCAATATTACAACATCTGGGAAAGGGGCGTCTACGACACATGAAGTGGGTTTAAACGTGGTACACACATTGTAAATGTTCTAGATACATATGAGTTGCACATGTCATACCAGAACGCATCTTTCGTAATTTAGTCTGAACACATTTTTACAAACACCCAATTGTTTCACCTATAATACTATAATACTTTTCTGTAGTAAACGGCCACTGTTTCATTTTTTGAAAGTTGCTCAAAATGTTACAAAACTAAATAAAGTGAAATACGTGCCTTTCTATACGATCACTTTTTGTATTTATTTCAGATACACACTGAATATACAACTAGATCTTTTTGCGCCACTGTGATCCGCAGAACACAAGTTACTTTTACGTATTTATTAGAGACAGCTGACTGTTGAAAATGTGTCCTGCTTTTCGTCCCTCGCCACCCGCCTAACGTTAAATGAATTTTCTATGGAGACCAAAATACCGGTCAACAACAAAGACGCCGCTTACCCTCTCCTCCAAATGTGACTTCGTTTCTGAAAGATTACAATCAACTTGACAAGAACTGAATTGTGAATTTAAAATGAACAATTTTCTATTCAAACGTCTTTCTCGAGTGGTCATTTATCACACCACAGACAGCCACTGTACCACAGAAACAGGCATTTTCAAGGGAGGGGGGGCAATTTGGCAAACCGGAATATTGTGATCCTACACCACAAAATACTGAGAGCTTTTTTTTGCCATAAAGTCAGCTACTTACTTTTCTCGCAAAAATAATGACGTACTCTCGTTCTAGGTGTGGGTAAATTTTAGGAAATCTGCAAGGGTGACCCAAAGCAAGTCACCAAAAACACAATGCACCTTTTCCGTACGAATATTTTTCTAAGTCAAGCTTGAACACCGTTCATTTGGCGTTTGCTGCATATAGTCTCGCTTAATATTAGTCACACTATATGTTGTGGTTCATCCTGCTAACCAGCATCACCCTTAGCTACCTCACAATACCTGCGATTGATAATACATTGGCCAATAAGACTAGAGAAAGAAGCCGTAAGCTGTAGCTGATGTGTATGAGTAAGCGGGGGAAAAGTCGTTCTCGAATGAGAAGGCAAGCAGGACCTCACGTGACACCTTCCCTCTTTTCCCATTCATCAAGGGGGACGGTGTTGTATTTTCAATTCATTTATCTGCAGGAATGATTGCCGCTATCAGTCTCGAGCTCACCGCCTGGATGAGGAGGTGAAAGTTTCTCCACGGGAGGAGAAACCGCAAAAGATAATATTGCACATGATTTGCGTCTGCAGTTGAGCAGAGGTAGTAAGGCAGATTCAAAACCACTGAAAAATAAATACTCGGTTTGCAGCCTTCAAAGTTAAGTCTCGCATTTGCACAGACAAAAATTCTGAGCGAGGCTTGATTTTCCTTGCAGTCCCAGCTGCACAGTGAAGATGCTCTTAGACGCAGGAGCACAATATCCTGCCATAGGAGTGACTACATTCGGCTCCTCCAGACATCACTCAACAAGCGAAGTCACCGAGCGAGAGGTGGGACTGGGGATCAACCCGTTTGCTGATGGTATGGGTGCCTTCAAAATCAACCACGGTACCCACGACCTAGCTTCTGGACAAACGGCATTTTCTTCCCAAGCGCCCGGGTATGCTGCCGCTGCATTGGGGCATCACCACCACCCCTCTCACGTGAGCTCCTACTCTACCGCGGCTTTCAATTCCACTCGGGACTTTCTGTTCCGAAACAGGGGATTCGGGGACGCTGCGAGCGCGCAGCACAGTCTGTTCGCCTCGGCAGCGGGAAGTTTCGGGGGGCCACACGGACACACTGATGCCGCGGGACATCTTCTGTTTCCCGGACTTCACGAGCAGGCGGCCACGCATGGCTCCCCTGTCAACGGGCAGATGCGCCTTGGCTTTTCTGGGGACATGTACGGCAGAGCAGAACAGTATGGCCAGGTTACCAGCCCACGGTCCGATCACTATGCGTCGACCCAGTTGCACAGCTATGGCGCGATGAATATGAACATGGCTGCACACCACGGTGCGGGGGCCTTCTTTCGATACATGAGGCAACCGATAAAGCAAGAACTTATTTGCAAATGGATTGAACCGGAGCAACTGGCGAACCCCAAAAAGTCTTGCAACAAAACTTTCAGCACGATGCACGAGCTTGTGACGCACCTCACTGTGGAACATGTTGGGGGCCCAGAACAATCGAATCATATCTGTTTTTGGGAAGAGTGTTCCAGAGAAGGGAAGCCTTTTAAAGCCAAGTACAAACTAGTAAATCATATAAGGGTACACACGGGAGAAAAACCGTTCCCATGTCCTTTTCCCGGCTGTGGCAAAGTGTTTGCGAGGTCTGAAAACCTGAAAATCCACAAACGAACCCACACTGGTAAGAATTCAGTCGATTGCACTTTCTGGCTATTTTATACATAAATATTTCCCTTTAAATAAAGTACACTCAGTAACTGTATGCAACAATGGGGAGATTATAACTTTTTTATAATTTTATTTTTGTTGAAGCATGTTTTACTCCAATGTTTAACGTCAGAATTTTATGTTTTAAGTGGGGAAAAAAGACCACAAATACGGCCATGACACATGCAGATCATATTTATGAAGTTAAAGCATTTAGCTGCAAATTTTATGCATGTGTGGCAATGCACGAAATTAAAAAGGCAAAATCATCGGCAAAAAAATGTTGCATAAAAATGGCAAATTAAAGATAAATATTAAATTATTACCGACCGGCAAGAATACAATTTAAAATGTAAATTTGGCCTGAACATTTTATTTATTTAGTATACAATTAAGGCATTGTAGATTAATGCAATTTTGTTTAGAAATGGTCGACTTATCGTTTTATTGTTGTTTTTTCTATGAAGTGTATTAGAATTGTTCTTATTTTTGTGGCAGGTGAAAAACCGTTTAAATGTGAATACGAAGGCTGCGACAGGCGCTTTGCGAATAGCAGCGACCGCAAGAAACACATGCACGTGCACACTTCCGACAAACCGTACCTCTGCAAAATGTGCGACAAATCATACACTCATCCCAGCTCCCTCAGAAAACACATGAAGGTAAACAAAACCGATTTCTTCTTATAGTTTCGTCTCTGTATTTGTAGGAGGTATTGTTTGATTTATTCGCGTCCGTGTAAACATAAATAAAATAGTCGCGTTTGGATTTTTATATGCATAATAAAAAACGCCTTTACCGTGTGTTATTGTAAAAGTGTTACCATATTATGAGACCTTGCAAATTGTTGTTTCTGTATAGCTTTTTTAATTATTATTTTCTGTAGTTTTGTGCGTTTTGTTGTGGTTTTTGATCCCATGTTTGTTGAGTCCCTATCATTTTATGTTTTATGTGCACCAAGCTTCAGAAATATGGAAACATTTTCTCCTCCGTAATTATACGCGGCTTGTGTACAAATTAGAATTTTGAACTTAAAAGATACGCATTCCCTGTATTTTGCAGGTCCACGAATCCTCCACACAAGGGTCACAGCCGTCGCCTGCGGCTAGCTCAGGGTATGAGTCATCCACGCCTCCAACAATCGTGTCTCCGTCTACAGAGAACGCGGGGAGCAGCTCAATATCGCCTGCTTCGACAACGGTGCACCATGCGGCCAGTCACAGCGCACTGTCGTCAAATTTTAACGAATGGTACGTTTAAAGCATTTTTTAAAGGAAAAAAAAAAAGCAAGACTGCAGAATTAGGACTGCCCAGAATACATTAGAACAGCGCAGAGTAAATCTGGGAAGAAAACGCGAGGAGGAATCTGCGGTGGCACGGTGCGTTTAGCGAGCAGTGAACAGACCATGAACGAGGGACTAGACCGCCAACAACTTTATAGGGTTGAAAAGACTACATTCGAGAGATTTGAAAGCTGCATGATATCTGCAGGTCGCGCTACCTGCTTTGTACATAATGATTCACTTGTTTAAATATGTAAGATGTCATTTTGTAAATAGTTATATCGCAATTTAAACGAATTTGTGAAAATGTGGTCCCTAGATTTATGGATAAATAATAATAATGGATTAAAGAATGCGATAAACATTCTTAATGGATCTAATAGCTAATGTGTACCAAATGTGAATTACTCTGTAAAATATACACGTCGATCTAACCGACCATTAGAATTAATGTGCTTTTGTATACGGTGCAAACTTTTCGTCCAGAGTTCTAGTCTCAGTACGGTAAATTGTTATTACATGTCATGTCGATAAATCGTATAGTGAAGACCTGAACGTCCGTGTCATTATGTTTATGTAATTGAAAAAAAGGTAAAAGCTATCTGTGCATTGCCTTAGCAGATGCAACAACTGACTGTATATAACATTTTTCCATTTCTCTCCGCATGTAAAAGGCTCATATCACATGTTAGAAATAATCGGTATTTATGGGATTAATGCGTTCGTATGTAAAATTTAGTTTACAAAACTTGTTTGTTTACATTTCGTACAACATTAAAAGCTTAAAAAGGAACAAAAATGTATTCGGGTTTTTTTCACACCAGCTTGCTTATGTAGTGTGTCATTTTGGGATTTATATAATGTGTGTCCTGTTAAAGCGTCATACGTCCGTGTGTGTCTCCGATTCCGGGCTGCGCTATGGCATGATATACAACTCTGACATATGCAGGCATCCCATTAAATATATGACAGGAGTACGAGCTGACATACGTAAGTTTTACGGCTGGTTATCAGAATTAGTAATAAAATCATGTGTACTACAGGACTTAAATTAATTTGAATATATTACAATAAATGGAACGTTTTTATAACGTTGTTACCACTACACGGTAAATTATTTTGTAACAAATAACCCAGTAAAATAAATCGGGTTTTGAATAATTCGATTTTTTTCTTTCTTTCTTGTGTTCATCCATCAAATTAAACATCAAATATATTGACCCTGCGTGTTGAATGCACAAAAACACGGCAAACTGCGAGGTTTGACGTGATTATTCAGGACCGGTGACGATCACTCCCCTGTTTCTTGTCAGTAAATTAAGTTTAAATATTTGACAGATCTCATCGTGATTTTAAACTCAGAAAAAGTTTTTGGTTTTAGTCTTTCTATCAAATTAAGATAGCCAGAAGTCAGTTACATATTTCACAAAACACATACTTTGTGTATTTAAAAAAAAGAATTATATGTTGTTTCAGAAATTCGACAAACCAACCATCGGTATATGTCTGTTGGCACAACTGTATAACTTCCAAAACAAGTTTTATCATATTAAGCTTTAAGCAGTTTTTGTACATTTTATTTTTGTTGCTAAATATATAGCTCCATCATAAGCACAACCAGAGCTTTTGCAGGGTAAAATCCTTGACGAGAAAATTAAGTTTCTTATTTCAAATGGAACACTGCATGGAGAAATGTGAGTGAAATGTAGTCGATCGGTACATTCAGCAGAATATGGTGTAGAAAAATACGAATGCTATACCCACTGAATATAGAATTTTGATATATACGCATTTTCGGACCTGCAGCGTAGAACGTAGTGTAGCCGTGGCTGGAGGGGTTTGCCTCGCCGGTGCTTTAGACGAGAAAAGTCCAGTTTAACCTACCGCATTTACAATTATCGTCACGTTATTTATATGAGTTAAGACCTTATTTGCTTTAAACAGTTAGCCGAAAAGCAATAGGCGTCTGCTAACTATATTTAATGCATCGAAAGTCTACCAGTTTAAATGTATTTTATCTCGTGCACCTTATAGTAAAATGTACACCCTCCCAACAAATATTTTCACCCCTTTAAGACCCCTTAAAAACACATATGAAACGTTCAGAAAATGAGGAAGTGGAATATTCGTTTTCATTTTTTAAAGGTGTGGAAAATGTTAGCGCTTTGAATGTGAGCGTATTCGCCCTATGTTCATTTTGTAAATAGAAATAAAACTGTCAGGCTTATAACTTTAAAAGAATACATATTCCATTTATATTCAATGTAAAAATGTATCAAGTCTGGTACGTGATTAATTTCAAAACTTTTTATTATTATTATTATTATTATTATTATTGTTATTATTATTATTACAAACAACCATAGCTGTCCATAGATAATCTCTACTATTTACTATGTACTCTGAAGAATACCACTGCTTATCTCCCTAAAAATAAAACGTTTCCAGGTGGTGTCACAGAAGCCTGGATGTTTTTTCACTCAGACATTTTCGACTGTTTTGCCCGCGCGCAGCAACTGGTAGAGACCAGCTTGTGATGTAGTAGTCTGCGCGCGCAGTGGTCCGTTACACCTTTTGGTATGTCTGTGTATGAATATAACGGTGGTCATGCATCAGCCTGTGTTTCGTTATGTTTTCCGTTTCTCTTTCATGAATGTTAACAGTGAAGCTAAGAGCTGCTGATCTAAGGGCAAAAGTTTCCCCCCCACACACGTAAACATCGTTACTGATAGAAACTCCTTGCCCACTGCATGTGTTTTCTTTGTATACTGATGAACTGCTGTCTTCCTAGTCTTATAGTCTCAGGAACGCAGAATACTGGGCTATGACCTGACGGTGAAAGAGTCCCTTGCACAATATTAATGCACATAGTAGTGGCGTTTGAGTGCAAGTCATGTCCTGATTGCTGAATCGAGGACCTATATCCATATTTATTGCATAGCCCGATGCGATGCACAAATGCTATACATAAAATAACTGCATAATACTTTGATTAGTGACGAGCTCATTATGGCACCTCTTAAAACATTTTAACACTGATGTAGAATAAAACCAGCACCAAAGGCATTAATAACACGGAATTCTTGGTAATCACTGACACCGTCACATAGGCCTAGCTGAGATCTGATATATCTCCGCTTTTGTTTATTTTATATCTTACGCTCAAACGATATTTATAATATGTTGAACGCTCTTTGTAAGCATATCGACACGTTCCCTTCCAGTGGATGTTACTTATTGTAGAATTTCGTCCATTTTTTTTTTTACTTTGAAATATTTGAAATATATAGGCCTACTACACATGTACTTCAGAAAATAAGGACGCCGGGCAAATATGTATTGCATGCTAGTGAAGTTTTAGAATTTCTGAATTGAATCTCGAGATAGATGTGTTAGGGTTGTATGCAAGTATAAACGTAGCTGTGTGTCTGCCTGCGTTTATCCCCTCCCACCGCACGCACACCGCCACGCCCACACATATGAGTGACCCTTGGCTGACTTCAGGGTTGCCTGGCAGGGGGTGGCATCACGATTGGTAGGTCAGCAACAACTTCAAGGACTTATAGTAACTTAAATTAAGCCAAGAGGTCCAGCTAACATTAAACCAACAAGTACAAGACCGCTGACACAAACCAAGCTTCCAGTGATACTGCACTGTAAGGCTGATTTACTATAAAATATACGTCACGACCTAATGTTAGCTACTAGGTCACGTAGTTGTTGCCTCCGATTTGGAATGGAAAGGTTACATTTGAAATAATTCAAACAAGCTTGATTCAAAATAGTGGACGCTGTGATTCATGAAGTGCCATTCAAGTAACGCAAGTAAGGAAACGTCGTTTTGCGATTCAACTAATATCAAAGGTACATACAACGCGTTTTAGCTGATTTTGCCCAGTGCGTTTTTGAACTTCAGACGCATGTCGTTGATATCCAGTGCAGTAAAAGCGTGGGCTCTGTGCGCTTGTGGCGCTGTGGCGCCACTGGCCGCCACGTCATCGCGTGGTTCTATGACGTCCGTAGCTACAAATAATTTTAATTTACCTTAATAATAGTCCGCAAGCAAAAACACGCAGCGCAAGTAGGAAATATCTTATACATTCAATGCGCAATCCCATCCACTTTCCCATCCGCACACACAGAAGGAAAGGTGTTAAGAAAGAAATCCAATATTAGGCATCGCATAGCCACTGACATGCTGGTAATTTTAGACCATAATGAGTTGTGGAGGTGTTGACATTGTCTATGCAGTCGCGTTCCCTTGACGTTCTGCTAAATGGGGTCACACCAATTAGTTGTTTGCGACTGAGAAGCAGATAAGCTTCTCACTGGGATATTCTCACTGTGTCACCGTTACGCCAGTGTGGCTTACACATGAAACGTAAACACGACGACCGAACACTTTGTAGTCTTTTGGTAAAACCCAGAAGCGGTTTATTATTCCCCAGAATATCTTTAATAATCTTATTTTCTCTCTTCACGTTAAAAACATTATGTGAATCTTTATTGCTGACGTCATCATTAGGTTTCACTTACCAAAGTCAAGGAAACGTGGTCAAGTACTTAATTATGAATCGTTAACGAAGAACCGTAGGCATCCTTGTTAAAAACAGAGGTAAGACAATTTATTCAAAAAATCGGAGCGTCATGTAAATATCATTAAGTTGGGCGAGAAACCCGCGTGCGGGTAGTTTGCGCTTCAGGATTATGAAAGTTCATCTCACGTTTATTGGAATAGCCTCGGGTTAGTTTTGATAATGAGTCATTTAAAAGCGGCTAGTTGTGCATCTCAATAAAGTGTGATACACCTTTATATATAAGCTGTGAAGTACCTTTAAGATATCGCTGAAATGCGGTTTGCGTTTTGAGTTGGTTCGCGGTCGGTTGGCGTGGGTCGGTGTTCTTTTGTTCACTTTTGAGAGAAAAGAAATGTTTCACTCAAGTCTGGTCTCGGTTTTGTGCTGCTGAAAACTTGCGTACATATATGTAACTTCTGCTATTTTATTGCTAGTTCTATGCAGGGTTTTCCTCAAGTTTTTGTTAATGTTTATTGTTTTAAAACATTTAATGTTGTATAAATATATGACTTAATACAACCTAAACCTAATTGGTTTTCATAAATATTCGTAGAAATAACTTTGACTTAGGCGTAATTGGTTCGGTAATTGTTTATTTCGACACATTATCCGTTAGCGTGATATTGCATCACGTGTAATATCATTTATGCGTTTCTGTTCTTTGGCAATAGGCATAACCTTTGGCGTTGTTAACAGTTTCCTTTAAATGCAATAAGTCCAAGATAATGATAGTAAAAAATGCATTATTGGTTTATGTATAGTATAAAGTCTGTTTTACCTATAGGCCTGCATTTAAGCAATTTTGTGTGAGCATCTAAATTTGGTAGATTAATCGCAAAAACAGAATTCATGGGGGATATTTCAGTGCCTTAAACAAATCCAGAAATGCAAATTCACAATTAAGTCAGTCACTGACCATACTATAATTGAACTAGCAACTGATAACTTCCACATACAAGCAGGCAATCTTTTTCCTAATTACACACTGCAGGGCCTGCAGTAAATACAGTTTTACTTTTGTTTGCATCATTGATGGTGTCACATGTAGACATTTTAGCTAAAGTATTACACCATGCGGGATCCTAAATGGGTTTTCTTCTAGGTTATGTAAATATCAAATCATTAACAGAATACTTACCATCAGTTTCACGTATATATTTTGGGATGAATATGATGTATGATACGAATGGACTTTTAAATAAGTAAATGATTCAGTTGTCAAGGCAGTGAAGTTAAGTCAGGTTTGGCACGGTTTCAACTTCAGGTTTCTACGCAACAAAGTGACTTTAGGCCAAGGCTGTGGGTTTTAAAATGCTGCTGCCGTGTGTTATGGGAACGAACTTAGTGAGACGTGTGCAGCTTCTCTGAGGGTGATTTGTGTTTATTGATTGCAATGCATGGTTGATATTTTGATTTTGAAGTTGTGTTCTGAAGTTCGCAGCATTTCAGGGCTCTGTACCGGAAAGTGTGACTGAGTAAATGAAATCAATATGTAACGCCCGGACAGATACTGCTGGAGGAAAGGCGTGACTGGGCCTGGCCTTTACAGCATGTTGGGAATCAGGCACTTCGCACATTTTTAGGCTTTGTGGCGAGTCTGCATCTCAACAAGAACCATGCTAATAGGTTTGGGAATGCATATTTTGTTTCTGTGGATGGCATACTGTGGTGTTCTGGTGATTGCCCTGCTTTCAACAACAAACCTAAACAGGCGTACATGTATATTAATGGTGTTTCTCATCCAGTACCAGATGCCCCATTTGTGTGTGTGTGTGTGTGAGAGAGAGAGAGAGCTGGTTTGGGGCAAACAGGAAGCAAACAGAACAGCAGAGAAGCAAAGGTCAAATCAGAAGTGAAACTTTTTTATATATTTAAGATTCCGGAACTAAATTAAAAAAAAAATAGTAATATATTGCGTGACTTTGTCTAATGAAAATGACCTTGTGGCAGTGAGTTATTTTAGTCACCCTAATAATGTTGTTAATGACAAATTTATTTTCTATGAATATTTCCCTCCATTCATTTGTTTGCATATAGCGGTACTGCTGTAATACAGACCCACAATTTATTGTCGACACCATGAGAGCCATGTGAATTATTTTGAGCATTTAATCTTCCATATCTTCTTCCCCATTAAATGCTGGCATTAAAAAGCTTAAGATCCAGGCCAATTTGTGGTACATCATGAATGATTATGCTTTGGAAAGTCACAAGGCATGGGTCCCCACTATATATTATTGTAAAAAAGTCAATTATGTTTAATGGCAAACACGTCTAGGGCCATATTTCATTCCAGAATGTTCCATGTTCCTAACCCCACTTGTTCCAGGCGCTTTGAAATCAGCCAGCATTTGTGCTCCACACCAAAGGCTACTGAGTAATGTCATCGGGTTCTTAGAGGACAACTGACAGGGCCTGAAAAATGATGGCTTCAAACAGATCGCTATTTCCAAACTTATACAATCCGCTGTGGATAAAGTCAGTTAGTGTTAAATCACACAAAAGGCGTTCTGTTTTTTGGCAGGACTACATTCGCTCTGGAGGTACTTAATGCTTGTAGCCAACAGCTCTAGTCCTTGGCCAAACTTCTGTGTTATGATTGTGAGGTCCAGGATGTTGTAATTCATTATTAGTTCAACTTCAGCAATCATTTTCTTCTTTTAATCTGTTTTCTTCCTCCCTGAAGAATAACATTTGTCATCCGTGACTTCAAAATGCCCCTTTTCATTTTAATGGTTGATTTTAAAGACATACAAAGCTAAAAGTTTCCCATTCATGTGCATATCTTATATAAGGCCAATGGTTTAATGATAACTGTTTCCATTATGCCTTTTTGTTTGAGCTTTGTACCAAACAGAATCAAACCGAAGTTGTGTGTGTGTGTGTGTGTGGTTATTTTTATTATTATTATTATTAGTGCAGTGCAGGTCCCCCGTATAGGCAGATGGGGAAGAATTTGCTTTTATGGCGTTGTTTTATTCCATTTCTTAATATGTGAACCAGTGTTCTGGGCTGTTGAGACTCGTCAGTCTAACAAAAACAGCGTTTTAACTATTTGTAAACACGGAGTGAACGCACTGCGACTACCTTTCCATTAGGGGTGACGCTTCCCCCCCTCCTTGAACTGGCACGGTATAATAGGTTAATTCAATAACGGCATCAGAATTCTGCCCCATCCGAAATGCTGAAAGGGGACGAATGAAAAGCGCGACGTCCCCTTGAGACTTTGTGTCGCGTGAAGTACGAGAAGTGGCACGAGCGCCACCGACTCCCCCACTTAACTCCGACGCAAACTTCAGCTGCGTTCAAATTAAACGCAGATATCTCGATGTTTTAATGTGCCGACCTGGTTGTATTAAAGCCCAAATAAATATTGGGCCGTTATTTTCGGTTTCACCTTTAATGTGCTGTGCTGCATCGAACAAGTTCTCTAATTAATTTTGATACTTCAGAACAGCAGATGCGAGGTGCACATGTATTTTTTTTATATAAAATTGATTATATTTTAATGGAAGATTGCAGTTGCTTTTCCATTCAAAATACTTAACATGATGGATAATTATCGGACAAAACACATTCACTCAGTCCAGGTGCTCGCTATTTATTACGCCACTTTTCCCTGTCCTGATTAATTATTAAGCGTTTTCTTTGCACCTGCGTTGGATAACGGGCCGTTTCTGCTGCTGAGACATCCTATTTAACTTTCGCGGGGTAAACGTGAACTGCAGCAGCGGGGAAAAAGTCAGGCGAAAGTTAAAACGCGACGTGCGTTTTCCAGTTAAGAAAAATTGAGGGGAGAAACTGTAAAATTAATGCGATGCAGGAACGCCAGTCGCTTACTCTCTGGAACAGGTTGTTCAGCAAACAAAAACACGTTTTTCATCATTTCTACACGTACAAAAATTGGACGGCAAAAATTGCATTGCAATAAAGAAAACATTAAAGCAGGTGTGGCGACAGTGTGTGTGATTCATAGGAACAAAAGCGATGCGTAATTCTAAATGACTTTAACAGGAATGTTAAGTGTGTTTAAAAACTTTTATTTTTTGGTTTACATTACAACATTTGTTGTAAAAGAAATTATTCGGGCCCTAATCTTTCCATAGGGTTTAATAGAGCCCTTACCGGTCCTCAGTATGATTTCACTGGATGTGAGAATGAGGTATTAGCAGGCCAGAAAAAGGGGAGTGTGTGTGTGCATGCGTGTGTGTGTGTGTGTGGGGGGGGGGGGGGGGGGCTGTGTGCTAAACCCCCGCAACCATTTGTGTGATGGAAAAATTTGGGAAGTGATCTTGCCTCTGATTGGGCGGGGGGGGAGGGAGGAAGGGC
>JAOYFF010000045.1:5111493-5126587 GCA_025773925.1 Cryptomyrus ogoouensis | reverse complement strand
CTGCAGCAGAGCTGGTTAGTATATAACAAATACAATCTGTACATGCAGTGTACACTGCAGCAGAGCTGGTTAGTATATAACAAACCCAATGCACTGTCAGAGGGAGCCAGAGCCTCAGAGATTTGTAGCTTTCTGACAGCCAGGAATATCAGCAGTAACCGAGGACGTTTCCTTGAAGCCTGTAAAGTTACTGCTCAACCTAGAGAATAAAGAGGAACTTCTCTTCAAGCCTGGAAGCTATGGAGCTTAATGGAAATGAGAGCTACGCTCCAGACGTCTTCGGCGGCCCCCCGCGGGTTTGTTTGCTGTACTCCTTCTCTGACAGCACTTTTGAAACAAGCCTTAAGAGTCTTGTCACAATATTTCACCGCATAATATAGTGTACAGTCAGACCAGTTGTCCTGGCTGTGTCTGTTTATGAAAATATTGTTGTTACACCCATCCATCGATCCATAACTGCCTATTCCATACCGGGTCACGCTGAGGCCTACGTTTATCCCCAGTAGCAGAGGCCAAGAGGCAGGGGACGGAGGCCTACGTTTATCCGCGGCAGCGAAGGCCAAGAGGCAGAGGGCGCCCTGGATGTGATGCTTGCATTTTACGTGGCTATCAGCTTTGTTTAAGCCAATTTCAGCAACGCCCAGGCTGGAGGACAGAGATAAATAAGGGGCATTTGCAGGCATTGCTGTGAAAAAGAGCCGTGAAATGTCCCGCCTGACTCCGGGATGGCGTCGCTGTTACCGTAGCAGCCGGCGTGATTGATCGCTGGAGCGGATCGCGGGGGAAAGGTGCAGCTGGAGGGTGCAGGGTGCGCGCCGGCTGCTCCCTGGGGTGTGCCACGTGCCGGCGCACCTGCATGGGCCCACGAGCGTGCAGGTTTGTAGGACACGCCGAAGACGGGGCTGCCGTTACGGGACGGTTCACTCCACTTACACCGTCTCATTTGTAATAAACACGATCGACCCTGAAGCTTGGAAGGATGTGATAATCATTACAGCGGTTTAATCGCGGGTGTACCAAAGGTGCTTCTGGGACAGGATCGCCATTCTCAATCAGAAGAAATAATGGATACCTGCCGGTTACATTGTATTTCGGACCAAATACGATAATACTGACTGGACAATTTCATTCAAAATGCGACACAGCATTTTATTTTTCAATCCAAGACAATTGAGTAGCGTATGGCACAGGTGGTGATTCTGGGATGGGGCGACTTCACGTCTCTTTCACAGATCAATATCCATCTTTATCTTATCAGGTAAGCGTTTGGCAAGTGTGGTACCAGGATTTTATGTTATAATGAGATTCACCAAAATATTTTTTCAAATTCATACATTCTCTTGGGTTAATTAATATATACCTAAGACCAGTTTGACAAGTCCAGGTGGGAGTGTTCCACAAAGCAGGATTTCTCAGTTAGCTGGGTTAACTTAAGCTAGAAGTCATGATCGTCCAATAAGAGTTTAAGTAAGGAGTACTCCTATTGGTTAATCATCCTGATCTAGAACATGGACATGCTAAGCTAGATTTGCATCGCCTCTCACTGTTCCCTCGCCAAAAAAAAAATTGTAGCGACATGTAGAGACACAAATTCCTTCTGCTTAACTAAATAGAGCTTGAAGAAAAAGAAAAGTAAGTATAATGAGGGGACATCTCTGTAAGACGATCAGACAGACACTGGCGACTACTATAGACTAGGGGCTCCCAAATCCTGGTCCACAGAGCTGTACCAGTGTTGCACCAGGCCGCAGAACGTCAGGGGTGGAGTTACCTCCTGTCCCATAAATTATAGAATCGTCTCGTACTGAAAAAGAAAAAGATCCATGGACCATTTCTTCATGATCCATGAAAATACGTGATTTGTTCTGTATTTTTTTTGGCATATTCTGTACACCCCTATGCTTGGCAAATTGTCAAGATCCCCTGGCTGTTGTACCGTCCATGCAACTTCTGCTTGACATAAACTGGTCCACGTACATCAAACCACTGCTACAGACGAGGCCTCCTAAGACCTTGGATGCGGTCCGTATGTCAGGGCTATTCAACTCACGGTCCTCAAGGGCCAAGCCCTGCTGATTTTCCAGCCTTCCTTTACCTGTGAGCAAAGTGTGAAGCCTCTGGCCAATCAGAATAAGTAATTATTAAAATAACTACCTGGGAGAACTGAAAACAAGGCCTGGATTTGGAATCGAGGGCCTGAATTAAATAGCCCTGCTGTATGTTCTAGGATCCGAGCCTGCGGATGACAAAATCTATATGGCATAAAAATATGTTATAACAAGCTGTTTTGGGGCTTAGATCTGCGGCAGCGCTTTTCTGCTTTTCCACCATCTTTATCAGGAAGGAACGCAGCCAATGCAGGGCTGGGCTTCATTCAGCCAATGCAGGGCTGGGCTTCATTCAGCCAATGTGATGGGGAAGCCGGGGCCCAGTGACGACTGAAGCCGGTGATGTCACAGGCCCAGTCTGCTTCACACGTGAATAGCTTCATGTATCACCGACTCAGCTCACTGCGTAGCACCCAAGTGGCTTCCGATAAAATCAGCCATAAACCATGTTAATACAGGCAAATATGCAAACACCTGCTGAATAGAGAGCTCGTTGTTAAATAATATGAAGCCTTTGCTTTGGCTTACCTCACCCAAGAAGCAGTGAATTATCCATCCATCCATCCGTCCATCCATCCATTTTTTATACCCGCTTTCTGTGACCATCATAGGGCTCCAGAGGCTGTCCTGGAAACAAGAGGAGCAAGGCCTACCCAACACGACACTCTGCTGAATGACAAGTTTCTTTCCAGATTGATAGCTGTTCCTTACACTGGACAAATTGCACACTGAAACAAGAAAAATCATTGTGCTTAATACTCGATTGATACGTTTTCATGATTCTTAATCAGAAATGAAGAAGAAATATAAAGAGCATCAAGTAAAACCACATGACCTGGGTGACAATAAGTGACAGAATGCAAAGGTAGTTCATCATGTAAATGGTGGTAATGTAAAAACAAGCCTATGTCCTGGGAGAGGTGTTCCACTAAGCAGGATGTCTGTTAGCTGAGTTAACTTAAGCTAGAAGTCATTATTGTCAAATAAGAGTTTAGGTAAGCATTCCCATTAGACAATCAAGGGTTCAGGTAAGGAGCATTCCTATTGGACAATAATAAGAGTTCAGGTAAGGAGCATTCCTATTGGACAGTCAGGATTTTTAGCTTAAGTTAACCCAGCAGAGAAATCCTGCTTCGTGGAACACCCCCCTGATCAGATCCTTGGAGGGATGCCGGATTTTCGCCCCGCCAGTCTTGTGGCAAGCCCCGCCCCATAAAACAAAAATGACGTTTTTTTACAGCTGCCGTTTCCTCCTGGAGCGATCGAGTTGAGCGTACGCCTGGAGAAGGTGCTCATTGTGGTTGGGGTGGGGGTGGGTTTCGGTTCAGTGAGGGAGGAACACTTCAGCTCTTTTGGGGGGGGTGGCACACGGCAGGGGTTAGCGGATTAGCCCCCGCGGTTTATAACAGGCCGCCTTGCCCCACGCATGGAGGAATTGTTTCACTCCTCTGCCCCTTTACTGAAAAGAGTGTGTGTTTGTTGGGGGGGGGGGTGACTTAATATCAGTCTCCCTTCAGTTTCGTCTTGATGGCTAACTCTTACGAGTCACGTCGGCAAGGATCTGTTGAAGCCTTCAGCCTATCAACGATAAGCGGAGACACCTCGTATGGTGAATCACATGACTGGAGACGGAGGATGAGGGAGGCATTGTGTGCTGGTGTATGGCTTGGCAGTTTACTCAGAAGGTCGGCGGTTCAAATCCCCTGGTTGCCAAAGTGATTTCATTATTGAGCCCTTGAGCCAGGCCTTTAATCCCCAATTGGTCCATGGACTACCGGACCCTGCTTTCTCAAAAATGTCCATCACTTTGCATAAAAGCGCCTGCAAAATAATGTAATTCTTGTTTTGAAGATCCAGAATCTATCCTTATGTTTTGGACATGGAGAAGGTGAGGGGGTCACGAAAGAGGCAGGAATGAGCCAAGAGGTGATCGGATAAAGAGGGCCGACCAACTCGAGTACCGTTTCCTAAGTCACAGAGTCTATTCCTCCGGCAGCCATTAAATCAGAGCATTTCCAGCGCCATGCCTTCTGGGAAGTGTCCCTAGAAACTGCTTTATTAATAGATATGAAACAATGACATGGCGAGAAACAGAGATAAAGAGAAAAAAAACATTAACGGGAAGAAGTCACCAAGCATCCATTAAAAAAAAGGAAAAAGTCAAAGCTGGCACTTTAGCTTCCATTAAAAGATTATATACTTGTTCCTGCAATTACCTGGAAGTACCTGGAATTATTTCCAACATGTAATCTACAGAAGTGTAATCAGGCAAACTGATTAGAACAGGAAATAGCAGTGCGGTGATGTAGGTGAACTCAAACTAAATGTTCTTTATAATTGAGCACTGACCTTTAAAGTCCAAAACTTAAAGATTTAGGGGAAAGAAAAAAACATCTGAAAACTGCTGCTTTTTTCCGAGGCATTGAGGCGAGCTACGTGGCCAACCCGATTATCCCGTCTGGCATGCGACGCAGGGGAAGCGGCGTCCGGAGATGGATTCCGAAAAGCCAGGTTGGCATTCCATTAACATAGCCGCCCTGATTTCCCTAATGCGCCAGAATCCATCGCAGGAGGACGACAACGATGATGCATAGCGTGAGCAGCCTGGGTGCAGGATGCGAGCGAGGTATAGATGGAGCCCCAATTATCACAATCTCTCTTTTAGTTTTCTCCCCCCCTCTCTCTCTCTCTCTCTCTCTCTCTCCCCGTCCTGACTTTTCTCTGCTTCTATATCCACATCACTCTGCTCTCCCCGCTTTTGTCTTCACCGTGCGAGCTCCCTGCACAATATTCATGGAGAAAAAAAAATTAATAAAAAGAAACATAAAAAAAAGTTACAGCGAGAGCCAATTATTCCTCCCCGAGTCGCACTGCGATCCCCTTTATTAACGAGTCCCTGAGCTGATTCAACGTGCATTAGCTTTATAACCCTGGCCCATTAGCTTAATCCGCTAACTATAGTTTTCTTTAACGCCAATTAATTTAATTATATCAGCCACACTTTTTTTTTTTTGGTTAATGACTCATGTGTTTCTGAACTGAGTCAAACTGAAGAAGCACACATTTTGTAGACACCGGTGTTCAACCAGAAAAACAAACTTAAATTTATAATGCATCAAGATATAAACCTTTCAGTTGTGGCACCTGAGGAGCTGAACCTGACATCTGAGTGGGGTTGTATCTTCTATCCTACGAGCTTCATGTGGCATTTCTGTCCCAGGGTGCAAACAGACTTCACACTCTACCCGTCGTAAATATCTACATGCCGCACAGCCTCGTGTACTTGGCGTTCTCTCTCTCGCTTTTGACCTCCTCCCCCGCATCCCGTCACCCCCCATTTACAGGGATGAATACAGATGTCACGCTCCCTTCCAGCCAGTGGATAGGGACTGGTGAACCCACCCCCCCGGTGCCGGTTGTCAGCTGCAGGGGAGGTGCACAGGGCATTCGTGCATGGCAGTCTGCTGTGTCGTTACGATCAGACCTATAGCCTGTCCTCCTCATTTAGCATATTAGCATTTAGGCCCAGGTCCCTTTCATTGGCTGTTGTATTATTGTTTTTTTTTATTATTTTTCTGTCAGAAGCTTCCGGTCACTCCTTACCTGCGACTACCCACGGTTCCGCACCGATGGGGGACACACGCATGGCGATGGCTAGCCCATAAACAGACCATGTCCGCGTTAAAATGTCACGCCCCCATAAAACAACTGATGCTAACCCTCAGGGCCCCGCCTCCTGACCCCCTGGCTCTGAAGAGGACCCCGCGACTCCCATGCTTCATGAGTAGCATTCCACGCCCCCCCCCGCCAGACCTACTCTGGGCCCTCCCCTGTGACGGGGGGGCGGCCCTTGCCGTCATGTCAAGGGCCTGAGTGACTGATTTGATTAGCCGATCCAAGTGTGAAGAGGGCAGAGCAGGGCCCGCGTGCTAATGGAGCTTAAACAATAGACCATCACTAATCAGGCACCTCAAGGTTGCGCCGAGGTTAATTGTGATGCAGGTGGCTTCTGGAGGGAGAGGGAGGGGGGAAAAGTGAGGTTTGACTGCTTTGCTGCGGGGCTCCCGCTCCCCGAGGCCGCGATTAGCATCCCCCCCCCCCCCCCCCCACCATTTCTCCATCTTTTAATCTCCTATTAGCTACTGATTCTCCCTCGGACTCCGCGGGCCCAAGAAAACCTCCTTTTTTTTGTCTTTCTGCCCGACGTCAGGAAAGAAAAGAAAAAAAAGAAAAGGCGGGGAAGGGAAATGTAAATATTGGGCCTGGAGGATGGCTGTTGTCATGCGCGGCCCATTGTGACATCATTGCGTGTCACCGTGGCGATTCACATTCCGCTGGACAAGGCCCCTCGTGTCGGTCCTGTTTGTTTGAACCCATAGCAATGGCCCAGTTAACAAGTTATTGTGGAAAAGGTCACCCCCCCCCCAAACCCTAAATCTAAATGTTTTTCCAAAGAGGAAGAAATTCAGCCACAAAGCAAAGATATAATTTGGGTTTTGACTCTTGGGGGGGGGTCTTTTGTGCTTACACCGTTAACCTGTAGCTCGAGGAACGCAGCCTCATTTAATTGCCCTTAAAAGTCATTATCTTTACCCCAAACATCACCAGAGGCTGTCAGTTAAATATATTTATATTTTTTGATTTCTAAATTACTGTGCTCTTATATTGAACAGTAAAGTAAAATCCAGGTAAATGTACTTCAAAGTACTATGCATCAGAAAAAGCTTAGACTGAAATAAGTCTTGGTACAGGAAGTCCTGTTTCACCAAGTGCAGGATTCTGCAGCAAACTTTGGCAGGTTTATCTCAATGCGTAAGGAGAGGGGGAGGCAGCTGCCATTCCTCCTGTATGACAGGAACATGTGTAAATCGCACTCTGGTACACGCTCAGTTTCTAGATCTTACAAAATTAATACATTCAATACCTGCTTTGTTGTCGAATACTTAGTATTCTGAATTACACTTAACTTTGCGACTAAAGGTACATATCCTATACCTGCTGTAGCTCTGGAAAAAATTAGAAGACCACAGCAAATTTTTTTATTTCACTCATTTCTCAATTTATGGGCGTGTGTCTGTGTAAAATGTACATCTTTTTGTAAACTCCATCATGGCTCTTCCCTGCTTCTCATTAATGAAGGGCTTCTTCCTTGCTTTATGGGACTTCAGTCCTGCTTCTAGGAGCCTGATATGAACTGTCCTAGCAGTGCACTTCACACATGCACTTAATGTTTCCCATTCCTTTTGAAGGTCACTTGATGTCATCCTCTGATTCAGAGACACTGCCAGATAAGTTAATGGTCGTCTCTGGCATTAGAAAGTCGCTTCTGCCCTCAACAGCGCTGGTTTCTGGTCGTTCCCAGTGTCTCCTGCTTCACCTTATTCTTGTGTACTGCTGTCTTAGAAACTTTGAGCCTGGAAGCAGCCTGCCTCGCCGTGTAGCCTCCTGCCAGCAGATCTGGGATTAAACCAGGATTTTAAATATATATATATAGGGTAGTCTCTTGATTTTTTCCAGACCTGTATGTTTCAGAGCCTAATTTAGGAATTCCTTGTGTAGACTCTCAAAGATTTTTTCTATTTGCCAAAAAACATTGCTGGGGGGCAATAAAAAAGAATCATCTCGCAAGAACTTTGAGTTGACGACTAACAATGCCTTTACCGTGCTGAAGATCACTTAGAGCATTTAACCGTTCTCAGAATCCCTTTTCCTCTCACTCAGAAAAGCGTCTAAGGATGTTTTATAAGAATAAGCACTCTAGGGTCTGCTGCAGGAATGTGGTCTTTGATGTTGGCGCATGTTTTCGGTTCCCTGGGCCAACACTGGCTCCGCGGATCTGTGCGCCTCTCAAGGCTCCAAAGTCAGCCGCGTCCAGTCACTCGCCTCCGGCGATTTCGATGGAGCGGCGCTCTGAATGGGGGAGCCGTCCCGGGCCCCACCAAGGAGGACGGGCAGGCGGCCACCGCATTTGTTCAGCTGGGGTCTGGACGGGAGCCATGAGGTCACTGTCAAAACGCCACCACCCCCCTTGTAACCAATGTGAGGGAAATGCTGAGGCGTTTTTCATGAGACGTGCATGGGGCAAGAATGGCGAGGGGGTGGGACGAGATGCTAGTGTTGGAGGAGAGGTTGGGTAGAAAGGGAGGTGGGCTAAAGGGGGGGTGATTGGGGGGGAGGGTAAGAGTTACAGTTTTCTGCCAAGTCTTTTTCCTCGTCAAGCCCCCTCTTTGAGAAGACTATTAGATATTCCTGTCACAGATGGGTGCTTTCATAGACTGTTGTGGGAGAATGGCGTCCTACTAAGGCAGAAAAAGGCATGGAGGAAAAAAGAGGGAAGAAAGCGAGTGAAAAGGAGAAATGGGTTTAGCACTCGGCTGGGCTCGCGGGCGGAAGCGCGGCGCCCCGGGGCAGTGGGCCAAGCGGCCAGGAGGCAAACTCTTCACGGCGCGTATCCAGGAGCGCCGAGGCGCTGGGCGTCCTCCCCACTGCGCCGCCAGATGCGTGCAGTGGAGAAAGTCCTGCGCGGGGTCCCCGGTGTCTGGCTCCGCCCATCCCGCCCGATCTCTCTCTCTCTCTCTCTCTCACTCTCTGCCGCAGAGAGACACACACAAAGGGGGGGGGCGGGTTTTTAGCAGGTGTAAATGGTCACCAAAACAAGGGAAATCATTCATATTGTGCTGTGTTTACATCAAGTGCTTCAATAAAACGTTGTCTTTGTGTGCAGTTTCAATAATAGGTCCTTTTTATCTATCTATCTATCTATCTATCTATCTATCTATCTATCTATGTCTGTCTGTCTCTCTGTATATCTATCTATCTATCTATCTATCTATGTCTGTCTGTCTCTCTGTATATCAATTACAAAACCGTACTAATGACAACAACAACAATAGCACCTCTAGGGATGTCACGGTCACGCAGTGGTTCGCACTGCTGCCTCACACCGCTGGAATTAGGTTTGAATCTCCACCCCGGCTATATGTGTGTGGACCTTGCATCTTCTCCTCATGTCGTCGTGCGTTTTTTTCTGGGTTTTCCCATCACAGTTCAAAAACATGTGAATCGCCAAATTGTGAACGGTGTGTGAGTGCATCCTGCCTCACCCATGGTGGATAACAATCATCAAGAGCATATTTCTCTTTATTTTCCCAGCAAGTACAGAGAGAATTCAACCAAGAACAATATAACAAGAAAAATATTAAATTATAGCGAAAACCATATTTAAGAAATTATTTTTAAGGTGTCTCTAAAAATGTGCTATTTGTATGATGGCCAAACAACACAATAGTGAACAGAATCCAGTGGCAAAAACATCATTTACAAACAGGAGTGATACATGCACTAATAACAAAGAAGAAAGCAGTGATGTCACTTCCAATGGGATGAATTTAAGCAAATGAGTAAAGAGTTTGATGCTCCAAGCTGATCTGTCTAGGGCCTCGTTCGGACATCAGGAGATAAAAAGGCATTCTTTACACCATTGTGTCTCCCGGGGAACTCCAGAGGAGCCTGCCTCGTTAGGAGCCTGCCTCGTTAGGCAATCAATATCACAATGGGACTTCTCAGGGCCTCAGCGCTCTGAAGGGGCGGGCAAAATCTATCTTCATTTAAATAGCCAGTGGAGAAAAAAAAGAGTCCATCGATATCTTTCTGTGACTTTTTACATTTGAACCGCAACGCGTTTTTTTTTTAAATCGTGTTTTCTCTGCCGTTCTCATGGAGGCAGGTAGAGCGCCGTTTGTGAAGCCCGGCTTGTATCCTAGAGATCACAAGCCGTGATCTCGTTGGGGGCACAGCCCTTGTGCCTTTGAGCATCATGCAAAGCAAATTTGATACGGCAAACGTGTCTGAAGAGGGGCTGAAGAGAGACTAGGCAAGACATTGTGGAGAGAAGCATCTGGATAGGATGATCACGAAGATGTTGTGGAACTGAATCATTGACTTGTGAACCACCCACACTGACATCTGACCCAAGTACAAGATGACTCTGCCCTGAATGTTTACTTGTGGCTGGAGACCATGGGGATCTCGGCCTGGACTGACATGTAGATTGCTGACTGGACCTGTAGTTGAGGACAGACATGAACATGTGAAACGGCTCAGCATTTTCCCTTCTGCACCAGCCTGAACTATAAGGTCTTGACATCTTTTAACTGCCTACTCACATCATCTTCAGAGTACTATAGACAGCTCTAATATTGAAGAAACACCATCACAGTGGACAATTATTTGCATCTAAAACACACAAATGATGGTGAGCTCGTGAAAAGTCTGCCTTGCTTCAGGGAGCTATCAAAACGTGTCCTCCTTTGCTTTAATAAGACCGTTTTAATGAGCTGTGTTCCACAAGTGAGACCACAATCCAACAAGGCATTCACAGCCTGTCTATCCGACGTGTCACCCCACATCTAGGAGGCGTGAACTGCTTCCTGTCATCACGAATTTCCTTCACAAATATTACGAGAGGGGAGTTTCCATGTACGATGGCCAGGGCAGCGTCTGCTGTTTCTGGGCGCATCTTACATATAGGTAAATGTATTTTATTTACATAATTATGTGGAATTTAGCAGCTGAATGATGGACCCTTGCACTGTTCTGCATGCCCAGGATATGACCATGCTTGGTCACTTCCTGTCGGAAGGCTTTGATGGCGGGGGGTCTTAACATCTGTCTATGCATGTAAACATATATAGATGTGAAGATCCTACCCCCTTGCAGCCCCCCTCCCCAAAAGGTCTTGATGGTAAGTCTTGGGGCAGGAAGTGGACAACCATGACTACACACTGGGTTACACTTGTGACTACAGGGGGTCCACTTGTCCAAACAGGAAGTTCTGGTAGTTCTGGTAGTCGCAGCAGAGCAAGAAAAAAAACAGCATCTTACGCCACAGAATTATGCCCTTTCCTTGGGAAATGACCAAAACACACAGCAGAAAATGAGCCACGGAAACAGCCAGAAAGTCAACAGGCTGGAAAACCAAACTGTTATTCTCATATACATCCATAAACTTTCAAATACTCATAAATCCTGTTGAAAAATGGTATAATTTTCAACTGGCATCTGTGATTAACGTCAGGCCCAAATCAAGGCCTTTATACCCCAGGACCCGATGCAGCAGTGAGGGGTTTCCTCAGGGCGGCTTGAGCAGTGTGACATAAGCTATTTTTCCACTGGTGCGCTGAGCTGGAACCTGGCGGGGCCAGACTGGGGAGCAGACTGGGGTTCGCTCTCTAACCCGGCTCTTCATCATAGTCTGTATTTTGGACTGAACCGGTTTTGACATGTCGCTTGTAAACTGGTGACAAATTAAGAAAACAACAACGTGTATCATATTTTTAACGCAAAACCCTTCTTAACTATGCCCAATTCTTATATTTCAGTCTCAAGAACACAGATGTGTATAATATTTAGATTCTCAGGACAAACCAGAGCACTGTCCAAGACGAGCACAATATTATTCCTGAATTATCACCTCACTGAAATAAAAATGTTAAAGCCATTCAGGAAATACTGAAGAACACGTGAAAGGTAAATACAATGCAGTGTAATAGAAGTTTATTAAATACATGGTTAAATTTATATGGCTATAGGAACATGAATCAATCTATAAATATTAGTACAGATGTGCTGAAAGTAAAGATTATTTAGCAATGTGAGTATTTAGCTTAACTGATTTTTAAAAATTAGGAGCAGCACATCTTAATATTCAAAATGAATGAATTAATCATTAAGAGTAGCTAAATGCTTGATTAGATTATATAATGAGCAAGTCAAATGTTATGACATCCATTTATAGATAAATACTGAAATAGACAGCCTTTTTACACTGAAACAAATGAATGGTGAACAAGATATTGAATTATCAGCTAATTTGAATTAAACTTGCCCATTACCTGTGTGCTCAACTCAAGGCAAAAGCATTGGTTTTTGGATTAATGATTATGCACACAAATGAATTGAATATTATTGAATATTGAATATCAGACACACTTCTGGATAGACAATACAGCTGTCCATTGGATATTAAAGACAGAGATTGAATTAAATTAATTTACAATATTTTGTGTGTAAAATAGCTGTCGTTTGGGATTACACGGACAGCAAATGCTGAGCGGCATTTGGAGAGAAGTTCATCTGAGATGCATTAGTATGTGGACAAACTCATGCACATTATTTTGAAATCTCTGATTGTCTTTTTTTGTAACATTTCCACATGCCTGCTTTTATTTGCATAAAAAGCACACAGAAAATAGATCAGAGAATGAATGAGAAACACTCTCCCCATCAGAGTGATCAGACAGAGACGAAAGATCTACGGCCGAGTCGTCTTGGGTTCACAGTTGCCCCGTTAAGGACAATGGACGACAGCGGACCCTCAAAGGGTAGCGCCGGCTTCGATCTCGCCAGCCCAGTGACCACGTAATTAGTCGTGGCCCATAAATCAAACCAGCCTGGTAGTCTGTGGCTCTTTTAATGGAAAATGATTCCTTTCCACAGTACAGCTGAACATCTGATTGTGACAGATGCCCAGGCGGGCAGGAGCGGTTTGAGACAGTCAGCGTGTGATGTATAAGGCCCTTCGGGGAGCACTGTGGCTAAGAACAGGATTGTCCTACACCAGATGAAAGCGTTCTGGACTTTATAACCTTGTTTGCACTGCTCTCCTTTCTTTTGACCCACGGTTCCTCTAAAATATTGCACAGGAGCTGAAGTCCTGTCAGTGCATTGCTGTGATTTCAATAAACGTCCCGCGACAAGGATGTCTGAAGAACTTTCCAGATACTTGTATTTGTCAGAGTAAAGGTTACAATGGTTTCACTGATGCCGCTTTCCCGTCCAAAATAAAATGACCCAGGTTGCTCATCCATTAGAATTTTTCAAATTTTGCCCCAAAGTTTAACAGAAGATTGTACTGAATATTCTCAAAGCAAATCAGGAATATTGAGTTTTTATGTTCAAAACATGGCCCAACGAATCAAGCTTTGTGTTGCGACTCTCGAAATATAGCCCAGAAATTTCAGCTTCCAGTTGTGCTCTTCAGACACGCTGGTGTAGGTGCCGTAGGAGTGACAGAACTCTGAAAATGGCCGCCTAACGGGCCAGGAGGATCACTTTACATCTCAGCCTGCCTCTTTGTCTACAAGTGACCCAACAATGGGGCTTCTGCCAAAGTCCACGGTGGGGGTCCTGAGCAAGATGCTACGTGAATTTCTGAGGGGGTGGGTTGATTGAACGACATAAGTTGCAAGAAGCGAGACACACCAGCTTCCCATAATTACTTTGCTAAGGAAAAGACGCACGTAGAACACAAGCAGATTTACACGCACGCCAAATCGCCTGTCCCACCCCTCCGTGCTGATTTATTTTCACACAGGTCCAGGGACAATCATTGGCTTAGCGGAAAAGCGCTAGCCTTGCGTTGCTATTCCCAACAAAAAATGGGGAGGAAAACTCTGTCCCACAGGAGATAAAAATAGCCCCATTTGTGCTCCTCCATGTCGAAGTTAGGACGCCCAGTGGGGTGCAGACTTCAAAGCCGCCAGAAAATTCTTAAAAACAACTGTTAGCGATTTGAAAATCAACACACCGCTTTAACCTGGGCAACTGTATCTTTCCTTTTTCCCCCATCTGACATATCAATTCCTCTCTGAGTCATGTTTCAAATCCTTCCGTCTTTACTGTGGTTTGCAGTAATAAAGCTTTTGTTGTATGCGGAAAGATCGTGATGATAACAGACTAGCGTTTAATTGTCTGATGACTTAGCTACCAGCTAATAGCCACCAGCTAACGGTTATTAGCTTGTGAGGGTTTTGATTTTGATGGGGTAGCTAAATCGCTACAGAGTAAGGGAGACCTTGTCGTGCTGGACAAGAGGACTACAGCCTCTAAGCTGTGGGTGGATTCAGAGGCCTGGTAAAAAAGGCAGGGCTTTGTGTTTCCTCTCACAGGGTCTCCCTATTTTACCTAACAGTTGGTGGGAAATGAAAATGACCTCAGAGAGCACAGCGGGTCAAAGGCCAAAATCACATAAAGAATTTTCCAGTATATATTTCAGTGGCAGGAGGAGGCTAATTTCCCTTTTTGCTACGAACAAAAAAAGAGAAAATTAAAAGGTATGTGTTTGGTGAAAATAATAATAATAATAATGAAAATAAAAAAGACTGCGCAGAAGTGTAGATGCCTGGAGAATGACTGGCATTGTTTGGTGGTTGGAGCTTTGTGGATGGTGCATTGTGGGTAGCTGCTCTCAGCGGGGCTGCGACTGGGCGATCCATTCCGTAGGTGCTGTCACTCCGCTTCCAGCCATATTAATTACTGGATGAAGACTCTAATCCTGTCCCTTTGAAGCACCAGGCAAGCTTCAGGGCTATACTTTGGGAGGTGGATGGAGGTGGTGGAGCGAAGGGGGGGGGGCACGTACAGCGCTACAGGATGTGGATAATAGACAAGGCACCATTCTCACACCCCCAGCCCACCCTCACTTTGAATAAACCCGATCCGCCATGTTTACATTAGCGATGGCGGGTTGACACCTCAGGCGGCTTTGTGAGGAGTGTACAGGTTGGGCGTCTTTGTTGTGGGGTTGATTGCCCGTAAACACTCAGAACCACAGGGCTTGGTATTCCTGGGGCTCTGCGTTCCTGGGGCTCTGCATTCCTGGGGCTTGGCGTTCCTGGGGCTCTACGTTCCTGGGGCTCGGCGTTCCTGGGGCTCTGCGTTCCTGGGGCTCTGCGTTCCTGGGGCTCGGTGTTCCTGGGGCTCTGCGTTCCTGGGGCTCTACGTTCCTGGGGCTCTGCGTTCCTGGGGCTCGGTGTTCCTGGGGCTCGGTGTTCCTGGGGCTCTACGTTCCTGGGGCTCTGCGTTCCTGGGGCTCTGCGTTCCTGGGGCTCTGCGTTCCTGGGGCTCGGTGTTCCTGGGGCTCGGTGTTCCTGGGGCTCTGCGTTCCTGGGGCTCTACGTTCCTGGGGCTCTGCGTTCCTGGGGCTC
>JAOYFF010000045.1:5086435-5111393 GCA_025773925.1 Cryptomyrus ogoouensis | reverse complement strand
CCTGGGCCTCTGCGTTCCTGGGGCTCTGCGTTCCTGGGGCTCGGCGTTCCTGGGGCTCTGCGTTCCTGGGGCTCTGCGTTCCTGGGGCTCGGCATTCTTGGGGCTCTGCATTCCTGGGGCTCGGCATTCCTGGGGCTCATGTTCAGCATCCCCAAATCACACGATGGAGGGAATTTTAAAAAAGCTAATTTTCTTTTAATTATTAACTCAGCTACTCAGCTATTAAAATAGCTACCATTTCCTGCCATGCCAGGCATGGCATATGGATTATTAAATGATATGTTTTTTTTTAAATACTGCCCTGCTCATATATTTTTTTTTTAGATGTGTAATTTATATATATATATATATAAATAAATTTTTCTCCATGTCAGCGACAGGGACCTAACGGCACTCTGATAGTGCTGGGTGTGCATTCATACACCGTCCCCCTGTAATGTGAACCATTAGGGGTCAGACACTGGCTCCGAGGCGACAGCCAATCGGCTGTTCTGAGCCGCTATTTTTGCGTCTGTTGTTTCGGGCGAGAGACGAGGCATACCGGGATCTATCTTTCAAAAGGCCTTAACACTGCCCTCTTGTGCTTAATCTGACATATTTTACACTCTCGTCCCATTGTCACCCGCACATTGTGTTTCGAGTGATGGTGAGGGCGTGTCACACAGTGACTCCGGCTCATCCGCCTGGTTCCGGTCCGGATGTCAGCGGAGACGAGGCCAAACGTGAGCGTGTGTAAGCCTCTCCTCGCCGTATCCACCCATGTCTCTGCTCTTCACATACATTTAAGCTCCGATTGTCGACTGCTCACCAATCAGACATTACAATCATCTTAATTTGAACGGTTGTTAAGAGGGATTAGTTCCTGACCCCAATTGACCTAAATTATAAAAATCCCGAAACAGGAAGTTCCTTTAGCCAATTAAGCGACGCACACAAAGGATGATCAGGTTGAAATGACTGGGATGATTGGCAGTAATTATTTCCCCTAAAATATGAGCGAGGTGTTCACTGGCGAGAGAACTCAATAGACACTTGTCGCAAACAATTATACGTCGCGAGGTACATGGTCCATTTAATGACAGCTATAAAAATTCCCGTGACATTTATAAGTATTAAAACCATGCTTAACATATTTTTTCATTTGCTACTAAGACCATTTTGGTTTGACAAAGAAGCATTTTCTTACTGGGGCTGATTTATCAAACATGTGCCTCAGTTCAGTATTTCCCAAAAAAATTTAAAGTATTTATCACACAAAACTGATGGTGTGTACTGATCAGTACAATCGCCACATATTTTTGATGTAATATCTGTCATTTTTATTTGCCACCCCGCTGTTAGCAATTTACCACTGACGAAGTTGCTATCACGCCGCTTCTTAAACTGCGTCCTAAACATCCGAAGCTGAAGCCGTCGCGGGATTTCGTGTAACGCTACGGGTAATTAGTCCACTGCTTCCTGAGCTTCACGTGTGCGAGACGCGGAGACAGACTTCCGAAAGCGGTCACACACAGACGCAGGTGGGAGGCGCTAACGCGGTTGGCGGGACAAGCCGCGTGCGATGTAAAGGCCACGCGACACGCTGCTGACTGGACTCAGCGCGCGCCGAGGTCTCTGCATAACCCCAGATGTCTGACGTGCTATTTTTAAGCCACGCGCAGGGATTTTAATTTTTTTTGGTAATTCCTGTCAACTGCGACTTTCAGCTTTGCGCCCCACAGGAAATGACAAGACACTAAATGAAAGGAAAAAAACCCCACAAATTATAGATAGTCTTTTATTAATTAATATTTTTAGTAATTATGAATAGCTGTTGAAAGACCTCATGTGATTCTTATGTGTGCAGTGTAAGGCAAAATGATATACTGAACTGTGAAAAAGCTTTAGTCAAAGAAAATGATGTTTAAATGATCTTCATGTTGGTGTAAAACTATGACATTATGTCTGTAAAAGTGTGTTAGGTTTACCATTTCAAAACCTCACCTAACCCATCAAGTACACCATGGTATTTGTTGACTTGATCACTAGCACACTTCATATGGCCAATCAATACCTCATTGAGTTATTTAACAAGTAAATTTAATTAATTGAGCTGGTGGTGAAATTTAACAAAAGCATGGAATGGCTGAGGTGCCCCTGAAGAGAGGTCTGAGAACTGAAGCGCAGTTCATCTAGACATCCAACAAGGCATCAGTAACTTTTTGGGGAACAGAAGAAATTTTTGTTATTTTTTTAATATACTGTTCATTTGCATATGTTAAATTTTATTTTTTTCCTAAGCAAATATACACTTAATACCCAGATAAATAGCCTTAAACATTTTTTGACTTTATATTGTGTAAGCAGAATAACCCTACCAAAAACCCACGCAGTATATTACGTAAATATATGACCATTATCGGCATCCTCTATCCTGATTTCAAGTGTCGTGCAAAGCTACAAATGATTTAGCCCCTTTTCCTGAAATGACGTAAAGCTAAACCAAGACAGAATGTGAGCGCAAAGTCAGGACAAGTACGCGACACGCCGAACGCGGTTCTAATGATTCCATGTCAGTGTGCGATGGCCACGTCATGAAAAAGTACGAGGGGACAAAGGTTTTCGGATCTCATTTCCTCCCGGAGCAGTAGATATTAATCAACGGTTCTAACATGTCACGCCGTCCAGGTGGGACCTCGTTGGATGGACCAGGAATGTGGCCTTGTGCTGCAACGTGGCTTGCCTGTCACGCATCACTGGAAGCTCCACCCCTACTTTTTTTTCAGAATTATTTCCATCACCTCTGCAAGTCAGCGAGTTTCAGTCCTCGGGTCAGGCAGTCGCGCCGTCCGTAACGCCGAGGATGGATACGGACGCGGATCCACCCTGGCGCCGAGACTGGCTCGTTACGCCATTGAATCATTGTTACTCCTTCTCCAGCTATCGGTTTTGTGCCTGCAGCTGCATGTAATTATGCCAAATGAATGTTTCATTTTGGTACAGACAACAGTTCCCCGTAATGAACCCTGCGCTGTACAATAAGTCGCATTTCCCTTGCCTTTTCTCTCAGAAATGCGCAGCAGATGCGGCTCGCACCGTACGGCCTCCTTGAAGACTATTTGTATCGACGAGACCTTTTTTTGAATGGAATTCCGCCCACATCTTGTCTCCTTCTATATACACCTCCAGAATGTTCTGGAAGGAGAGGCACACGGGCAGTGTTGTCCTTGCATCCGATGAAACGTGAAAGATAATGGTAATGAAAGGAGGGGGTGTCAAATGGACAAATTTAAAGCACCAGATAATAGAAAATAGTCCAACAGGGAGCTGGGAGAGTGGGAGGCGGCCTGTTCCCGTGGGGACCACGATGATGGGATATGGCGGAGGGTTAAGCTTCTGCGGCAAACCCCGCCTTACCATTCCCATGCTCTCCTCTTCCCTTCTGCCGGTGACGACGACCCACTCCTTGGAGACTTGGCCATCCGATCACCACAGAAGGACGTCTGACCTATGACCTCAGAGGGAGAGGAGTGGAACTCCCAGAGAGCGTGATTATTGTTTTAGCGAATTAATGCGTTTGATGATTCAGTTTGGCCGCTTTGCCCCGCTGCAATGTTTCCACGTAGTGCAGATATTCCCAAGGTTGGCTCACTTACGGACATCAAGCCCACAGATGAAAGACAGAGTAGAGAAGACAGCGACGAAAGACGATTAACGAAACATTCCTCGAATTCCAGGAACCAAAGGAAAAAAGTTCATACAGAAGTTAGTTACCATGGTGAATCAGAGCACATTTATCAGTTAGCGATTAATGAATGAGATTTCTGTTTTTAAGCATAAAATGCATTCAAAAACATGTCTCACTAAAAGTCCTGCCATATTAGAAAGACTTTACCTCTCCTTCACGATAAAGTCTGGGATTTTGACAACGTGTGATCAATTACGGTTTGGTAAAGCCGGATTTAATATGTCATCCATTTCTCGGTTGTTTCAAGAATGAAGGAGCTGGACAAATGAATCGAGGTAAGCCGAAATTCATACCATGTCGCCGAAGGTTCTTTTTTGAGCCGATATCTGTTATCAGCTTAATATAATGTTGTTGACTTAACAATGATTGATCTGAGGCTGCCGGCTCTCTGCCTGATTTAAAGTAACGGATGGTGTTGAGCGGCGTTGAGGGGAGTTTGATTATTTTAGAGGGGTGTCCGAGAATCGGGCACGCAGTGGTCTTTTCATCACTCAGAGTTATATTCTATTTCTCAACGTGACATTTGTCAGGGTGACAGGGAGGCCCCTACGACCGACGGAGGCGAGTCCCACTACTGCCCCCCCTCCCCGAATGACATGCCCGCGTACCTCCAAGGCCCGAGCCATGGCAACTGCATTTAACGGCGTTACCGCCGCCGCCGTTCATAATCTGATGGAAAGTTGATTAATTGCACATTTAAGTCAATGCATGATACTCTGCACTGGTAATAAATTAGGGTCATTAATCAATAAAGGGTAAAGTAATTCCTTGAGTCGGGGGACATGCTGATTCCTAATAGAAAAAGCCCACGTCCCAGCCCAGCCTGGCAGTGACCAGTTCCACGTTGGCATTCTGTACCTGCCTCAATCCAATTAGATGACATAATTAATGGACGCACTTTACTCCCATAATGTGCCCTGCCACTCAGATCACCCATCCATTTTTAACAGCTGACACTTCCGGTGCTGTTTTTTTTTTTTTTTTGGGGGGGGGAGTGTAAGTCCGAAGTTAGTTTGACTCTCCTTTGACTGCAAACTCGGGGGCAAAAGTCTACAGGGAATTCCATACACTTTCAAGTCAAGTTGAGTCAAGTCGAGTCAAGTCAAGTCGAGTGAAGTTGAGTCAAGTCAAGCTGGCTTTGTTGTCATTCCACCCAGATACAGGTATACAGTGGCATGCACCCCCCAGGACCACAGTGCAACATACAAGCAGAAAATGAAAGGAGGAGGGTTTTCACAGGACGTAAAGTGCAAAGCACATGAGACACTGGGTGGCTTTGTATATATAGGGAAATGTGTACGTAAGCAATAAATACAGCAATAATGTAATGGATTAAATAATATAAGCAAATACAGCTGATGTGCAGAGTGAGATTTACTGCATGTTTATTCCATTGTGTTTGCTGGGGATAGCGCTGTAGCCTTACACCTCCTGAGCTGGTGGATTGAATCCTGCTTCTTGCTCTGAGTGTGTGAGGTCATCCTGTTTACCCTCTGTTACTCCGGTTTCTTCCCGCTGTCTGAAAGCATGTGGTTGGGCAAGCTGGCATCCCTTTGTGAGCACGTGTGCCCTGCGATTGGCTGTCTGTCTCGTGCCCTGTGCTCGCTGGGATGGACTCCAGGGTCACCGTGACCCTGTACTGGATGAGCAGTTACGGAAGATGGATGGTACCGTGGGCAGGAGCCTGTCAGGTGGTGATCACGTGATCTTTTAGGAAAATACTATACTTCAGTAAAATCCAGTTAAATCACATGGTACCAGCTGAAGTTCTTAATTAACAATGTCATGTGATCAAGCTTGATTGTTCATTTTCGAGAAAACAGGCACCAGACGATTAAATGAGGATGAGGGACCGTAAAGGTGTCGCTGGTGTCGCTGGCTCCAGCGAAATGGCCGAGCTCGTGTGACGCTGTCCGGACTGTCACTGGGCCTGAACCTCACTCAGCTTGATTAATGAAGCGCTGTTGGGCGCAGCCAGGAGCTAAAGGCTCAATTAAGGACAGAGCAAGTATCTTGTCCGATGGTGCTGATGCCTCAATTCTAGTGACAGCCTTGAAAAATAGCAAAATTTCTAATAAGGCTTTAATAATTCATCATTCACTTATTGGGATTCACACTGTGTTGCCTACTAAAGCTTGGTATCCTTGAAGTTGCCAAAGTTGTGTGAAGCTTCCCTCTTGAAATCCTCATAAAAATCGGTGGACCATTTCTGTTACTGATTGTCTGTATTTTCCAGGAAGAAATGAGAGCATTATTTTAATCTCGACAATTAATCAGAATGTTACAGCATGTATACATTTAGTTACACATTGTTTGTATAATATTAGTTCTGCATTATGAGGAATTTCTGTCCAGTAACAGCAGAAGGCAAGAGTTCAGATCTCTGAGGTCAGTAACGCAGACAGAGGTACAAGTGGGATCATTGCATCAAACATGATGATTTCTGATCCCATATCTGTCTTTGCTCAGAACTCGCAAGAGCGCAGTGATCGGACAGCATTATGACAAACCACCGCAGCCCAGACGACAGCGCTGCCCACGTCTCCCCTGGGACCACACGCGGCAGGCCACCTGCCAGACGGCACATCTGGACCTGGTGGACAGCCAATCTCTCACTGCTGCATCATGAGAAGCACGGCCCCTGAGGCCGTCTGAACAAAACTGGGGGCTTGGTCCCTGTGCATCATGAGCTTTAATCCCCATAAAAAATCCTCCGTTTCAGTGGCACAAGTTATAGAAGCTGTAAGAACCAGTAAAACCAGTGGATGATTTGATGAAATAACCCGCACTTCTTGACTGGTTGAAGTACACCTGCCAACAGCTGCATGATACAGGGTTTTCCTTCTTACCATGGTGACACTATGTTCTTTAGGAATCTGCATCTGCTTTAAAGGCAACTGTAATGTTTAATAACCTCAATTGCTGTGTTTTTGAAACCACTCTGGCATAATCACTCGTCGTCTGTGCAGCAAAAGTGGGTAATTCAGGTCCAGAGAGTAAAAATACAGACCAAGGTTTTGCTTCAACCAACAGTACTCCGTAACTGTGACTCAATACTCAATTGGTTGGTTAAAACAAAATCTTGGTCTGGATTTTTACTTTCTGGACCTGAATTATCCACATCTTGTGTGGAGATTGCATTCCTCTGCGTTCCTCCTACAATCCAAAAACATGCAGTTAAGCTGACTGAAGTCTTTAAATTGCCTGCAGATTGTGTGGGGGCCCGATGATGGACTGTCATCCTGTCTCCATGCTGTTTTCCTGCCTTGTGCTGCCTGGGATAGGCCCCCCCCCCCCCACTACTGGGAGATGGATGAATATTCTGCATAAACCATGATGTGCAAAGTCTAAAGTGGTCAGGATAATACAGCATGCAGGTAAGCTTAATAAACATGTGTCATGCCTCCAGTCGGATCCCAACCCACACAAGTCACCATCAGTCCCTAACCGAAACAAAGCCAGGTAAAAACCGGAATCAGAATCACCGGGAGGGTTTCCAAGTCGTCACGGAAAGCTGAGGTTCTCCATCAGGTATATATTTAGACGGGGAATTGTTCACTGAAGGGTTAAAAGTCTTGTCACGTGGCCTCCATTAGCTGTTAAGTGTAGCCGAGTGCTCTGTGCGGAACGCCCAGTGCGCCAAACTGAAAATCGTGACATTTTTGGAATATTTAAAAAAAAACCAGCTGAAAACATGCCGTGTCCTGAGCTCTGTACAGAGCCGTCACTCTGAGACCGGCGTCGGGGGCCCGGCGTGTCGAGCTGTCAGATTTAAACAAGCCGACATAATGACACCTGTGACACCGGCTACCATTACAGCCTCAACACGGGAAATGAACTGTAACAGTCTGTGATGTGGCTTTTTTCAGTGGAAAAGGCAGCTCCAACAGAGAGCGCCGTCTTCCACTCCTGGTCGAAGGCATTTTCCACCATTTCTGTGGACGTGCTTGTTTTAGGGCGTTAATGCCCCCCCACCTTCCCCACGTAGGCTACCCACAGTGATGTTACCAGGATGCCTCCCTGGGGTGGGCATCTGGCTCTGCTGGGTGGGCACCAGTGTTCAAATTGTCAGACTAGTGGGGAGGTTGAGCACGATAAAAACTCACCCGTAACCATGCCCCCTGTCCACCCTTAACCACACCCCTTGCTCACCCGTAACCACGCCCCCTGTCCACCCTTAACCACACCCCTTGCTCACCCGTAACCACGCCCCCTGTCCACCCTTAACCACACCCCCTGGCCACCCCTTGCCCGATATAGCCACGCTGCCTGCCCACCCATAGCCACGCCCCATCCACCATTAACCACACCCCCGGTCCACACCTAACCACGCCCCCTGTCCGCCCATAACCACGCCCCCTTCCCACTCCATGTCCACCCATAGCCACGATCCTGCCTACCCTGCTTCCCTTAGAGCTTTCCGAAGCATGCGCAGTCACACATGCCCCGGGCCACCACGTAACACAAAGTGTGCCACTGCCAAAACTCTAAAGCCCAGCCTGAGCATGTGGTCCACAGTCTCTCCAACTAAGACTTCACAAGCACCGAAACGCCCCTTTAATTAACCAGCCAGAAACGCCCCTTTAATTAACTGGTCGGCAAGTAAACAAACTGCTGCTTCTCACACCTGCATTCATGCTGAAGTTTTTCCCCAAAAAATACATATTTTCCAAAGATAAAGCTCCAGCGGTGTACCGTTTCAAATGTCCCCCACTTCGGTATGTCTCCCCACCAACCGGAGTAGATTGCCCGCATCGCATTAAGATAATTTATACAAATGTGTTGTAGGTTTCTTAAAGACCTACGTGCCAATTTTTTTCCGCTCTCTTTCCCGATACAGATGAAAAATAAATGACTGGCTTGGCCGTGAGCGTGGCGCGTCATGTAAATCTCCCGGTGCCCGTTTTGTTTATCTATTCTGGCCTGCCGTGCTCCTGTCCCAGTGTCCGGCCCGTCGAGACAGTGTCTGCTTTTCCGTGCTGCCTTTCCACGCTGACTGTAGCCCATACACAACCCTTTTTAACACCGTGCTGGAGCACTTGTTACTTAAACCTGAACCAGGAATCCGGCTTGCATTTTATATCTTAAAAAGGTACGTCAACACTTAAGGCTATGTTTTTTGTAATATATAAGCACATTCATAATGCATTATAATTATGAATGAAGCCATAAAGCATTATAAACATGGCTATAAATACTTGTGAAAAGGCATAACACATTATAGCCATGTATCTTATGCAATATGATTGCCTTATGAATCTCTAGTCTATAATGCACTATAGATACCTTAATAATGCATTATAATGGTCAGTATAAGCATTAAGGATTAAGGATAGAGCTTCATAAGGCAGTCATAATGCGTAACATACATGGCTAAAATGTATTATGCCTTTTTTTTATAAGTATTTATAGCCATGTTTATAATGCTTTATGAAGGTATTATTATTTGTTATGAATTAGTTTATAAATTACTAAAAACATGGCCTTAAGTAAAGTGTTACCAAAGTTACATTTAACTGGAGCATTGGGCGTGAATGCTTTGACGAGGGAGAATAGAGTGACGTAAAATAGCACCAGACCATCAGAGCGCAGTTGCTACTTTCCAAAATATGGTGTGGTCCATCTGGTGGAGGTGCTCTCTGGGCAGAACTGCCGGTTTTGTTGGCGGTCTGCCAAAACATCCTTTCAGGATGGAGCTGGGACAGGCGTTGAACAAATGGTGAAGATTCTCCCCCCTACTCACACGCCCTCCGCACCCGCCCACCTGCACCGGACTGCACGCTGACATTCAAGAAAGCTGTCACAGTGAATCGGGGGGCAACGGGTGAAGCTGAAGCCCCCCTGGAGGTCCAAGGAGCCAACTTGTGTGCCAGGTCCTCCCCGCCACTGCGAGTTAGGCCCGCCGCTGTGCCTAATTCTCACAATGTTGCTCCGGTTCCCTGACTCCTAATCCCCGCGTGACCTGTCGGGTTTAATGCTGGCCGCGCGGACAAACGTGTGAGGAAGAAACACGCGATGGCGACAACAGTGGCCGTGCCGTGACCTGCCGTAACTCTCCTTTTTATAACGTGGGCCCGATGAGTGACGGTGGCCGTACTTGTGGGTTATATAACAGGCTTCGCCTGCACTAGAGTCCCTTGCCAGGATGTTTGCGATATTTTTAGCGTTCTGAGAAACGGACACCACACGGCGAAGACGCTGTCGCCGCGTTAGAGGCGCGGGAGCGCTGCGTAGTCTGAGTAGCAAGTGCATAAATCACTCCACAGTCGTGGGTCATTTATCTGTATCATAGAGAAGTCAAATTAATCTACAAAATTCCAATCAAGGTCTAAACCAGAACTAGTAACGGTTCGATTGGTGTTTGTTTACTTTGTTTCATAATTACAGTTGTTTTGATGAATGCTGAAGATTCAAGTGGGTAGTGATGATTGGTAAAGTGGTGACATGTTTTAGGAAGGGTTCGCGTTTGGGGAGGGGGCGAAGGTGTTGGGGGTGTTTGGGGGTGGGGTCTGTCTCTGTCTGTTTGGGGCCAAGCGTGTGAGGCCGGCACAGAGCAGCCCCCCGCTCACTGCGAAACACCAGGCTCTCACTTTGGTTGGGGGGGGGGGCGGTGGCGCATACTGAGTTGAGATGGAAAGCGTGGGGGGAGGGGCAGTCGGGCCTGTGGTACGGTCGCTCTGTTTAATAGGGACTGGCTTTCAGCTATGGCTCCTCTCAGCGGGAGACCCCCCCCAAGCACAGAGTAATATGGGAGTGTAGCCAAAGAGCACTGGAACGAGACCAGAATATTGGCCTTTTTTGTCAAGGCTAACAAAAACACTGTATGTAAAATGTAAAGTTTAAAAGATCTGCGCTAAATTTTTACAACAAAGTCTGTTAGTGAGTTCAAAGAACTGCTTTTTCCATGGGTGGGGGGGGGGATAGTGCCTTATTTTAAAACAACCTTCCTACCAGAGGGACACAAGTGGAGCGTGAGCGATATTTATTTACCAAAGGATTTTTATGCGACGCGTCTGGTAGGAGGATGTGAGGTTTAATGTGAGTCTCCTTCCAGAGTGCCGGAGCCTGGCAGGGGGGTGGGGGGGGGACAGCCTCACGCGCATCAGGGTTTGCTGACGCCGGACTCCAGCATGGAATAAAAGACACGGATGTGCTGTGATGGCCTGACCTTTCACCTTCTTTCTCCTTTTCTGTGGAAAAAGAGGCAGATCAGGCCAAACAGAACAAAGCAGTCAGTTGTCAATCAGCAGGCCATCAGTCAGTTGACAGTCAGTCGTCAGTCAGCCGTCAGTCAGCAGTCAACCAGTCAGTCGTCAGCAGTCAGTCAGCTGTCAGTCAGCCATCAGTCAGCAGTCAGTCAGCAGTCATCAGTCAGTCGTCAGTCAGCCGTCAGTCAGCAGTCAACCAGTCAGTCGTCAGTCAGCAGTCAACCAGTCAGTCGTCAGCAGTCAGTCAGCCGTCAGTCAGCCATCAGTCAGCAGTCAGTCAGCAGTCAACCAGTCAGTCGTCAGTCAGCCGTCAGTCAGTCAGCCGTCAGTCAGCAGTCAGTCCAGTCAGCAGTCAGTCGTCAGTCAGTCATCAGCCGTCAGTCAGCCGTCAGTCAGCAGTCAGTCAGTCAGCCGTCAGTCAGCAGTCAGGTCAGTCAGCCGTCAGTCCAGTCAGCCGTCAGTCAGTCAGCCATCAGTCAGCAGTCAGTCAGCCGTCAGTCAGCAGTCAGTCAGCAGTCAGTCAGCCGTCAGTCAGCAGTCAGTCAGCAGTCAGTCCAGTCAGCAGTCAGTCATCGGTCAGTCCAGTCAGCAGTCAGTCATCGGTCAGTCGTCAGTCAGTTGTCAGTCAGCCAGCAGTCATCAGTCTTCAGTCAGTTGTCAGTCAGCAGTCAGTCAGCCAGCAGTCGTCAGTCAGCAGTCAGTCGTCAACAGTCAGTCGACAGCAGTCAGTTGTCAGTCAACAGTCGTCAGTCAGCAGTCAGTCGTCAGCAGTCAACAGTCAGCAGTCAGTCAGTCAGCCATCAGTCAGCAGTCAGTCCAGTCAGCAGTCAGTCCAGTCAGCAGTCAGTCCAGTCAGCAGTCAGTCCAGTCAGCCGACAGTCAGTCAGCAGTCAGTCAGCCGTCAGTCAGCAGTCAGTCGTCAGCAGTCAGTCAGCCGTCAGTCAGCAGTCAGTCAGTCAGCCGTCAGTCAGCAGTCAGTCAGTCAGCAGTCAGTCGTCAGTCTTCAGTCAGTTGTCAGTCAGCAGTCAGTCAGCCAGCAGTCGTCAGTTAGCTGTCAGTCGTCAGCAGTCAGTCGACAGCAGTCAGTTGTCAGTCAACAGTCGTCAGTCAGCAGTCAGTCGTCAGCAGTCAGTCGTCAGCAGTCAACAGTCAGCAGTCAGTCAGCAACAGTCAGTCGTCAGTCAGCCGTCAGCCAGCAGTCAGTCAGTCAGCCGTCAGTCAGCCGTCAGTCAGCAGTCAGTCCAGTCAGCAGTCAGTCCAGTCAGCCGACAGTCAGTCAGCAGTCAGTCAGTCAGCCGTCAGTCAGCCATCAGTCAGCCGTCAGTCAGCCATCAGTCAGCCGTCAGTCAGCAGTCAGTCAGCAGTCAGTCCAGTCAGCCGACAGTCAGTCAGCCATCAGTCAGCAGTCAGTCGTCAGCAGTCAGTCGTCAGCAGTCAGTCAGCAGTCAGTCAGCAGTCAGTCAGCCAGCAGTCATCAGTCTTCAGTCAGTTGTCAGTCAGCAGTCAGTCAGCCAGCAGTCGTCAGTCAGTCAGCAGTCAGCAGTCAGTCAGCAACAGTCAGTCGTCAGTCAGCCGTCAGCCAGCAGTCAACAGTCAACAGTCGTCAGTCAGCAGTCAGTCGACAGCAGTCAGTCATCGGTCAGTCGTCAGTCAGCAGTCAGTCGTCAGTCAGTCAGCAGTCAACAGGCGTCAGTCAATCGTCAGCAGTCAGTCGTCTGCAGTCAACAATCAGCAGTCAGTCAGCAGTCAGTCATCAGTCAGGTCTCACTGGCCGTCATATCACTTCATCTCATTAAAATGTAATCAAATAACTTCACCTTCTGTAAGACGCTTTCATCACCATTTCAGCATGAGCACTGCTGCCTGCTATAAATGTATGCCTATAAATGTTAGGGTATATATAGCTGCATTTATGCAAAGCGCCTTCCTCAGGACAGTCATTCTTGCTCTACATTTAATGGTATTTTATTTACTCTATTCCACTCTTTTTAACACTATTACTATGTGTGATTCTTGCACTCGGAGAGCCTCACTACTTCGTTTCGTTCTGCATATGTGCAACGACAATAAAGCTGAATAAAGTTTACTTTAACTTCATTATGCTGCATGAACATATTGTATACATTTATATACAGTCTGCATTGTATTATACTATGTTTAAAATTATATATGTATTTGCAGTACATGTTATAAACTGTGTTTGAGTATTAAAACTAATTTAAAAACACTGTGACTGCTATATTTCGAAAAATATCACACACTATATCGGGGAGAGTTGTATTCCCAGAGTATAATAATATCAACTCTTGTCATCACAGCAATAATCGGATGAAAGAGACAAACATTTGCATTGTGATCATGCGAAAAGATTTTTCTCAGAGGCCTGTGAGACATCAGCGGGGTCAGAGGTCATCACGCGGTGCCAGACTGGTATTTTTTTATTAATAAATGAGAGCCATAAAAAGGCAGCATAAGGTGCCGGCTCCTTGTAGAATGTCACCCTGTCTCACCCCTTCCTTTGTGGCCACCGCACCCCCCCTGGAGCTTCCCCACATGAGTCCGAGAGCAAAGTGAAGAATTTCTCTCAGACACCAGTCTCGCCGGCTCAATTTCCAAGGGCTCTTGAGTCGTATCCTCTGGAAACAGTCTGCGCTCTTTAAACTCCCCGTCAAGGGAAAAAAAAAATGCCAGCAAGGTCCGGCTGGGGAGCTGACGTTGTCTGAGCTTCTCTCTAAAGCAGACAGACATTCGCGGATCTGCTTTGACCAATCAAATTGGCCAGCAATTTCACTCCCTTTGCCGCCATAAATTCATGAACACGCAGAAATAGACCATCTTCAGCTTGCACATTCATACTTGTGTATTTTACACATTGCTTGGATTATCTTCGTTCAGTTACCTCACAGAATTTCCCCCGACTAAGCCTACCAAGAAGTCAAGAGTTACAGCAATTTAGTAGTTTTTTTTTTTTTATTTATTTCAATTATAGCAGTTAAGTAGTTTTAGTTTTTTCGTTATCTCACTCACTTCGGATCCATTTGCCAGTAGCTAAGCGTATCAAGCAGACGACGAGCTCAAAACGCGAAAGAGATCCTAACAGATTTCTACCCATCGCTGTCATTCTCGCAAACCCTGCTCCTTAGACGTTTCAACTCCGGATCCTTAGAGATGCTCTTTTATTCAGCTTGACGAAACCGCCGGAAAAGGGAATGTGGACGGACAGTAATGAAGCGTCGGGTCGCGTTTAATGTTTCAGTTCTTATTTATTAGCGGATTAAAATCCTTTGCTGAAACCTACATCAAACGTTTGTCAGATGTCATCAAAGCAAATAACTAGAAGAGAATAATCTGTAGTTGGCCTATACTGATGCTCTCTGATGTGGTCATTTATTTATTTTTTTAGCCCTGTCTTTCTTTTTTTTTTAGGGGAAGATTGTCCAAACGGCCTGTTTTATCTCGAGTCTCCCAAACTAATTGGTTAAGGGAGCTGTGCTTGTTTTACGGAAAGCCTTTTTTTAAGCCACATTCATCGCTGGGCCCCTGCTACAGCGGTCATTGACGTTTATGAGAGATCGTGGGACGTGAGCCCATTCTTCTCAGAGGACCAAAGGGAGAGGAACCTCGATGAGCTGAGGTTTCTCCTCACGTCTGAGGAAGCCTTCGTCCTCGTCAGCATTTCTCCATTAGGGTAACCCCCCCCCCACACAGAAAGCTGATATTATTTAATAAAATGTCATTGGGGGAATAAATGTTGTGGGAATGATTCATTTAAGACTCAATTTCATACAAAACAGCGACTTCTGTACGAGCTGCAACGCTGTCAGTTTCGTCAGTCTACATGGTCCGGTCGAGCATCACATTCAACAGCCATAGATATGATCTATCCATCTTCCACATCGATTACCCAGAGCAGAGCTACACTGAGCTTGGAGCCTATGCCAGAAAGAGAGGGAACGACGCAGGAGACACATTGGATGGGATCTGATCCATGGCAGGGCACATACTCCCACACCCATAATGGGCACCAGTTCGCGAATATTTCAATATCAGGGGAAAAAAAACACAATAAACATGCGGGGAACATTCCAGAAAGGCAGACAGGCAGAGGCGGGACTCAAACCCCTATCCTTGGAGGTGTGAGGACATCATTCCACCACGTATTTCATAAAACTTTAAATTTCATTTAAATAAATGCAACTTTACACAAAAAAACTTCACGCTCTAACAGGCAATAAGTCATAAGCTGTAAAGACGACATATTTCTGTTGAAAACCATTATGCGAAGCTAAATCCCGCATTCAAATTCGCAGTGTTAATACCACTTCTATTACCTATCTCAATTCACTTTGCAAATGATCCAGGACACCCACTGTTTATTTGTTTAGCTAGGCTATAGATTGTCGCACAAAGCTTCAAAATAATTATGATTGTGGGGGAAGCTTCGAGATGCGATAAATTAATTTGTAATGAAATGGGTTCATTTTTATCCCGACAGCTGGCCGGATCCTTTCAGCGGCGATGGAGGAGAGCAGGCCGGCGGTACGGGACGAGACAAAAGGAACTATCATTCGCATCGTGTGTTTCCCTGTCCGAGGGGGAAAATGTGCAAGTGACACGCTCACAAAGGAGCAGCTCAGCTGCCTGTCGGCACCATCAGTCAGCCAGCGCACACGCACCCGGGCCCTACTTCCCCCCTTTGTGTTTGCTAGCCGTGCATCGGTCATGTTCTGAGCGTGAATCGCAGCCCTATGCAACTACCACTACATGCGCCACGTGTCACTTAAGGTGTAGGTAATCTCTGCATAATTAAAGACACGGTAATTCCCCCCTAATTAGAGTGCGGGGGCCCAAGTCCCCATCCTCCGTACTCCCCGGCCCTCCCCAAGTCGTTATTCCAGCGTGAGTGATCGTTACAAATCCTCCATCCGGTGTTTTGCGTCCCGTAATGGCCACGTGTGACTTTGTGTCGTTTTAGCTGCCGCTCTCCCTCCACGATGAGCTCTGACACGGTAATTCCCGGTAACATAATGGATCGTCAGGAATAATGAGGCCGTGATGTAATATAATCCTGCGGGCTATGAGGAATAATTATTAGCTGAAAGTGTGTTTTGCTTCTCCATCAGGCTCTGCTTGTGTGGGAGCAGTGCGCGACATAGCAGATCTTGCCTATAAGAGATGACAATTTTTTTCCCGTTGTAGTTCCTCACCCATAAAACCCATCTAACTTCTTCAAAGTTTAATGGCCGTGTAATGATGGCTTTCCCAGGCTTTTGATGGAAAGAGCGACAGGAGATGACCTGGATACTTTTCAGACAGCCACAAGACGACAATCCGTACCCCAAGAAACTTCATGATGCATCGCCAATTGTGTTTAACTAGAGATAAATGCAAGTATGGCCATTTAACAAGCACCCCAGGAGCAGTAATAGGGGTTAAGAACCCTGTTAAAAAACCATGGGATTTGAACTGACAACCTTCCGGGCACTGAGCCAAACACCATTCCATCTAGAAAACTACCTACAAGAAACTCTTGAATGTGATGAAGTTCCAAGAGGGCTGGACCCAGGCCGGTGTGTATGTAGGGTCCTATGTTTACCGGGGGGGGGCGGCTCTTACCTCTACTGACTAAGCAATACCCATCCCCCCAACTTCTCCCCCAAGGAAGGCCATCCGTTTCCACTCCCCACCACTGGTTAACCTTTCTCTCCTTTAATGGAATTAGCATGTCGTGGTTGGGTGGGGGGGGGGGGGCAGCTGTCCGCCCTCATCGCATCCCCCAGTTGATGCCCCACCATATTGCCACCACCCACTGCCTTATGCCCCACATACTCTCACCCCTTCAACCCAGAATTTGGTGACCCCTCTTGACGTCCCCCACCGGGTGACCTCGCCTTACGGCCGCAGGCGCCACACCAGTCGAGGGCGTCTCGGAAAGCTCTGGAAGCTGCCGGCAACAGAGGCAGAGTCACGGCACCGCCGACCTCTAGGCTAGTGGACCACATATGTCAACGCTACACCTAACCAAACCCCAGCTGAATAAAGGATTTCGCTTTTTATAGCTTGTTTTTTGTTAGTTTGTCCTGGTCAAGGGCGCAAATGTATTTACTGTATGCTTCACAGGATTTTCCTTTATTTAATGTGGATTCTCTTTTTACCCTTCGCTCCGGCTTTCTGCCCCATCGTATCCATGACACCCGCCCGCTCCCCGTCTCCAGCCTGATGCCAACTCTTATACGTGGAGATTCTGCCTCGAATTCATCACATCCAGTACGCTGGTTACACGGAACATAAACCGCGCGCTGAGCGTCAAAGGAGCACTTTAAAAAAGCACACAACCATTTCTGACCAACATATGTCAGTTGCAATTAAACCTTTAGCCCAGAATTTACACAGACACTTACACATGGCATGTTGCGTTCATCCCAGTACTTTTTCACATTACAATTACATTTCTTTATAAAATGATCAGCACCAAAGAATGGCAGCAGTAACATCACTGGTTTCCTTTCAGTCCTCTATCTCTTTAAGCTTCCATCTTGAGCTTCAAGTAGGAAGAAGCCCGCTCCCAGATCATAAGCCGCTACTTGTATGCATTCATTACTTTTTTTATTCACCAAAGTCATTCAAACAGAGCACCTTTCCAAAGCAGCCCAATTCAAACAGCTCCCGTTACAATGTTGCACCATTATTTGTTTCAGCACCTGTTTAACCTATTCATATTTAGTTAAATCCTGCTTTTATCCTAGGTGTCATCCAATGGCCCTAAAAGTGTCAATGGCTCTACTTTAACGCGGGGAATAATCGGGTCGTCTGTGTACCATTGTGAATAAGCCCTCGGGATTAAATCAGATAGAATACTCCTGAGCCGTAACATAAATTGCACAAGGTGGATTACACTTGAAAAGAGGATTTAGTCGAGGATGTGTCCTCAACTTTTTTTTGAGGCCGTGGTGAATGGCATCTCTTTTTGTTGTCGGAAACATTATGTGGACCGTGGTTGGCAGCTTAAAAGGCCGCCGCTTTGTTGCACATTTCCCAGCGCTTATACGAGTCGGGGTCTCCGCTGATTGAGACCGAGAGGCCACGCTGTTTTTTTTTTTCCACCATAGATGATTCTGTTTGTTGCAAAAACCTCGATGTAAGTCCCTGTCTTTAATCGAAACCCCCCCACCTGCTTTGAAGTCGGGGCCTGCTTCTTCAGCAGTAGGGCTCATCCATTAAGATTACATTAACATGGCAATGCTGAAGAACTTGACTCCAGCTGAGTTTTTGTCCCCCCCCCCCATGATTTACCTGGTCAAGAGATTAACTCATTAATGTCCAGAGAGGGGTTGGAACACACCCACCTTGAGAACACAACCAGGAGACAGAGAGTTACATCCAAAATCTGTTATTCTTTCTATTGTTTTCAATGAAATTACACATTTTTTCCAGGTATGAATCTGAATTTAATCAAATTACCATTTTTCTGGAAAAAAAAAACACTTAAAATCCTGAAATGTCTGTCTGTGGTGTCAAACCATTAAAAAAAAGAGTAACTAAAACTTTGCATAGTTTCAAAAAGTAATGTTGTTCCTGTGAGTGAATTCTTAATTTAGAATTATTTTTTTTTATCTTGGTAGTGCAGTCTCTACATAAATTACCTTGAACTGCAGTCTGACAATCTCTCTATTCTAACTTTAAGTTATGGTTCACCTCTGAATAATTTAATTATTACGGTGATTACAGTACTAGTACTTTTTGTTTCACTTGTTTTTACATGGTTAACAGTTCAAGTCCCATTAGGTTCATAAAATAAATAAATACATAATTTTAAATACAAAAGAACTGAACAGTAAAGCCCTATATGACTTTATTTCTACATCATAGCTGATGATTATAGACAAATCAACAGAGACCTTCTAATTCACAGCTCATAATTATTGACCAATCAGCACAGAGCTTATATCGTACGTTGTTACCTGGACAGGTAAGTCACAGGACGCAGGATACTGAATGCAGTGGGGATGTAGATGAAGCGATGGGGGTGGAGGCCGGACACTGACCAGTACACAGTGGGGAAGGGCTACCTGGCCGCCTGTCCCAGCAATCAGCAGCAGGCGAGGGGAATTACACAGCGTGCGCCGACTGCGCTTTCCTAAAAAATAATGTTAATGGAGGATTTGTGAGCTCCGGAGCATTCAGCTTGTGCGTCCCGCCCTCGTCCTCAATTTAAGGGAGACCGCGGGAAGGGCTGACAGCCGAGCCCGTCGTCTTAATTATTTCAGCGACGGCTTGTCGAATTTCAAATCATTTCTGAATTTGCGAAACGAAGGACGTTGGTTATAGCTGCGGTAATTTAATATGTTGCCCACCCGGTGGTTCAATGTAGTGCCCCCCTCCTTAAAGTGAGTCTCAGATCTGCATGACTGAACTTAAAGTGATTATAAGAAAATCACATTAATATGAGGTGCATTCACACCGACGTGCCCCGAGTAGAAATGTTCTTTAAAAAAACAGGTTATGGGTGTATAGGTCGGCATGTCCGGGCTGTGTTATCACTCAAAAGCCGTGTTCGTGAAAAGTAATTAAATTTAAGGACCTTTCACTGTGTAACCCGGAGCGGCAATGTATGTTTCAGTTCGCATTCAGAGAGATGTAAGAGAAAACCGACATTTACAGCTGACCGTCGGTCAGGCTGGACGCCCTCAGCACCCTGCTACCCCCGCGAAGCTGTTGGGGCAGCTTTTGTTTCATGGTGGAGCTCCGCTTTTGGGGGGGGAGGTAGATGCCCCATCCTACTGACGGGGAGCCCCCACAGCGGCAGCTGATAGCCCCACCATCCCATGACATAACTTCAGTAAATCAGCTATGATAGTCATACCCCATCTCTGTGTGCTTTGGGGGGGGGGGGGGATGTTGTCCATTTTAGGGTGAAGTCAGCTGAGCCATATAAGTCCTGGCAATTGCACTGGAACGAGCACAAAAGAGTGACAGATCACAAACCTTGCTGCCAAGGCTTGGCGTCTAATGACATCCATTCCTTCTAGTTATGGGATTCTGCTGGCAGCCTGGGACATTCCTAAATAAAAGATCACAGAAATAAGACAGAAAGACCCCAGGTTCTGACATGGGTCCACCGATAAAGCTCTCAGAGGGAGCTGTGAACCTGACTTCACTGAAGCAAATATTTTCTTTGGCTGTCAAGTGCATCTCAGTTTATTGCTTAGTTGTGTGCGGTTCAAATGCCGTGCTATTTTATATATATATATATATAATATATATATATATATTTTTTTTTGTTATCATATCACAGTCCAAAGCATTTCACCAATGGCTGGCCAACGTGACCCAGCACACGACTCCTCTCTCCCCGTGAGCCTCCTGTCAGGCTCTTCAGCGTAACCCGCGACACGACCAGAAAACCTGGCAGGGTGACTGTTCTCGCGCCGTTTCTCACCGTGGCAGCCTCTCTCGCCGAGAGACGGCGGGCTGCGCATGAAAAGTAGAAGATTCCGAGCAACCTGGCGCGCAGCTTCCAGAAGCTTCTGAAGACACCGCCCACTGTTCCATGTAACAGACACGTCAGGGCCCGGGAGGTTCCATAAAGTGGCCGTTTAAAATCAGGGAATTTACTTTAGCTGTAAAGAGTTACATAAAAAGTTATAAAATGAACATTTTTATGAATTATACCACCTCTGCTAACAGTAAGGTACAGTAGTTCTGTGTTGGTTTTTCCACAATGATCTTTTCTCATTTCCAGAATGGCTGACCTTCATTATCTTATTCCCAGTGTGTCAGCAGGGTACAGATATCCAGCACGAAAACACACAGACTTTGAGAGGTAGTGATTTTTGCTGGTTTGCTGAGCAGTCATCGTGTCTGCATTCTCCTCCAGTTCCCTAACCCCTTTGTTAGGCACAAAAAGACAAAGAAAATCAACATTTGACATACTCATTCCTAGAATTATAAATAGCACAGCTAGTAGATGTTTCTGCAGAATTCTTTGCACAATTTGCCCGTCACCGTGTGTGGGTGTGGGGGTGTGTGGGGGGGGGGGGGTTTGTGGTCATCTGTGCAGTGAGGGTCAGGTGATCACAATTGCTTATGTTCATTCATTTTCTCTGCCTCTCATTTGATGCGTTCTGCTCATCTTTAAATGTGGCCTGTTCGCTGTACTTTGAGATCTTCGCAAAGGCCGTAGTCGAGTTAAATTGCTGTTTCTTTTGCTTGTTTTTTTTTCCTTCCTCCTGATTTTCCCTCTGAGCCTTGCTGACCCGGTCACTGCCCGCTCCCTGTAAACTCCGCGTCACATGACTGTGTTTGCCGACCAATCTGGAGCGACTGTCACACACCCATAAAAAGATGAAACTTACCCATATCATCCCAACTGGCCCAAGGTCTCCTTAGAAAGGTTAACTGTATTTTAGCTGTTTCATTCCCTCTGGGGGGTGACTGAGAAGTAAAAACCATTCCATTGGCGAACTCCACATCGTTTGCCGCTCAAGGGTGGGAAAAATTGCAGGTTTGGGGCTTATTTTATTTACGGCATGGTGTCTGAAACTTGCGTAAGCCAAGGAAAAAAATAGCGTCTCAAATGCTGGGCTCTGGGATATATAAGCTCTTAATGCCTGGAGTATGACAGCAATTAAGCAGGAAAGTGACTCTGGTCCATAGCAGTGAATTGTGGGCCCTGGGCTTTGACTGTCAGAGCTGGTGACAGCAAGTTCTCCCTGCGACGATGAAGTCGGTGTTTACAGATTTGCGCTGGGTGTGAGTCTCACCTACCCCCCCCTCCCACTTCCCCAGCCGCTGGGAAGAGGAAAAGATGAATCCCATGTCTGTCAGGAACAGGGAGGCCCGCACCAGCTCGCCGCAGAATGCAGGTACGGAACTGGTCACAGTTACGGCGGTAGCGATTACGGAGACTGGCGTGTGCTTGTGTTCAGTTGTACGTTTCCGTGCTTATTGGCGAGAGATAAATCGTGTCGCATGTGGAGGGGTTCTGGAAATGTGTGTGAACATACTTCCTGTTGAAACAAGGCTGGTCTGAACGAAAGGAGTCCGGGAGGTTAACACTGCAGCTGGTTGTTTTGACAGGTGCCTTTATTTTTTGCCATCCAGCTTCAAAAGAGATACAATTTGAGTGTCTGTAGAAGACAACTTGGAGAGAGGCGATGCGCACAATGCCACATCTGTCCCCTAGGACTGTCAGGAAATCGTTCATTTTCACACAGGTCTAGCCACATACCTGATTTATTGACAAATAAGGTCTTATAGCTGACAGGTTTTTTATTTCAGGAGACATTTCACATTTTCTGGTTTATTTAACCATGGGGTTACGAACAGGAAATTGATCATTTTTGATTTCATAATGTACCTCGGCCCCCTGTTGGAAGGGACATGACATTAAGAATCATGGTGCGATCAGAAAGCTTTTTAATCTGCCCCCCTTGGCCCCCACCGTGCTTTTCCAGTTTTATTCTGCAAATTATCATCCTATCTCTGAAACCAAAATCTAGACCCCGGCGTTTGGAGAGAAGCGTGATCTGTATCCCTGGCTCCTGAAGAACCTTCCATAAAGAATTAGCAAATGGCATCATTAGGCCCCGGACCCTTAGCAGGGGCTGCAGAATGCAATGGCTGCAAAATGCAGTGGCTGTAGAATGCGATGGCTGCAGACTGGATGGCTGCAAAATGCAGTGGCTGCAGACTGCGTTGGCTGCATAATGCAATGGTTGCAGAATGCAATGACTGCAGAATGCGATGGCTGCAAAATGCGATGGCTGCATAATGCGATGGCTGCAGAATGCGATGGCTGTAAAATGCGATGATTGTACAATGCAATGGGTCCAGCACCTAAGGGAGGCGGCGAGGATTGGATTGGAAGGTCATAGCTTCAAATCCCATGGTCAGAGGAGCAGTCACTTGAGTAAGGCCCTTAACTCCCAAAATAGCCCAGAGGTGCTAACAACTGAGTTCTGATCCCAGACATCGCTCTCTCTAATATGTAAGAACAGACGCTCCCTGACCTTCGGTGGGGTTACAACTAAAATGAGCATATGATACGTTAACCACTGTATGAGGTGTTTACAGAGACGGGAAGCGTGGCTGCATGGATGCCGCCATCGCCCCTGCATCAGTAGATGGTATGGAATGGCAAATGGCTAGCCTAGGTACAGATCCAAATCCAAAGTTTGATGACTACTGGATGCGTATCGCTATGGCACCAAAGTAAAGTTCAAAATGCTGTATCGTAAAGTGAGGAGCATCTGTATGTCTCAAAGGAGAGTAAGAGGGGACATGCAAAAACTCAGGGTTTCTTATGTGTTTATATTTGTACAAATGGCACATAAAGTATCGTATTGGTATCAAGACTTACATGCAGAGCCTTTTAATAGAACGTGTACCCAGGGCGCTGTGCTGATGGTGGGCCAGGCTGGGCTGGTAGAGGATTTGCCAGGTGACGATGCATCCCAGCCTTCTGCAAAGATCAAGGGCACCATTCAGAGAGTCGGCACGCCACACGCAGAAGGACGCCAGCCTTTTTCTAAGTACACAACTGCAGCGGCGAAGGCTCAGTGGAAACTGTGAGGCACTGGGCACTAATTATTTGCAAATTGGAGGAGACCAGGCTTGAAAACAGGGGAAAGGTGCTATTTCTCATTAATCCTTCCTCTGTCCTAATTCCCTGTTGAAGGAGATTAAGCAGCCAGTGAAAAGACTCTCAGTTAATTGGTATTATCTTCACATGTATATATGATTATATATACCCACATTTAAAATATTGTATTTGTTCGAGCCTAATTAGACTGGTTGGTATTGTAGCTATTAGCAACAAATCGACCATAAAAGCAGATAGTATCCTGCTAATTTCATAGGACAGGGAATTTTGTCTGACATCATTTTGTAGCTTTTCATTTAGAAAGCTTAATTAATTATTAGGCCCAAAGAATTTGCAAAAGGCGAATCTGGATTGATGTGGAAAAACTGTGGCATCAAATAACTGAAAATTTGTGAAGATTTTTTTTTTAAATAAAAAACATTTTTAATTATGTGAGCTATTGGGAGGTATGAGGGCAAGTTTGATTTTGAAGTTGCTGGCTGTAGAGAAGATTTTTTTGGGGGGGAGGGCACCCCCCAAAGGTGACACCTTTTGTAGGAAGGACTCCTGCACTTTCAGCCTTAGACTTGGGAGCAAATGGTTTAAGCCCCATTCGGAAAAAACATTCAGTCAGCGGGGGGGACAGTCACCAGCTGCGTTTGGGCCCACGTGAAGAACCAGCCTCCATAAAACGATACATACACATCAGTTTAAAGAACGTCTGTTTATTTATTTAAACACAGAGAAAAATAAGGTTAACAAGGCAATGTGTTTAAATAGGAGTTCATACCCACTCCTGAAATATAGAGTGATTTATTTAGATTTTGGTACAAAAATTAGATCGTTTAAACACTACAGACTGCAAAGGCCACCAATGGCACACGCAAAACTTATTTGCACAGCTCTGCTATCTGTCAGATGAATTATTTAGAGTCTGACCTGTTCCTTGTAACTGCAAATTAAATGTTAATGGGTTTCCAGGATAAATCGTCGTCTGATTGTTTGTCGCTGTGTAACAGCACATAAAATTCTCCCGGGTGGCTAAAGGCAGTATTTCATTCTACATTCGCATTAATTTGAAATGCGACCGGAAATGCGAGGGGGGGGGATGTTGCATTACATGCGCTTCCGCACTAAAGCGGGCTAGCTAGCAAAACGTCCCTAAGCTGTCACTCGAGGACCAGTGACATGAAAATTTACACGTCGAGGGGTGATTTTTATTTGTTAATTTTTTTCTGAATTTTTTGCAATGATGCAATTATTATTCCAGAGTCTCCATCATTCATTTCTATTATTTTACCGTTTGACATGCAACATACTGCGGAGATATGAATGAAAATTAATTTAGGGCAGTAAACAATGGGCCTGCTCTCCTCACAATATGGTTATTGAGTTCCGGGAAAGATGGATTGATTCGTTCCTGTTCTTGGGGGGGTGGTG
>JAOYFF010000045.1:5066874-5086335 GCA_025773925.1 Cryptomyrus ogoouensis | reverse complement strand
AGAATGCGGTTTGGAGTTTAAACCATTGGGTTTTGGTGGTAAGGGTAAAGGGAAGTATGGGTGCGCTGTTTGGGGGGGAGGGTGGGGGGGGGGGGGGAGGAGAGGGGGGGCACCGGAGGGTCACAGCAGGGCTCCAAATCAATAAGGTTAATAAACGTGGGGCCCACGCAGTCAGAGGTGAGGCGGCTGGCATTTTGGATGCCAGTGAAGAAAATTCCAGATGACAAGGTGTCACATTGGTGGACTGATAATGTTAGCCTGATTACCTGTGGCAGAATATCAGGCAAAGTGTTAGCCAGCCAGTACAAGGCCCATTAACGGGAATTATCTTTACAGGAGAGATTGCGTTTGTCCCCCTTACCCACCCTTGCCACGCTCCTCCCCCCCCCCCACACATCTTTCATAAATTGCAAAGCCTTTTCTTCTGATTTCTATAATACCAACAGTTTCATAATCACTTGATGTGTAATTTACTCTAATTTGGAATGTGCTGTGAGTGTTTTTTTTTTTTCCCTTTAAAACACTCCCCGGTATCCCTCTCCATGCCTTGTCAAGTGAACGTGATTGCGTGGTAGAAAGGAATGGGGGGTGGATAAACTGGTGGGGGGGGGGGAGGATCCTAGGCGTGGGTTCGGGAGCCCGAAAACTACAGATGACTAAACGATGCAGGGGGAGAAATGACAGTCGTAAAATTGCGATTACGGCAAACAGAAGTGCCTGCGTGCTTCGAAGACGCCGATCGATCCCTCTGCGCTAATTTTCGCAAATTAATGCGTCACGCCGTTTCGGCACAGCCCTGCCTTTGACATACAGGTGAGTGTGCTATCTCCCTCGCACGGCTAAAATCACCGTTAACCGGTGCCCAGACCTTGTGTCTGTGTTTATCTATCCTTCGTAATAATACAGAAATCGATCTCGTTGCCTGTTCTGCAGACATAGTAATAGGAGAAATAATGGTTTACTCCAAACAGGAAGTGCCACCGTTCACAGGAAACACTGCGTGGTGGGCGTATATAACGCAGGCTAATTAGTGTGGGCAGACGTTCAGCCGGGGTTCCCCTGGTAGCAGGCGGTCCTGGGTCAGAACCACACCTTCAATTGTACACCTGCCAGTAGGTGGGGGTTGGGGGGGCGGTCTTCATAATAGCATGACTAAGGCTTCTCAGTCAAAGAGACTTTGGCCTAGAAAATTGTTAGTTGTGCTCCACCATCACGGACATCATGCAGGGGGAGCTTAATAGCCACTGAATGGTGCATTGTGATGCACTGGTTGTCCCTTTAATAAATTTACGGGGATTAGGTGAGCAGAGAATGAAGAGATTTCCTCGGCGGGGCGGGAGCACGGAGCTTTGTGCTTGCAGCGTTTTAATCCGTCGCCTTCCGGTGTCGCTTAGATAACGTGAATTGCACATCTGCCGAGGAGAGGGCGGAGCCAGCCAGGGCGCGACAGCGGCATCGGGGCCATCGGAAGGCGTTTTTACATAAAACTGGCCATCACCTTTGGGGTCCTCTGACAGCTGGAGGGTAGCACATAGGCATTTCCGTGGGTTCATTTTCGTCAACAAAAAAAAAAAGACTTTTGGTTTCTTAACAGCCCCAACGGATTCACACCACACCCTGTCGGTACACGGCGACGCCGCCACTACGTGTCGTTACATACTCTGCTTTTTTTTTTTTTTGCTTTTTTTGCAGTAATTTGATCTTTCCCTGATCGCTCAGCTCTGCTGTCATTCACTCGTCAGCTTTATGGATACCTGCTGAGTTATAAACAAAGATGTGTGTCGTCGTCACTTAAAATCATTCCCGAGAATCGTGGCGGTGACACATGGGGGAATTTTAAAGAGATACATGACAGCGGGCCGAGACAAAGCCAGAGACCATGGATGGTTAAATGGAAAAACATGGGAAATAAATGGAAAAACAGCAAAAATGAGAAATGTAACATACATCATACAAGTTCTGCAGCATTGTTGTGATCCTCCATTTCTTCATCCTCATAATCATCTTTTTCTCATTCGTCTTGTTTATTATTGACAACATTATTATTACTACTAGTAGCAGTTGGAATGGAAGTATTTATATATATTTTTTCAAGAGCAGCTGAGGACATAAATCTGAATTTTATAGTGTCGTTCTGTCATAACGTTGGAAATTAATCTGAGTCTCGGGTCACAGCTTTTGTTCTGATCCCAGACCAGTCGCCACGGCGCAATCACCTCCTACCCGCCAGATAGGCAAGTGCAGCTCCTTCCCCGTATCTATCTCTCATTGCGTGGCTTTGGCTGGCAGAATGTAAAGCAAGATATCAGCCACTAATGGTACAGAATTAATCAGGGAAAAATTGATGGGGTTTCCAATGAACTGTTAGCTCTTCAGAAAGAGTAAAACGCCGTATTAGCCCTTAAAAATGATTGGCTTTCGCTTTCATGTACTTAAGCCAATCGTAAGCATTAAATCCTAGTTTGGCCGGTACATGTCGTCCCTTTGTTTTTAGTAGGTATTCGGACCGCTTGTTCTGCCTCCTCCTGTGACTGGAATCGCTTCTAAAACAGTGACCAGTGGGCCAGCAGGTGACGTTAGACTTTGACAGAGTGGGGAATGCTTTGAAGTCCTCACTGATCCTGTGCATATTCTAAAACCAAAGAGGGGTTCAAAAGCAGATCCAGGCCCGTAAAGACGCAGACGGCCATGTGTGTATCAGAGACCCCTGCATGGCAGAGCCGGGTGGGCATTCCTCTGCTAAAGAAAAATATTAATCAGGCCGCAAATATATGGCCAGGACATAGAGGGACTTTAAGAATGGCTCATCCTATATGTTAGTGAGCTTACCTTGCAACAGTGGCTACATTTCTTCCTTTCAACTGACTCTTTCATTCTGAGGTTTTAAATGTCTTTATATTGATTCAAAAAAACTCTGATGATCACTGTGATATTTCGTATATTACAGCCAAAGTGCAGTTTGGGTGCCAGGCATAACCTGATATAACCAGGGCCACCACAAACCTGCACTGGATAAGCAGATGTAGAAGATTGATGGATATGATTCAGGTTAATTTTCTAACCATAAGAAATCTTCAAATGAACAACCTGTAGGATTGTTTCAACTGCAGGCTAAAAGCTAATACATTTAGTCCTTGATTTGTGTAGCACAGGTGTGTAGCTTTTAATTTCTGCTTTTTAATTTTGGATATTTGTTGACAAAAGTGAATTTGGGCTCTGTTAGCAGCACCCTCGACTTGCGTAACCATCCCTGATCTTTTCTTTCAAACTTTTCCTAACCTTCAACAAAAACATAAAAAGCAAAGTACAAAACTCATTTGCATCCTTTTTTCACAATCAGTCAGTCCTGTAGAGATTGTGTAAGTCTGTCACTAAATACTCTGTTTGTGAGATTATGTGTTACCAACAATGTGCAGCCAGTATTTTACGGGGAATACATTAATTACAAATTGTAATTAAACAGCACACGGAAGATCATTTTCTTCTCATACAGAGAGTGTGTGAGCACGTTTGTGTGTGTTACTGTCCTTCAGGCAGGTTTGAATTCCTGTCTGAAGAAGGTGTGTGAGGAAGAATTGGAAATTTAACGCAGAATGAGATTCACTGAGAAAACAGACCAAACACAAGTTTTTTTCTTAGAGCATTGTGGCAAATATTGTGGAAAAGGGCAAGGCATCTGTTTTTGTATCTGTTTCGATGTCGTTTGTGAAAATGGCCTTTCATTTAAGAAAACAAATCATGGTAAACGTTCTCATCTGCCTCTAAATTTAGCGAGTCTGTTTTTTTTTTTGTGAGCGGACAGCTGTCGCGAGACTTTGATGTTCCTGAGAAACGGCCACCTTGCAGCAGAAGCTGAGGCCCGAAATGAAGTCGCCGCGGATTCCTAACGCGTGTATTTCTGGACTTTCCCTGTCTTAGGAGCTGGGAGGTTAATGGTTCCAGTCCTTTGGGACTCAGAGTGCCGTGGCAGGGGAATAGGATTGATAAGAAGCATTGAAACGATGGATTGAATCTATCGAGCAAGGCTTACGCCTGCGTTGGCTGTCAAATAAAACATACAGAGAGCATTGCCAAACATACATTTCTGTAAATTTGTCTGCATCATAAAAAAACTAAACTTGAGTTTGGAAATTGAATCCTGTGTGTCACATTTGCATATTATTTAAATTATGTAATGGATTTTGAGTCAGTCAACAATTGTAATATAATTAGTTCTTTAAAAAAATATGGCTACTCATTCGGGGGTACTCCTGGCTCGTCTTGTACCCTAATGCTACCTGTGATAAGGTCCAGGTTAACCCCCATAAGCCAGTCCAGGATAAATCACTGGAAGATGGATGGATGTATTGATGGATGGTTATGATTCACATATATATATATATATACACACACACATGTTATGGTTCATATTTACACATGTATGCAACTGTATGTTAGATGTACATTATGTTGAACTGTATGTTAAACTACATGTTAGATTGTATTGGTTTCCTTCTTTCCGGGCCAAAGAAGACCTTGTGTCACATAATCAGAACCCAATTACAGGCCTGGAAACTTCTACGATGTGGTTACCCAAAACAAGCCCATTGGTGGGACACCCCCGCTCCCGGAAGGAGCGCTGGCCGTCAACTTCCACTCCTGTGAAAAGTATGTGTTTTAAGCCCACAGCGACATTATGGTGCAGTAGCCAAAATTGGGGGGGGGGGGGGGGGTCACGGCGGTGTGAAAAACCCCTGTGTTAGCGGCTCAGAGAATGAACGATGGCGGACCGGATCGCGGTGAATAGCCCCTTTTTTCACAGGTCACGGCTTCCATTCATCCTGCAGACGTGTTCTTATTTGCTGGTCATGGATGGACCCAATTAATATTCCAATCATACACACTCGGAGCCCCCATCTCACCCTCCCGGGCCGTTTCACGCATCAGGATTTTAAATGATATTCTTTATTTGAACTCACTTTCATTCTTTGTTGCCGAAATGTGTTTCCTCCCCCAACAAACACCTTCCCTTCTACTTTTCTGTACGTTAAAGCTGCAATCTGCTAGCTTTCGTTTCATGTTTAAATCATCCTGCCCTGCCAAAACAAAGCTAAAATAAACACTTTCATTCAGAAAAACGTTAATGTTCCAGTCGCCTAGCCTCAGCTCTTCACCGTTTGCCTCTTCTGGAAAACATGCCGCTGCTGAAATTATACACTTGCAGACCAGTTGTAAATGTTTATAAATAATCACTGTACCCATTTTTGTCTGACTGCACACCACAATTTCGTTCGGTAAGAAATGCGTCAGGATGCTTGCATTATTATAACTTTATTAGGAAGGAATTTGACCCCCCGACAGCCTAAATAAATACATTGAGGGAGGGTTAATTTTCCTTAACTACTTGTTAATGGTGCGTTTACTGTATGTATGTCCTCACCACGGAACCCAGTAAACACTCCCTGCTGGTGAATTCACTGTGCCAGTGGCCGTCCTGGTATTTTAGGCTGAATGGAATCCGCCGTCCGGGCCAGGGTGGTTAGTGCTGTGTAAATAGTTGACTTTTAGGGTGGATATCTTGGCTTGACGCAAACCTTCCTGGGAATTGAGCATATCTGTTTTAGCGGCTGAGTCACACCTGCTGGACCGCTACTTCCGTGAGACATCTGTAGCTGCTTATCCGGACCCGGGCCTCTGTGAGTCTGGAGCCTATCCCAGAATACACAGGGAGTAAAACCAGGGGCTCCCTGTTTGGGAGGCCATCCCATTGCAAGCCGCATACATAATGTACTACGGGCAATTTAGGGTCACCAGGTCACCTGACTGCCTGTCATTGGACCAGGACTGGGCTGGGATTAAAAATCGGCCCTGGATTTTGGGGCTCTCACAATACATTTTGCCAACCCAGGGGGTCCTCGTGATAAATTTCCCAGTTCCCCCATGCCTATCGACTCTCCGGTAAAATGCCCGGTATGCCAGATGGCCAGCCTAGCCCTCTTTGGACTACAGGACTAAACCTGCATAAATATGGAGTTAAAATAAAAGCTCCACATGGGATTTGAACCTACAACCTGGGGAAGCAAAAATGCTAATCACTGAATGGCTGTGTCCCTCAAAAAAATCAAATGAAGGCTCCCTTGTGTTCGTTTCCCTTTAATAAATTGCTGGTAGTAAAAGTAGCCTGTGCGTGTGTGTGTGTGTAATTCTGTTAAGCAGCCCCTAGCTAACCACGTTCACAATTCCCCCCGCGCTCTGTCTAACCCTCGCTCACATTTATCCGCTGACGTACCGAGCTGGTGAGCAGGCGACCGGTTCAGGCCGTAAAGGAGAAATCCGGAAGCTTCTGGAAAAAAAGCACCACGGTTGCACCCACGTTGTATATGAAGGTTATGTTTCTGCATTTTCATTCATTTATTTGTTTAATTTTACTGTGAGGTTCCTGAAATGCACCTGTGTTGTCGGCCCAGCAACCGCGGACATCTTCACGCAACCCTTTCCCTCTCCGCCCGAGGCTATTTGCACCAGGATCATCCAATTAATTACTGGACTATTTAAAGTAATGTTGAGGCAATCAGGAGGTGATAACATGCAATTAAGATGTGCTCTTGGATTACGGGATTTGTGATATAGAGCAGTCTGGTTCCATCCGAAAGACAAAGTGCCCAACTCGTAAATGTCAAACTGTAGTGATTTAATCTGATTATTTTCAATTAATATGCATGTCTACCGGTGCTGTATTTGCAGCTGTTATTGACGTTGATAAATTGAACTCATCCAGGCAGAATTTGTCCTCAAGATACTCAATTCTGCTAAATGTCATTTACACTTCGGTTTTTTTTCCTTTCTCACCCTGATGGTATATTCTGCCTGTTACATGGGGTAGGACAAGTTAAATCCTCCCTGGGGTTACGACAGTGTCACTATGAGCCAACAGTAATCAGAAAGCATGCTGATATTGAAAAATAAAAAGATTGTAAATATGTTGAGTTGTCATTTCTTTCCTGGGCTAATATCTTTCATATATTTCAATCTGCTTGACCAAGGTCTAACCTGAGCATATTTCTTTAGTTCCAGAGTCTGTTATTAACAAGGAGTCTAAGTTCCTCACACGACAGGTACACTCACCTGGGCAAAGAGAGGGGAGATGACGGTTATCCAACCCCCAAAAAATTATATATATATATATATATATATATATATAGCAGGTATTGGGAATAGAAGCAAATCAGCCTGTTTGCATGTCTGCATTAACCCTCTCTACTTGAACCATTGTGCCGTCTAACACAAGAAGGTGTGATGCCTGGCTGATTTCCTTTCACCTATAGCGGCTGTTACCCACTGCTGCCAATGAACCCCCACACACACACACACACACACCTCTCCTTGATCTGCAAAAAAAGTGCTTAGCGGTGAGCTGTAGCAGCAGGTACTCTGGGGAAGTGGAAGGTGCAGCTCACTAATAGTTTCATCCATCAAGTTCACTCAGCTCAAGAAAAATGGGCATCATCCAAACTGGCAGTATTCTTTAAACGCTAAGGAGCCTTGCGTCGGCTCGGACGCCACAAGTCATTCCTCAAAACGCAGCGGAACGAAAACGTCGCCACTCGTGCCGTCAGATGCGTCACCTAAGTGTTTAAGCCACCGGGGTGAGTCCTGGGGTACACGACGCACTCCGTGACAGACACCCTCCTCACGCCAAACTTCCAAAGCTTTTAGGTGTCGTTCACTGAAAATGTATCCCAGCTCTTTTGTGGGTGAAATGTCAAGTCAAAACATGACATCACCAGAGCGGCCATTCTGATTCATTTTTTTTTCACACCTGTGGTCATCATCTAAATTATCTACCATTTTATTACCTTTTAAACCTGGAAGAGTAACCACTGAAAATACACAGTAACCCACTGAAAAATACTAAATGTATTTTTGACCCCTATACTACTAAATGTAATCTGCAAAGAGGGCAAAAAAGTTAATCTAATTTTATTAATTTTTCAGGTTTCTCTCCATCCATGACCCAGTCCTGATTAAGCAATAAGAAGGCGGTTCCATGGTGGATGGTTATTCTCCCTTGTTTCAAGTAATTATTTCACCTTTGCATCAATTGCAGTTTAATTTACATTAATTACATTAGCAGAAATCTATCTAATCCTAATATCTATCGTTTTTCTCTTTAAAACCCCTTTCCTTCCCTGACACAATGCCTCATCTACTTGGATATGGGTTTGAATCCAGACCAAACTGTACGTATCTAAGTCTCCGTGTCATAATTACATGCCGATACAGCAAACAGAGGTGCCCAGATTGTCCTCGGGATATTTGCACAAGGGCTTGTCTGCCTCAAGAAAATTGATGGTGAATTTAGTAAAACTTGGATGGAAATTCAACCTGAATCTACATGAACGGTCACGTCTCCCTCGGCAGAGATGATAGGAGAAGCCATCACCCAAGAACAGGTGGCGATACCTGTGTGACCGACCAGAGACGGGCTGTCATCCACCTGCATCTCCCCATCCTGATCAGTGACAAATCAGGCGTTCCCGGAGCACTGTATGTGCTTTCCGTTCACTTTGATCCCAAACCGCTGAGGCACGATGCATGTCACACTTTACTGAGTACATTTTACGAAAGGTTAAGTACCGTACTCCAAGGTACAACAGCTGAATCACAGCAACAACAAAAAAACGGAGCCCAGAGCTTTCCTAATCTGACATTAATGTGGTGTTGATCTTTCACTTACTGCCGTGGCAAATTGGTTTATTTATCAGTGCCGAGCTTGAGCTAGCTTATCAAACGGGTTATAGCACAGTGTCAAATTCTCTCTTAGAAATAAACTTCGCCTTGGTTTGTCATACAGGACTGAGAAGCGTAACTAAAAATAGTTTCATAGGACTCAAAGCAGTTATGAAAGCACGTGACCCATCCTCTAAAATGCCGTTTGGCATTAAATCATTCAAATAACACATGCTGAATGCACCACCGAAATTTGTGTTGGCCGGAAGCACCGTGGAGGAATTTTGTCATGTGTTTTATGGGATGAGGGGGTAGGTGATGATATCTGGAGGGATGATGTCCTCTGCGGTTACCACTGTTGTGTGACATGTTCCGGAACATGTGGATGATATCGGAAGGCTGTGTTGGCACGGTAGCAATCAGGGGGTGCAGGTGGCGACGTCGAAGTTTCGCAGAATCCGAAACGCTTCTCGTGTCCACCGGAACACAGGCCACACGAATCGCGTCTTTCCCCTTTTTCGGAGGAGAACGTGGCCCCACCCCCATCAAATCAAACTCAATTGTTCAAACGGGGAGTCAGGAAGACCATTAATTGCCTGGGTTGGAGTTTCCAGCACTGAAGGTTCTGGTTGAATGACATCTGGGCAGAGTGCCAAATTAATAGAGAACCCCCCCCCCCCCAACATCACAAACAGCCATGATGCTCATCATTAGCAGACGCATAAGAACTTTCTGTATTTAATTTTAATAATGCTTACAACTTCATTAATCTGTGGGTTTCATTCAACGCCGTCGCTGTGCAGCAGAAGGTAATGTGCTGGTCCTCATTGTGGGATTGTCATGAAAATCCGACCCCTTTTCTCCCATCTTTCTTTATTCCCAGTTCAAGGACTATCAGGTGTGCCGGGCACTCCCGTTTCCAGGCTGCGTGTCTGCCTGGAGGAGCATTACCCATGTTTCCTAAAGAGGTCGTCTTTTACCACACTGGAAAAAAAAAAAAGCAATATGTAGACCTTTTGTTTGGCTCATAATTGTTCCGCAGCCCAGGCAATGCTAATATGTTAAATACCCTCTTCAGATCACCTGCAACTGAGCTGATGTTTCCTGAAGCCTCCGCAGAGCCCACCTTTTCATCCCGGCGCTACTGATGGCAAACAAGCTTTTGTGGCCGAAGAGCAAATACCAGCCTTTGTCCCTCACACGAGTTCCTAAACAAACTTAATCTCACTAGCAGTGTGACAGACACCATTAAGATGTCCGTGTTAATTCTTTTAAAAGGCTTTAATGACAATCGAAGAACAAAACGAGAGCCCGGGGTAAAGGCCCCGTGTTTTATGGCCCCAATAGCGAGGCAGCTCTCGGGTCCTGCCGCCCATCTGCATCCGCGTTGCCCCATTGCTATGGCAACGGATACTAGAATCAAAGACCGACTCCTTGGGAAGAGAAAGATGGCAAAAGCCGTTGTGTGGCACAGGAAGGAGATGGTTTCATTCAAATGGAGAAAAAAATGGCGTTGTTTGAAGTCCGGGGAAATGCGACGGTTTGACCTCTGCGAGGTTCCTGGAAAAAACATCAGCGCCGCTCAGTTCTGCACCCGCCTCTGCCAGGACTGCGATCTCCGCAGATGGACCATAGCTCTGACACCACAGCACAGCCGGGGTCTCATTTTTGGGAATTAAAATTAAAAATTGTACACCCAAAACTGGCAAATGTAACGCTGGAACAATTAACCGAGCTAGCGTATTTTCTGGTTCTTTCACAGAACCGCTGCTGGGGGTTTGGTGGGGGGGGGGAAGGGTTGGCGGCACAAGCGATGCCTTGAAAGCAGAGTTTGTAAAGCGGAATCAGCGCACGGTAGTCCGGAGCGCATTTCACAAAGCAGGGGAGGCCCCTAGTGGCCATTAGTGTCTTCACACCCAGCGCATCCGCGTGGAGGGTTGACGCCCGTTAGACCAGTTTGTACAGCTGAAATATGTAAATATCAATTGAAGAAAAAAAAACTCACACATATTAACTGTGGAGTAATAAATAAAGTTATATTTCTATATTAAAAACGATTGTGACAGAGTACATGCATAAACATCTAATGTGGTTAATTTAAGAAGTCGAATTTTGCTTAAAAACGTAAACACGTAGTGTATATTTTTTGTAAATTCTTTTGGGATGCAATTTGCCATATACCTAACCTACTTCAAAACACCCATGGCTGTTTGACAGAACTCACATTGCTGAGAAGCAGAATATAACATGACGTGAAATTCACGCACTCCCTCGTACACACAGGTGTCAAACCTACAATGCTGACTCAGATACATCCACAATACGAGAGCGCTGTCAGTAAAGTGAACTGACAGGAAGAAAACCATCAAGACACCAAATGTGTCACTTCATAATATTTAAATATTTTTGAAGGACCAGGTGATCCATACTTATAGCAGAAGACCCTTTGGTGTGTTTTGGCTTAAAAAGTTGCAGTTTGTCCCTTGAAATTTTCAATATTTCTTTCAGGAATGGGCATCCCATCAGGGAGGATACTGGCATCTGCGGCTGGTTTGGACACTGGACTCATGTCCTGCAGTCCACTTTTGTTTTGGGAACCAGACTGACTTTTGCAATTTTCTGCAAGGTGATGGATGTGCAGTCTTTATTTTTTGTTGGCATGAAAGTGAAACAACTGTCTTCTGTCATAGGGATTCTCTCACTGTTTTGTTACTAAATTAAAAAGCTTTTCTCAGCCAAACCTGACACTTTGGCACTACACAATGGTGTCATCCTGAAGCGCATCAGCTTTATATACTAAAACCTAGAAGCTTTATAAGCAGTTAATTTTTTCACATTTTCCCAAAATGTTATGTCATATTCACATAATGATTTAAAATGATTTTTCTAAACTTGCTCCATTACAGGAAGCTTAATCATTCTCACCACATACTTATTTAATCTCATTCTTTATTTAACATAATTCTTCTCATTAGCATTTTTTTTTAATTGTAACTTTTTATTTACGCCTCTCATCTGAATTAACCGACCTAATTAAAAAACAATCTTATTTAATTATTTGAAAGCCCAAAAGTGGGACCGCGTTCAGCCTAATAGGGTCTGCGTCTGTGACGAGGCAGCACACGCACCTCCGGTTCCGGGGGGTGGGGGGGGTCGTGAACCAGCCTGGCTTATCGCCCTTTTTATGTCCTCCACGTCAGCAAAGACAGAGGTTAAATCAAACAACTAATTAGGCAATTAAGAGTTCAGCTGTGGGAAGGGGGCAGCCACCTTTCGGGCCGATCCCCGCGGGACTGGGGGGGCGGCACCGAGAATAGGCCGGCTCTGTAATCAATAACGTACAGTTTTACAAACACACTGGCCGCCATTAACTCCGCCGACGCCACGCGCAATAATGAGGGAATCAGCGATGACAACTATGACAACAATGCTTGAAATGTTGATTAACTCTGAATAGGACTGTGTTGGGGCCAGTGGCACCTGACTGTATGGTATCCATTCCACCCTTAATTGGGTCTGGCTTTCCCATCTCTGTGCCCCCCCCAGCACCTTCGCCATCCCCACTCCCCCGGTAGCAGTTCCTCCTCTGGCTTATTTTTCACTGAGCTTGACTCCAGACGGCTTCCCAGCTGAGGCCACGGGCCCCTCGCCGGACCCTCCTGCCCCCCTCCCCCACCCGCCCCACCCAGCTCCATCAGAACGGCATGAGTTTAAGGATCACTAACACCTCAGATGGGAGCGCTGGCCCTGACAGCCAGGGTTCAGGAATTCTTTGGAGCAGGCCGGGATAATTTTTCTCTTCCTTTTCTCTTAAAGCTTTTCTCTATTAATCAGAGCTCACGGCCCAAACCAGGCCTGCGACTTCCTCCCCGTCGCCGCTAAGCCTGTCATTTGTGGCTATTATTTACTTTAATGGGCTTTGGCTGATCCCTTACGAGGCCTCGCATCCGAGAAGAATAAGGCCGAGGGTACTGGGGCCAGGCGCGGCCCGGCTCTGCCTGTAGATTAGCCGTAGCAGATGGCCTTTGCGAGGTCTGCCCCTGTGCTGCCGGCACGTTGATTGAGAGGGCTTAACGAGAGAGGTGCCGTCCACACAATGGGCTCCACCACCTCGCTGCACCTTGCCTCGGAACAATCCCATTTTTCCGGGCTCCTTCGGGGCTTGTGAAAATTTTCAGGAAGTCAGACGGAGTGAGAGAGAGCGGCCACAAAAGGGGACTGTAAATACGCACGGATGCTAATCCACCGTTAATTGGTCGCCTTGTTGGCCGGGTCAGTGCTTTCACCGCACGCTCGCCGTCCCCGGCCAAGGGACAGACCCCCGGCATTGTATACCTAACAAGGTTGCCCTATTTTATTCTGCGATTGCTGACAAAAAGAAAAATAATAATTAGATTTCGGTACAGCATCATCTTTCAAAAAAAAGAAAAAAAACCACCCAGTAATCGTGCCACAAATTATTCACCCAGATTTCATATGTAAATATGAATATCATTTTTAAAAACGATCGCTGCTTCGACCACGAATGAATATCCAGTTTATTAATATTAAAATGTTGATTTATGCATCCGTGTACGTAGCGTAATTGTTTATTTTATTTTTATGCTATAGAGATGCCCACGTCTCACTGTATGTATAACACGTCTGATAGAGGAAATCTCCTATTGTTGAAGCAGGTTGCCCACGCTGCATCTTTTCATCGTCTGCCCATCTGCTTAAACCCTTTCATCTCCTCTCTCCTCTGGGTCCCGGGCGCCGCTTGGAAAATGACGTGCCGCAGCCCAGAGGAGTCTCGGGGTCAAGTTTGTGTACAAGAGTTTAAATTTTGTCGCGACCATCCTCCCACCCAACAACTCCCCCCCCCAGCCCGAAAGTTTCCACACAAGAGCCGCACAATCCATTGGCACCAATTATCCCCCCCCCACCCCCCTTTAACCGCCTTTATCGACTTTTTCAAAACTTCATTCACTTCACTCTTGTCAGCCGATGAAAGGAACCTTAACCACCATGTCAAGAGAGATCAGCTGCCTAGCAACCGAGAGACACAGTTTAATTCTGACTTGCTTCAGGTCTTGAGTAATGGAAGTCGACAATGTTAAGCCACTCAGAAGTGTTGTTTGTCTCCGCTGAAATGCAAACAAAACTTTATTGTCTTCCGAAGTATTGAGCATGATTGATGTATAGCGCTATAATAACATCATTCATTTTCCCTTGTGTTTTTGCTGGGATTGATGTCATATCTTTTCATGCCATATTAAATGTTTTTGGAGAGCATGAAAACGTGCAGCTTTTCATCTCGGACTGCGCCGCGGCGCCTGTGACAGAGGTTCCCTCCGTTGGTGGACTTTAATGATTCCATGCAAGCTGTGTCCACTCCAGCCATACATAATTTAATAAGCAAACGGCCTATGAAAGGGCACTATGTCCCGTTATAATCCCCAAAGAATAAAAAAAAAGACAAAAGTTACTCCAAACAAGTTGAGCTTTTAAGCCAAAAGTTTTTGTCTCGCCCCCCCCCCCCCTTTGTTTTCACCATCTTCAAAGAACTGGTGTTTTTTTATTTATTTAATTTATTTATTTATTTTTATTTTAGATCTGCAGTCTGTAATAATTTTGCAACAAAAAAACCCCATAAAAATCATATACACTGTATCATTTGAAATTCGTCATTTGAAATTCGTAATTTTAGATGGACTATCATTAATTAATTAACGTTAACATTTTTGAGCTAGTACTGAATCGGCTTCCTAAATATGGCCTTTTTGGTGGTAGCTGGTTTACGGCAAAAATGGCGGTAAAGGACAGCCATTCCTCCGTTAGCTAGTTGGAATGATGAGATCTGATCAATAAAATAAAATTTATGCAATGTTTTCCCCAAAAAGAGCGAAACAAATGAAAGGCTACAGGACGGACGCAGCTCGCAGGATCTGGATTCGGGAGTGACGTGCGGCAAGAGCACCGTACCGCGCTGTCGGCCCCGTCTGGGCAGGAGCTCTGCGACACGCTTCTCGTGTTTTGAAAACATGACGAGGTGACGGTAAGGAGGCCCGGGGCTGACGCCAGCACCGTTAGTCAAAGGTGTCAAATCCACAGCTCGCGTCCGCGGCAGGTGGGTGCCCTGTCCCAGCACCCGCGCACATACCCACGCGCGCCTATTTTGTTCCGCTCTTGTCTATAATTTTTGCTCTCTATGTTTCTGGGCAGCAGGTAAACCGACTGCTTGTCAGACTTGTGTATATACTTTTTGTTACACATGTAACATTGTTTGTCGTGATTTTAAAGATTTTTTTAAGAGGCATTTATGCCTCTGCAGAGTGTTTACGTCAGGCGAAAATTATCCCCAAATTTGCACCCACATTGAAATAAATGGTTGTGTTCAGAAATTTTCCAGAAATTCTGCCAGTGATTTTTTTTTTTAGCTCTGTGAATTTTTTTTTTTTAGCAATTTCCTAATTTGTTGTTTTAAGAGCTTCATTGGCACCATACGCCATTTTACATAACACATTTTATTTGCTAATATTACGGAATTAAATAGTAAAAATTCTTCGAGAGCAGTAATACTTCAATACTTCAAGTAAGCCGCTTGCAAATATGGTTAGTGTTTCCCTTCCTTTAATGTAATGACATCCAAACACAAAAACATAGTACACAGTCTGATAAGTAAAGAATATATACATTTTTGTATAAAGTAAATAACACTTTTATCTGTGCCATATGAGTTTTCCACAACAATAATAAGGATATCCCCAGGCCCAGATGGTCGAGGTTAGGGACTGGTTTGCAAAGACAAAAATGTGATTCCCTTTGTCAGTTCAAACAAAAAAAATGCCCATAATCATATTAAATACATAAAGCACTGTGCAGCTATGGTTGCATGTAGACCATTGTGTGGTTGGCCACACAATTTATGAAATATTTTAAGCATAATCCTTTGGGCAAATATTAGCATCGCCTTTAGTTTGGATTAAAAAAAAATCCTCAGCATTATGGACAAACAGTGTCCATCTTATCAAAACTGAACATAAAAGAATAGTATCCCACAATGCATTGCTCACATGTCAGTTTTTAGGCCTGACTCCTCTTTGTGTTACAGACCTTGGCACTGACCCAAACCCCCGACATCCCCAACATGTGCTTTATTGATTTAAAAATGCAAACTTTCCTTATAAGCCCATGCCTTATTCTTTACTGTTTTCCATTTATTACAAAATAACTTTAAAACCCCTTGCATTTAATAAAATACTATAGGCAATAGAGAATGACTTGCCAGAATCGTACATTGCTTGTAAAGGTTCTATAGTCCTTTAATCCTACTTTTCTATAATATGATTCTATAATTAAATTTTATAACCAGTGGTATTATGAGGTCTTGAACATAGAAAATGCTTCCAAAGCATTTCTTTGGTTTATAAAACCCAGCAGATTAAATGATGTGTGTTACAGTCACTTCAATTCATTAATTATCTGCCGATACCGCAGACAACGTGTCTTTCCCTGTGAACAGCCGCCTGCGACAGGCCGCCAAGCTCTGGCCGGTGTTTTTGGGTTTTAAAATGCATCCCATAAACATAACGGAGGGAAAAAAAATGTTTGCACGGGGAGGGCATATTGGACGGCGTGTGTGTCACTCAGGGTCTGAAATGGCTTTTATCACTTTTGCCATCTGCTCTTAATGAGTCCACTTTTCTCTGTCCCCATCTCACATACTGTATTGTGCCGCTTGCTCGACATTTGCATAATTGTCCAAAGATTTTGCTCCAAAATTAATATCCTCGCTGTGAGAGGAGAGACAGCGAAAAGACCCAGGCAAAGGGGTTGGCAAAATTGAGAGCAATAAAAAAGAAACAAATCCAATTTTTCTAGTGCCATAGTAACCCAATCAGGGATAACTTTATCTACTAATCCACATTTAAACTTTAACCTGTAGGGGGGCCCATTGTGTCAGTTAATGTAAGCATAAAAGGAGAGGCCAGCTTGAATTACTAATCAGATTAATCATATTTTGCGCGGCTAAAAAGCTTCTCCAAAAGAAAAAAAAAAAAAAAAAAAAGTCTAAATGAAGAAGTAACTCCTAACGATGGAAAAAAAACTTTTCTAATGAAAATAATTAATATCCTGAGGAAACTCGCTTTAGAAAATGCTGGAGGATTTTTAATAAATTTTTAGCTAAGAGTTATGTTGGAGCAGTCGTTGGGATCCTGGGTCATTCGTTAAGAATATCTGATAGCTAAACACGAATGACGGCCGGAGAAACGTGACAGAAAGGCGGGCCGGTGGAATAGCAGATGCCTCTTCAGGGGGGCCTGGGAACTCCGGTGCTCTGATGTGACGGTGCTGAAGTGACTGTTGTGACGGCAACTCTTCAGACACATTTTGGAGACAAAGGCAAGGAGCTGAGAGCGACTGGCGGAGCGACTGCGCCCTCGACGCAGAGCCCGACGGACGGAATGGTGCCGCAGAGGCGTCTGCAGAGACGTCTGTTACCGGTTTCACTCAAAGGTCTGATTCTGTGCATTCGGTAACAGCGTAGCATTGAAAAAATAAATGAAACTATACACAATAAAAACATATTTTTCATGGACATTAAGAAGTCTCCTTTTACTGTACATCTGTCGAAAATTTAAGCATGTACAGTGCAAAATAATTGTCAATAAGAACTACAAATTACTAATATATTTTAAAATATTACGGACAAAACATTACTCATAGTCATTACAAAATTATGACCATGACGACTCCCTAACTTCTTAGCAAATGTCTGGGAAATTATATTCACTATTTTTCATTTCTCTGAATTTTCACCAAATTATACCAAGTAATTGCATTTTTTTGGTTTTGGTAGAATTTTTGATGTTCATTTTTACTCAGGGGGAGATGGAATTTTACTCCTTCACCAGTAGCGTGGAAGTAGCTACAATGTTGCTAATCTAAGACTAGACATTTAAGTTTTGATTGAATTGCACATTTGTTTGATTCGCTCAAAAGAATCGAGCTGTCACACTGTTTTTTCAAATCGGTTTTGCATTACTTACATCTGGATGAAAAAACTGTTTAAACAAGTCACAGCACAAATGGTAATTACAGAAAAATAAATAAATTTAGTAGCTCTGAAAGTCTGGCCACTCCTCATACATTCATTCCCAGCAAATCCACAATGGCACATCAAAGTTTCAACACAATGGCAACATAAATGAGGCCATCTAAACGAGAGAGCGTTCGTGAGGTGAAATATTTACGTTTTTTTACGTTTGTCTCTTAATTAAACATCTGTGGTGTATACCTCTGGGAGCAGAAACACTCCTTCCAGCTCCGGAGTAACATCTCCGCGTCACATGGCTGCGGTTCGAGCTCGGGGAAACGGCACAAACGAGGGAGATTGCCGCTGGAATTACTTCTGCATGTTAATCTGATTAGCTGATCCAGATGGCTGAGTACTGGCAGGGATTTTAAGTACCTGCACTCAGTCATTTAAGATGACATTTTCTAAAAGATACCTACGCATTAAGAGGGTAACAGGAAGACAAAGAAGTGCCCGGCATTAATTTTGCATAATTTTGCAGTTTTACTGTTTAGAAATATATTTATGGAGTAAAAACATGAAAGGGAGTTTGCTTTGGTGGAATGTGCCTGATTTCTGGCCCACGGGACGTCCAGTGCACACTTTGTCAGGATGCGGCCCCCCCTAGTGGCCGTCTTTGGTCCCAGCCGGATCGGCCGGGTGCGACCGGATGAACAATGCGGTGAGGCTGGCCAAACGGCCCCTCCCACGCCGCAGCTGCAAGGAGGGTCATTGTTTCCACGCGTCGTCGCCTCCTGATGCACCTGCGCTTGAGGTGACGCCCTTTTGTCACAGGTTCTGTGACCCAACGCGCTTCTCTGTGAGTTTAAAACAGAGTGCAGAGCTCAGAAAATGCCAGAGATTTGCACCCCTAATATTTGGCGCACCAATATTCGGCATCCATCCAATATAGTCATTACATGCTCTATATTATAAGTTTGCATATAGCCACCGACCGATTAACACAGGCTGTCTGTTCCTCCTGAGAATCATGTAGCTGTAACCGACAGCATAAAGCACACACACGGGGTCAAGGGGCGTATTTTGGTCCAACTCATCATCAGAACAGATAAGACGCCTGAGCTGTACGACCTTGAGCACACTGTTGTCATCGGCGCAGCTGTCTCGGAAACAGTCACCCTGCTTTCACACGTTGATGGTGTGATCAACAAAAAAAAAAGTCACCCATCCAGTGGCATTTCTGTGGGCAAAAGCGTCTTGTTAATGAGAGAGAAAAGCCAGATTCGATTAAAAATAACAGCACAGGCAATAGTGGAAAAAATAATATCTGTGTACAGCAGTGGAGCACAGAATGGCCTCTCTAAACACACATCTGAACTTGAAGTGGCAGAGATGCACCCTCAGGGCAAACTGAATATACAATCTTTCCAATCATATATATTTTAAGTTAGTTTCCACATTTACCTTACTTTTACCCCAGTAATCTCATTTTATAGCCATAGTTGTGGACTATAAACTAATTAGATCAATTTTCTGAACACATCAAACTTCGACAGCTCAGGAATGTCTCTTACACATCTGTTTTACACACGCAATTCCAATGTGGACCAAAAAGGCCCACGCCAGCCCCCCCCCCCCCCCCCCCCCCCCCCCCCCCCCCCTCCCCCTCCCCCTATCACCCACAAACGGAAAGAATGGTGGGAGTTTATGACGTTGTCTCTGATGTATGATCT
>JAOYFF010000045.1:5039550-5054524 GCA_025773925.1 Cryptomyrus ogoouensis | reverse complement strand
AGATTTCCAGAAGGCCTTTGATGTTGTCCCCCACAAACGGCTCTTGCTAAAGCTTAAAGCTGCAGGGATTTTAGGAATTGTGGCAGCTTGGATCGAAAACTGGCTAACTGACAGGAAGCAGCGAGTAGTTATTAGAGGCACAATATCACAGTGGCCCTCCGTTCATAGTGGGGTACCGCAGGGTTCAATTTTAGGACCACTATTGTTCCTAATTAATTCCTAATAAGTTCCTAATTAATGATATTGACACAAATACATACAGTAAACTGGTTAAATGTGCAGACGACACCCCCCCATCCCCCCGCTCCTCAAAAATGTCCCCTCCCCAAGCTATCAGTGGCACCACTCAGCTCAGAGCGACCCGGGAGGGGGTCCATTTCGTTTGACAGCAACTCGTGGTCTCCATGTCGGACAGAAATTGTATTAAACCAGGCGTGAGCTTGGGATCGAATCGCATCCACGGCGGCCCGTGCTTCAGTGGCTGCGCCTTATTAAAAGCAGGGAAGGCTGCAACCAGACAGGGCTACGTAAAACAATAACACTTCTCTGGATGGCTTCATTATAAACTACTATTAAGCTTAAATTACACATGCGTGTCCCCTGTGGAGAATCAATACAGCGTTCCGCGGTTGTTGATTAAGTATTTGTGCATGTTTTCAGTAGCTTCCATAGTGACAATCAAGACACGTTACTGTATTTATAACAACATGACAGGTGTTCTGCCATCCATCCATCCATCCATCTATTTAAACATGAGTCTATCCCAGGTGACAATGGGTACAAGGCAGGGTGAGGAAAAGGGAGGAACGCCCATACAGACACGATATCACCATGCTAATTCTTCACAGGCTATTAGGTAGGAAACACACACTGTGCCTCCCAAAATGTGTTCTCCTCGAAATTTTAAACCTTACATAGTTAGCTCAAGTTATATTTAATCGCCATTACTATGTGATTGGGACGACGACTTTTGTGATGTATGAGGTTTTCTGTGCATTGGAAGCTCTCAAATTCAGGATTTTTTTTCCACCTCGTGGAATGACATTAGTTCACAGGACATTTTTCCTAGCGGAGTTTTACAAGAATTCTTGGGGTCATTTTTCAGTACTGCTGAGGATTGTGTCTTAGCCCCTAAAAGCATAACGCCATAGATGGGTGGATTTTTGATAGCTGTTATTCCTTAAGGCAGTGTTTCCAGACCAGACAGTTCATGTTTTTGGTCCACAAATATGTGTGGGCTGTCTGGAAGTGAGCAAAAATGGGGACCGTCTGATGGTCCCCGAGGACCGGGAAGAGAAACCCTAGGGCAAAGGGACTGGCCTGAAATTCCAACAACCTGCCTCGTGCTGTGACCACACCGTCAAGAAAGGGAACAAGATGTCGTCCCAGGACTCGACACATTTGGGGCCCGGATGGCTGAGATGGCGGAAACGGTGATTTACGCAGTCTAAGGTAATTGGTCAGTATGGGGAGCCCAAGGCTCTTTCCCCCACATACAAACGCCATTTGGAGGCCATTACGTTATTGCGTTAACTACAGCCTGCGTCAGTGCGAGACCTGTGCACTTTCACGCAGAGTGGCTGATGCCTGCGGTAGATAGAACGCTGAAACACATTTGACCACGGTGACTAGCTCTCCCCTCGAACCCCCTACCTGCTTAAAACCTCTCTCTACATACCGTATGTTTATAAATATGACAAGCAGCTTTTACAGCTAATGGCACAGACTGGTAAATAACTGTTCTTGGGAGGAAAAGAGCACACTGCCCCCCATTGGTGACACACAGTAACTACGCTGACGCTGAAACTAAGAAAAGTGCCCGAGGTTTTTTGACTCTCCTTCAGTATGTGTAATAACTAAATTAAGGTAAATTAAAGTACTTTCTTCAAATCAAATATTTTTTTTGTCTCAGGATAAAGCAGAGCCTGAGAGACCCAATTTCAGTCATAACACATGTTAAAATATGCCTTTGTATGGCAAGGCGGCCTATTCGCTCTTCCGAGGTGAGCTTCAGCTCTGCCAGAACCTGGAAAAACACTGGCATTGGCCTGGAGACTAATGAAAACACTCACAAATTCCTGGGAGTAGTAAACATTCTTTCATCGTAATTAAAGGTTAGTGGAAAACATAACAATAGGAAGAGGGTGATTCGGTGTTTTTCTCCGGCGGCTGGTAAGGCAGAGATGTGTCACCGGCCTGCGGCAGTCAGCCGGATGTGCTTAGGATCCGGTGAGGAGACTTAGCCCCACTCGTGGGGGTAGATATGTCATTTAGGTGGATTGGATAATGGGTGGCGATGGGATTTGAGGGAAAATCTTTATTGGCCAGATACACCTGTGTGTGATAGGGATTTATTTTGGCAGTGTTGGTCCAAAAACATGCTGAGGGTAATTGGAGTGACCAAATTGCCCGTAGTTGCGCATGTGTGAGTGACTGGAGTGTGAGTGTGTCCTATGATGGGTTGGTGCCCTGTGATGGGTTGGTGCCCCATCCTGGGTTGTTCCCTGCCTTGCACCCGTAGCCTCCAGGACCTTGAATGGGATCAGCAGTTACAGAGGATGGATGGATGGATGGGTGGGAATAGAACCTGTGTCATACTGGTGATCACTACCAGGAAAGTGTTTTTTTTTTTCTTAGTCTATAGGGTGCCTCACGCCCTGTGCTACTTGGCACAGGCATCAGCCTCACTGAGACCTGATGATCTTTAAATTATTGTGGAAAGTGCATGGATGGATGGATGGATGGATAGATGGGTAGATCGGACGACGATCTCTAAGATTAGGGGAAAAGCAGCCTTGAGTGGACCTTAATATCCCAATATAAATGTGCTTGTTTCCATCTCAAATAGATGGTTCCCTCTTCAACAGGATGACGGATGAAAACTCCTCAGTAACTGTGTTATAATTCTGCATAATGCAGGCAGAAAAATCGAGGGGTGTTTGGGGGGGGTACGTGACAGAAGGTGCTGCATGCATGGAGGGGCGAATCATAATCTCATTTTCATGTGCCAGGGCTCAGTTCTGTCCATACTGTTCTTAGTGGGCCACGCTTCTGATTGGATTAGGAGGGCAACGCCCACGTCTGGACACCAGGTACGTCTGCATGGGAGGGGGACGCCGCTGTGTGAGCAAAAGGGTCCTCCTGTTCCTCCTGGTCGAAGAACGTACAGTCCAGTGTGGACAGAACGGGGGGGGGGGGGGTTATCTGCATCCCATTTTCTGGAGAAACCCCTTCAGGATACGAGAGGCCAGCAGCACACATGACAGAACATCATCATTCCCCTTCACTGCGTAAATGTGTCGATTCGCTCCTGCCATTTACTCCCCTGGGTTAGTGCTGCAATATGAAACGAAGGTTTAATTGAGGGTTAATTCCGACTTTGGTCCTGGAGGGACAGGATTCAGCTCCGTTTACAGAGTTCCCTGCTCAACACACACCTCAACCAATTAGCAGGTCTAGTAGGTGTGTTTGGGCAGGAAAATCTGCAAACTGTGTTGGATTCTAGCCCTCCAGGACCAGAATCAGGGAACCCTGCTTTAATTACTCTTTCTATGAGTCAAGAACAGGTACATTGCTCAAGGACCCAATGAGAATGTGGTTGCTCTGCCAAGAACGGGACTTAAACCAACAACCTTCTGATCACCCACAGATAGGTCTAACCCTCTGAGCCAAACACCACCCCACCATCACCCCTGTTGGTCATGAATACAGCCACTGCAATAAGTATGGCTGATTAACCGGTCATTTTAAATCGTTATGTCTTGGTGATGCACGCCATAGCTTGTTTGTGAGGACACATTAAATACACGTGGCAACACACCGATGAACCGCAGTTCCAAACAGTTTCCCAGTTGCCTTCCCAGTTTTTAAGCTTTGTGTAAATGGCAGCTGTTTATGCCGTATCGTCACAGCCGTCTCGTGCTGTATGCTGTTCCTGGGCTGACGGTCGCATGTGTTCCTGCCCATAAGTGTCCAGACCAGGCAGATCGCCAGCCAGTGGATCCTCTGGTACGCCGGTTCCCAAACCTTTCGTGTCGACGTTCCGAAGCTCAGCTTCCCAGCCTCTCTCACACACTGCCACCCCCGTCCATCTCCTACGCCGCCCCCAGGACACGGCACTCCGCGGGTAATTAGGAGGACGGTGCGGAGAACAACCCGTGGATGGGAAAATATTTACACAGCCACCCAACAGCCATTTAATTAGGGACGAGGCGAAGGAGTTTCGGAGTGAGGGGGCGCTGCTGGCGGGAGGGGGGGCAGCTATTCTAACTTGGTTGGTTATTGAATCTGTCATAATTAGACGCCCACCCAGCTCCACAGTGTGAAACTTTTATATCAGCACTTCAGATAAACCCCAGAATGTGGGAATCTGTGGCACATATGCGCAGGCGTTCCGGAAGGGCCGCCACGGATCATCCGAGCGCGTGGTTTACGACATGCGTGGCGGAGCAGGCTGATGCCCGTGTGTCCGGACGCGAATCCTCCCCCGGTCCCATTTTTCTGGCCTTTTTCTGACGTACTGGGCACAGATCAGCCAAGGGGGGGCACCCGCCATGTTGGGGCCTCCGTGCCGGTTCTGGCTCTCTCCAGAGTCCGTGCTCCACTGCCCAATCGCTGGCAGCCCTTGGCAAGTATCTGTATGTAATGCCTTTGTTCACCAGGAGGGGGCAGGCCGCAGGTTCTCTGGGTCTCCCTCTGATACAAGCAAAGCACAGAGATGGGTGACGCGGCCTCTTCTGGGATGCCAGATAAACGGTGGCATCACCCAACTATTATTAAACCCAGTCAACAGCCAAGGCTGATATCAACATTATCAGCCACGTTCCAGCGACACTCTTTACAACTGTGCTTGTGTCCTGTGACGTTAATGCGTGTTCTTTCCACAAGTATTATTTAGTCTCATTTTTGTTAATGTGTCTGGGAATAATTTTCAGTTTTTCCTCATATTAGCAAACATGCCTGATTTCCTATACCCTGAAATAACACATGAAGCTTTTTAGGCCACCTTCCTATGAAAACGCAAACCTCTGTTTGTTTGCTTGTTTGTGTGTTTGTTTGTTTGACAGAAACAATGTGTATTGATAACTGCTGTGAATAAGCTGCGGTTAAACCAAAGCCTAGTTTTCATCTGTAGTCCCTTGGTGGTTCTCTTTGTTAAGAGAACACACAAAAAAATAAAAACATTTTACATTTTGTTGCAGAGCTATATATATGATAAAAGCAATGAAAAACTTGAATCTTCTTGATATATTCAGTACAACTGAAAAACAAAAGCATATATAATAATAATAATTATTATTATAAAAAATCTAATCAATATAAAATAAAATCGAACCTCTGGCATGTTCTTGCCACGTTTCTCGAAAGCGGCGCCAGATCGTTATTACGGAGATGAAAGAGTCTGACCGGCAAGCGTTCAAAAGCAGCGGCGCATAAATCTGGGCCCGTCCCGTGTCTTTAGTTTGATTACGAGTACCGCCTCTCCTAAAAGGAATGACACAAGAAGACCGGGGCCAGCTGTTTCGCGGAGAAGCAACACACACAAATCCTGAGGGAGATGGACAGCACTGGTGCAGAGTCAAACAGCAGCGTTGCAAACTGCAGAGAGGGACAGTTACAGGTCCCATGGGGCGCAGTAATGTCCCACAGTCCTTAGTGAGCCATCCTTTACGTCTTATGGTGACAACAAGACCAGTAAAATAAGATTTAATGTGTAACCTGATGACAAACACTGTAGTCTGGAACTAAACACGATGTGAGTCTCTCATAAAAGTACATTTTGGCAGTGAAGCGGTTTGATGGCTTTGGTGGAAGCAGACACCAGAACAGATCCAGCATAAACGCTTCTGCAGGAATCACCTTACTTAAGGTCTGGTGCTTTTAATCGCAGCGTGATGGCTGATTCTTCTGGCAGGGAAAGTTCTAGAACAAATGGCAGGCATCAGCATAGTCCCTGACGCACGTGTCCCCAGAGCTGGCCTCAGTGTCAGAAAGTGGGGGAAAGTTTCGAAAGTTGGTGGGACACAGCGCGGGTCGTCACCTCCCCCACCCCCCACTGGTGACCGTTTGGTTGTTTGAGTTCAACCAAAGTCCTAAAAATGTCCATGTTGACTCAGATGTGGAGATGCTTCCTTCGAATTATGAGCCAACTTGGGTCTTCAAATTGGGGGTGGGAAGGGAGGGGGTGGATTGTGGGATCATGTCCCAGCCGGTTCCCTCTAGCCTATTAGTTAAAAAAAAAAAAAAAAAAGCCCTTTGGGATGTGCCCCCCCCACCTCGAAGTTCACATTTCCCATAAGTCTGAAGTATATAGTTCCCACAAAGATACACACTATATATACATCCTTGTTGTTAATGTATGTAGACAATTTTGGGTAAAAGCAAATAAACCACATTTCGCTTTAGTATTAGTTAAGTACCTGTGTATAATCATAAGATCCAGCCTCACCACAGCCCTACTTTGAGTAAACAGTTACAGAAAATTGATTTTTTTCCTATTGTATTCCTACATGTGCAAAACTGCATGTGCCAGGTTTTCTTAATTGCACTGCTGATATGTGCAATATGTTCATATTTATTGTATTGTCACAAGGAGAGAAATACTTGTAACATCACACTTATTTTCTTTAAGCCCCTATTTACATTTTACATTTATTTTATATTCTGTTTATTTTATATTTTATTCATCTTATTATTTTCTGTATTTGCATCCATCCTTGAATTTTTTGTTGCGCCAACAAGGATTGTCTTCCAATTTTGTTATACCTAGTGCAATGACAAAAAGGCATTTATTCACGCAGTCATTCACGCATTCATTCATGCATTCATTCACGCAGTCATTCATACATTCATGGATGGACGGTTGATATGTATTTTGCAATAAATATAATAAGTATTTTTAGTCTAGGATGCGCACATCACTTAACGCATGCTTATCCCGCTAAATGCAGCCTAAATTCACGTGGGCTTACGCGGTAACAGCAGCAGGAGTACGATCTGTACAATCCGCTGTCCTACACATGAAATGAACTGAGATTCTCCTGCAAGTCCTCTTAACTATAGGAACCTGTTTCCAAGTTAATGTTTTTTTTCAGTATTTGCCTCATTTTATCAGGTAAATCAGGATGAGATAAATTGAATCCATCTAATATCTGATTTTTTCATATCCAGTATTCTTATTTATATTAAATGTTTTAATATTCTGCTTTTATACTATAATTGCCATAAAGTTTGCCTTTTAGGTACAGTGAGGTAATATCAATCTTTTAGTGTGCGTCTTACGGGCTTGTTCTGCTGTGAAATTAAGGCTTTTAACAAACAGCCCTAATTATGTGGTCTGGACATTAGCGACCACGCGATTGCGCAGGATAGCTGGCGGCTAGTATTAGCTGCTCTCTGTGGCTGTACCAGGCTTCGTAAATTAGATCATCCTGAAAAATGTCCTCTCTGCTCTGTGTCCAAATCACAGATTTTGCAGAAAATCAATCCGCCGTGCTGCATTCTACCCAGAACATATCTATCCATTTGTTGTCTGACGCTGTCTGTAAACACTGGTTAGTCTACTTACGACCGGCGATGGGGAGGGAGTGGTTCTCCCGCACAGGGTTGAAGTCAGGTAATAAGGTCCTATTCACTTACGACCACAGACGACCCCAATCCCTCTCACCAAGGGGGCAAGGGGTTTATATTCAGTATTAATGTCCTGCAAATCTAGACTGTGTAACTCAGCTCAGAGTGTTATCCTGGAGTGAAGTTGAAAGGCCCTCAAACGGCAGTTGTTTCAGGTATTGTCCAGAGGTGGAAATTTCAGGTCCAGAGAGTACAAGTCCAGACCAAGATTTTGTTTCAACCAACCAGTTGAGTACAAAGAGTCACAGTCACAGAGTAACTCAGCTGGTTAGTCAAAATAAAATCTTGGTCTGGATTTTTACTTTCTGGACCTGAAATTTCCACCTCTGATTATTGCCTGGCCCCTGCTTTCTCAAAAAATGTACATCATTTTGGATACAAATACCTGCTATGTATGTAGCCCTGTGTTCCCGGCTGGTTTTCCTTCATTTTCATCCATTTCCACCCCTCTTCTAAAGTTCTCCTTTCTCCCACCATTCCCCATGACATGTGAATCTGTCCAACCTCTCTGCGGAGCAGAAACCTCACAGCGACGCAGATAAGATGACATGGATGTGGCGGAGATGTTGTGATAATACAGCTGGGAGCCATAGGGGAACTGAGCCCTGTGCTTTTTCAGGCTTCGGAAATAAACAAGTCACTCAGGAAGGCGGTCTAAAAGGCCTTTAGCAAGTGGTTGTTGTCTTGAATCCCAGTTGGGCTGCTTGCGACCAGTCCCACGCCTGCTTGCCTTAAAAGCCAAACACGGTGACACTTCCGCGTGCCACATGTTCCCACAGTTTGTGGAAGAGTTTCCAGTCTGTGCAGTTATGACATTTTGGACAGTGGGATGCTGCTGTGTTTCCATACGCAGGAGCGCAAATAGCCGTGGTTTCCATGACATCGGAAGAGCCTTATGCGCTGCCAGTGGTGACCCAGCCGATTGTAAGTGGCCGAATCCGGATGAGGAGAGACACCCCTTGTTTACAGCCTCCCGTTTCCCGGTTGCCCTTCATGCTTCCCAGAGCTGACCCTTCAGTAATGACCCCCCTCCAACGTCCTTCCACATGTCTAAAGCCAGAGTTACAAAGATAGGTGGCCTACCTGTGTGGACAATATTTTTATAGCAGCTGGGTGCATCGTCTCTGCTTTGTTGAAATATGGTTTCGATAAGGACGGAAATTCAGCAGATGTCGTCCAACAGATGTATCTATTGACAGTTTTTTTTTTAATTTAGGTTGGACATTTTGCAAATGTCCTGACTCATCAAGCGATCTCTGTCAAGGATCGTCGTGAGCGATTTGAACAGTAATTGCAGTGATTGCAGTTGTAAATGCTTTTGTCCCCCTTGACAGCATAAGAAGGACTCATTTCAGGAGACTTTTCTCAATACACATTTTGTCCAAAAGGACAATAAAACAAAATGTACAACTTTGAACTCCTTGGTCCACTGTAGTCTCTGTGGTTCTGATATGTGCTTTCCAATGTGACTCCAACAAATCTGCGATATATCTTATCCTACGAAGAATTTCAGTCCGTCATGACCCATTTCCTTAATCATTACGCCACCTGCTGGTCCAAATGTAAAACATGTTTTGGATTTAGCCCAAAATCCTTAAATAAAAACTCTTTCCCAAAGAATATTATTGCAAAGATTTATTTACATCTAAAGCTAACCGTAAAAAGATAGCGTGTAACTCATTTTCCAGTGCCCCGGGAGGTAATTAAACAAAAAGTAACTACCAGTTCATTCCAGTCTCTTACTGGTGAAGAATGGCTTTTAAATTAGTCCCAGCTGCCTTATGTCCTTTACACCCAAGGTAAACTAAACAGTGTCAGTACTTCCCCTTGGAATTAAATATTATATTAACCCTGACTCTTCCAAAAGTGACATGTACGCACGCTGGGCCTTGACCTGGGGATTAACGGGGGGGGGGGGGGTTACCTATCGCCTGCACGCAATCCCTCCTCTGCCCCTCCATCCTCCGCCAGTGTGAAGATCACCGCTGGGTGAATTTGGGCCCCCGCTCTCCCGCCGTCTGTGTTGTCTGCCATCCATCGACCCGGTAAGAGCGTCTGGAACGATGCTCCTCTTTTAAAGCTCGCAGAGTCGCCGCGTTGGCTCCGGCGTAACACGGAGGGTTCTGACACGGCGGGGAGCCGACTTCTCGAGGCGTGAGCAGCTGCGATGGCCATCAGACCGGGCAGGTCCTGTCACTGTCACCATACCTCAGGCCTGACACCGCCCCGGAACAATCAGCAAGATCTAACCGGAAGATTAACCCTCCTGTTAAATAATCAGATAACTGAAGATTATAAGATGTTTCAGGCTGAGAGGAACCTTCAAAGCTCATTTCTGGAGAGAACGTTACCTAGTGAGATGTGGTTTATTTAGACACAGTGTCTTCTGACCACAGACTTCTTTTATTTTACAGCCTGTCTGTAACAGCAATTCATCAGCATTTTCCCAGGCAGTGAAACATTTAAAATACCTTTAGGAATGCTCTCATACTTAATTTAATTAGGTATTTTTATGACCCTAAATACCACACAATTTCCTGTTCCCAAGGGGTGATGATTCGGTGTAGACCACAGTATTGGCCTAAGCGAGCGGCTTCAGAACGACACTGTAATTGCCTCTGTGATTTCATTACCGTGATTCCGTGATCCAATACTACCGTGTTCCTCAAGCAGGATGTAACTGCACCGGGTTATTTGATTTTCAAAGATTTTGTTGGTGAACCTGTCCTCCAGGGGTAAATAATTGAATGCTGGAGTTTGAGAAATTTCGTAATTAATTTCCAGATACCGGCCATGTACCAAAGGACACCTTCAGCGACCTTTCCGGAATGATCTAGGTGTGTCTTCATGTTTGATTGTGGACAAAAAAACCTGTAGATGTCTAACTGACATTTATACCACTGTCCTTCTCCCCCAAGAGTGCATGATTGCCCAGCAGGTCATGCTGTCCTCTCCAGCTGTGGTTTGAAGCTGACCCCTGCATCGTGTGTGCAGTTGTATCCTATTCTGGGTATTCTGGGATTTCCTCCCACAATCCTTTGTGGCAGCGACTAATACAGCACATCATGCTAGTTCTGTTTTTAGCTTAGCACAATTTAAAGAAAAATAAACCTCTAACCCTAATTATAAAACATTGTCTCGATGGAAACCTCCTGGTCTGACTCCAAGACAACATCCTGTTCGACTGTATGTGTCTGTTTGTCTTCAACACAGGAGTTCTGAGACCCTGGATGGTTTTCAGAAATGCTAAGAGGGTGAAGTACGGCTCCTGATCCGTATCGTATGCGGTCTGCTGAGGTTTCCATGGTGTGTGTGAATAATCTGGTCAGTGGTCAGGAACTGAATGTCAGCTAAACAAAACACAATGTTTTCCCGCGTTTGTTAACATGTATACATTCCACAACATTTATATTGTTTTCTAAAATGTATTTTCTCTATTATTATTATTATTATTCTTTTGTGAATGAAGGGCAGTGACTGTCACCCCCGTTGTAGTAAACATATAATGATGTCAGATACAAGGCCAGTTGATTGGACCGGGCAGGAAAATGGTTTTCAAACCATGCATGCAAGCTTTGAGAAGTGTTTTTAATATGAACAGTAAAACGAGAAATCAAACTTTAAATAGGACTGTGCGCATTTGAAAATGTTACAAGGCCAATCCATATGAAGGGGCTTCCATTTATGAAAACTACTACCCATTATTACCATTATTTGCTCATTTCCTCTCTGTAAAAAACAGAAAACATTACGCATTAACCCAAGCTGACTGCCTTCGGAGCTCTGATAATATTGTATTTTTTGTGTTAATAGAAGTAGCCCCACTCACTGAAAAGCCTATCCTGAGCATCTCACAAATGCGGACAGCGTGAAACCCAGTCTAACATGACGTACGGGGACATCTGCATACCGCCGCAACAGAGGTACAGAAGAAAGAGAGCCAAGCGTAAAATGAGTAATTCCCAAGCCTGATAAACACATTTGGACCCCTGCCAGTTTACGAAATGTTTTTTTTTTCATGCAATAAGCATATTTTATCGGTCACAGAGACCCCATGACCCCTCACCTGCCATAAAGCTCCACTCTCCGGCTTGTGTGCGTCGTGCGGTTCGCTGAAGGAGCCCGCCTGGGAGATTGGCTATCAACACAACAAATTAAATCACATTCAGGTTCCTCTCAAGTTTGTTGTTGCCCCCCGTGGCGGGAGCCGTGGGAAACCTCTGAGGGGGGGGGGCCAGATTGGCAAGAAGATGGACACCACCCACGTCCTAATCTTCACGTGTGATTTTTTTTTTTTTATGCGTTTATCGCTGCCCCAGCTGGAAGCGACGGACGCCGCGATGAAAATCATCAGCCGGTTTCACCTTGCCGAGATGATGGGTCTCTCTTTGTTTGAGGCCGATAGAATGTTATATATAGTAAATACTCAGCTGACCTTGGCCAGGACATCTCCTGTCTGGCAACCACAGCTTTGACAAGCCATCTTTCTCCCACATGCCCATCGCTGGGATAACACATTTCACATGTAAGCAGCCCTCAGCAACACACACACACCCACACAGGAAGTGAGACCTCGCCAATAGGCATGCACACAGGAAGTGAGACCTCGCCAATAGGCACACACACAGGAAGTGAGACCTCACCAATAGGCACACACAGGAAGTGAGACCTCACCAATACAAACACACACAGTCAGACCTGATCGGAAGAGACAGAGGACTCCAGAGCGGGAAAGAGGGAAAGACAAACACAGAAAAACATAAAGTCACTCCTTTAAATCAGAGCTAGATAAGATTTTAACAACTCAGAGCTATTAGTTAAGTTCTCCCCAAACGAGCTTGATGAGCCGAATGGCCTCCTCTCCTTTGTAAATGTATTATGTTCACTGTGGGCATGGGGCTATCTATCACGCATGGTAATAGGGGCACATGGCCAGTGGAAGTCTGCTTATGGGAGTTTTACTTACAGAAAAATGTTCCGATCGTTTATCTTGGTCCTGCCTCCTCTGAAATCTGATTGGTTGTTTTCTTTGAATCAATAATTTTTCATTCTGCCCCCAGATCATTTTTCTGTAAGTAAAATTATAAGTAAAAATGCTAAGAGCTTACCTGAAGTCTGAGAAGGGAGGGCGACCGACACCGTAAGGCCAGAGTGTTTCTGTGGTGTGTTTACATCATGTTTACAGTGAAGCGCACCTTTGTGCTCATGCTAAAGCAAGTTTCAACAAAACCCCCAAACTGAAGGGCCAAAACTCACTCAATCCACAGGATACATTTTCAAGAAAATTTCTGTGTAAATTAACAAAAGTTCTTCGTTGGATTACATGAGGGCTGACTGAGTTTTCGTTCCCTATACTATAACATATGATGAGGAAGCCTGACTTTGGGTCACTTAGGTCTCGTCGCAAAAATGATGAAAGGAGTTTTGAAAGTTCGCTCTTAAGTTAAGGTCAAGTGTGACCCGACATAGCGAGCGCCCTACAGCCACGGTCACGGACCCTGAACCAGAACCGATCTGTCGGGTCGGGCTGTCTCCGTCTTCTGGATTTCTACACGGTTCCATTACCCAAACAAAACACCAACTGCTGAGTATCTACTAGTATCGGTGCATCGATCATGGGCGGCGCTAAAGGAGTCGATATCAGCCTCCTGAGAAGGACGAGTATCTTAGGTGTTATTCACGCTGAAAGTATTGGCGTTACTCTTTGCCGTTTATTATTGACCCTGAACAGCAGCTGGAAGACAGTAGAGGAGCTTTTTATGGGGGGGACTTCCTCACAGTCGAAAAACAAAAGGCCGAACCCCGCCCCCCCCCCGCCAGTGTTATTAATAAACGCTCCCCAGCGGGCTTACCACCACAGTGAGAATGGAGAGGGGACGAAGGGGCAGTATAAGAGAGAGCACCGGAGGAGGGGGGGGGGACGTTGGCCAAGTGCAGACCATCTAGACAGAGCGGTGGGTGGAAGGCGTGGACAACCAAGAGCTCTGAGTGTGTGTGTGCATGTGTGTGGGTGCGCGCGTGTCCGTCCAGCGGCATCAAGGACTCGTCCCTCTCACTCTCCCCCAGAAAACCGAATCCGTTCATCAGCTGAGCACCGGAGAGCAATCTCCCTTCTTCCCGTCTGTCTTCCTCTACTTCTCCACCTCCTTGAAGAAAGTTCTCCAGAGAGCTTCTCCTGCTCAAGGTAAGAGCATCAGCTTCTAACTTCTTCTGAACCCTCTTTTCTGCCAATGAATTCAGCCCTGAACTTATCTACATGTGTTGGGGAGCCTTCAAGTAATGATGCTTAAAAAGCTTCAGCGCTCTAACATCTGAGATAGATTTCGGAATTAACTGCAGATGTCGGTTAATCAGTTTCACAACCCAGGCAGTGCAATATGTGCCCGTTACAACCTGCGAAAGTCCCTCCACAATTCAAATTGTCAGGTCAGTAAATTTCAGACTCCCAACTTCGAATTGCACCCTCCAAATATTGTTGGGGGTATTGTGTCTAAATTCTTCACTGCCAATTTTCCAGACTTAAAATGATGTGTTATTATTGTCACTTAAATATTTTTTTTGATTGAACTTCACATCATTGGAGGGAACGATTCTTCCTGAATTAAGAATGTGACTTCCTCAGCTCTCCATACCACAGTAATTGTCTACTTCCTGATCAGCATGGCTTCTCCATCTCAAAAATGCGCTGTTCAATTCAGTCATGCTGCCACGGGACTAAGGAGCGGAGTAACGCTTGCAAAACGTGGGGTCACGACCTCGCGCTTCCTGAAAACGGACGAAAACAATGCGTTCCTACTTCGACCGTTCTGTGGGACGTGAGCCTGTCTCTTCCAACACACCCCCAGGGTCAATGAGGACTTCGGCACTTTAACACCATAGCAACTAGTATCATGGAAATTTCTGGACTGAACTGGTTTGCAGATTAAGGAAAATAACCTGAATCGCTTTCATTTGCGAACCTGGAAGTATAAAACTGTAAATTATACAAGTAAAACTTAGTGTCCATGAGTAGCCGAGATGACCCCCCACCTCACGCCCCATATATCTTATGTGTATATTATGGACAGTGCTGGTCTACAACTAAAAGTCAGCCCTGAACTTTGATAAATTTTGCCAGTTTGATAAGTGATCAATTTTGCCAGTCCACACACCAATTGTCGCACTGGGAAAATGCCTGGCCCAGGGTGCGCTTGTTGTTTGGGTACCCCACTAAAAAAAATCACTTAGTGCAGGAAGCCCCCCACCCCCCCCCCACCAGCACAAACAGAGAAAAGCGAACACGGCGCAAAAACACACACAAGAAGAGACCAACAGCAAAAAGCACCCACTACAACCCAGAGACAAA
>JAOYFF010000045.1:5021901-5032447 GCA_025773925.1 Cryptomyrus ogoouensis | reverse complement strand
CCCGATTCTACTAATTGTTTTGACTGAAACCATTTAACTGGCTTTTTGAGCTCTCTGTGGCATAATTAGATTTGGAAAGCATTCTGAATTTGGTTCTCGAGGAATGTAGCCCAATTATATAGCTCTGTACCATCTCAGAGGAACTGCTTTTAGAAGTATAGGCCTACCTACAAATTGTTTGTAGAACTGTTGATCTGTTTTCTTGGAGTGTAACATTCTTTGTAACAGTAGTACTGAATTTCCTTTGTCATTTTGTTTGTGGGGCACATTGTCATTTGTAGTATTTGAATATGGATGACGGAATTAGTTTTGTTTTCGAAATCTTACTAGTCTTTTGTGTTTCTGGTCTAAAATAGATTCTTTACTTTAATGGAAGGAATTATGGCAACCATGTCAAAATAACATGTTTCATAATTTATTTAGAAAAAATTAGTGTGTGTGTATATATGTATGTATATATGTGTATATATGTATGTATGTATGTATGCGTGTGTGTGTGTGTGTGTGTGTGTGTGTGTGTGTGTGTGTGTGTGTGTGTATCCCCTAGGTTTACAGTTTTGGGGGGCAGACGGACACCGACAGGATTCATGGTGTTCATGTGTTTCTTTTAACGACAGCAGTCAAGAAAACACAGATATTTTTGTCTGCTTTTCAGGTGTTTATGTCCTGATACACCTTTTTTTTGGGGGTGGGGCACGCAGGATTACACCGCCTGCCAGCAGTGGGGAGCTCGTGCCCTGACCACTCCCTGACTCACACACACGTATATATACACACCCACATTATTATTATTATTTATCATTATTTATTATCTATTCATTTTTTATTTATTTTTTTGCAATGGAAATGAAAAATAAAGCAGTCCTCCGCAGAGGGGGGGTGGTGGAGGGATTATATATTAAAAAAAAAATTAAAAATACATCCCTAGCATACTGTCTGCCAGCGGTGGGGTGTCATGCCTTGCCTGCTCACCCAAGTTTAATGCACCTTGGTTATCAATACTGACCATCTAGTCCTGATACACCATTTATTTATTGTATGTATGTATTTATTTATGGAATGGGGTGGGGCGCGCAGGATTCCGCTGCCTGCCAGCAGTGGGGAACTCGTGCCCTGACCACTCCCTCACTAACACACACATATATGTACACACCCACATGTACGCACCTTACACACACATTATTATTATTATTTTATTATTGTTGTTATTTGTGTGTGTGTGTGTGTGTGTGTGTGTATATATTGCTACGGCTCTGCCTTTATTTAGTCTTATTGGTGTTCATGTTGTATTACCCTGTGTGCCTGTTTGCTTTGTGTTTTGTGCCGTTGTTCCTCCCTTCCTGTAGGTGGCGTGTTCCTTACGAAGGACGAGTGGCTATAAAGGAGAAGCAAATTGAGCTGAAGAGAAGAGCTGATTGGCGGGGACTGCGTGTTGTTTGCGGGGGGCGTATGGGGATTGTTGTTCTCGAGAGTGCGTTCTTGGTGTACGGTACGGTATTGTTGCGCTAGACCAAATGATGTGTCATTGTAACCACTGAGACTTGATCGCCGGAACGGGGTAGGAGCCTTTTTGTTGAGTGTTATTGTGTTTTTGTTTAGAGAGGAAGCTAGGAGGAGTATTGTCATTATTTTTATTCTTTGTTTTATGAGTAGGTTTAAGTTAGCTTTATGGTGGGTGGAGTTAGCTTTTGGGTTTTGTTTGTTGTTTTGACTGTACCTACCTCCGGAGAGATGGCTGGAGTATTATTACGGGTGTTCAAGTCAGATTGAGATATTTATTCTATACACTGTGTGTGTGTGTGTGTATCCCCTAGGTTTACAGCTTTGGGGGGGCAGACAGACACGGACAGGATTCATGGTGTTCATGTGTTTCTTTTAATGACAGCTGTCAAGAAAACAGATATTTTTGTCTGCTTTTCAGTTATATATGTCCTGATACACCTTGTTTTTAGTGGGGGTGGGGCGCGCAGGATTCCGCCGCCTGCCAGCAGTGGGGAGCTCGTGCCCTGACCACTCCCTGACTCACACACACGTATATATACACACCCACATTATTATTATTTATCATTATTTATTATTTATTTATTTTTTATTTATTTTTTTGCAAGGGAAATTAAAAATAAAGCAGTCCTCCGCAGAGGGGGGGTGGTGGAGGGATTATATATAAAAACAATTTTTTAAATACATCCCAAGCATACTGTCTGCCAGCGGTGGGGTGTCATGCCTTACCTGCTCACCCAAGTTTAATGCACCTTAATTATCAATACTGACCATCTAGTCCTGATACACCGTTTATTTATTCAATCATTCATTCATTCATTTATTTATGAAATGCGGTGGGGCGCGCCGAAACTCCACGGTTTGCTACAAGTAGGGAAATCGTGCCCTGGCCACTCTCACACACACACACATATGTACGCACCTTACACACACATTATAATAATAAATAATAATTATTATTATTATTATGATAACGACAGGGACAAAAACTCACTTATGACCAAAGCATTCGGCAAACAAAACGTGCGTTTCTGTTATTGTGCACTATGTGTGGGATAGGTTTTACTGTCGTTTGCGTATTTAAACTGTAAAGATATGGCTCTGTCGTTGCTTCATAAGCGATCGTATATGTTGGAGGTCACGTCCCAGGTATGGCCGGTATGAGTACGACCAATGGGATCAACGCGATCGCTTATCAAATTCACGACAAGATCACGACAGAGCGTTATGCGGCACTGCATCTTATTTGACCATTTAAATGTATTGGCGAATAATTTTGGTTTCGCTTGTTTTCCCAATTAATGTTTAATGTAAATTAATTATATATTATATTCAAGACCCCGTCTATAGTGTATAGAGCATAATGATTGAAAAGATCGCTCATGTTTCAATTTAAAAGTAAGCTCTGTAATAATGACCACCATTTCACTATACCCATGATAGCTTGCGTTTCCCTTTGACCTTTTGCGTAATTTTGATTCAGCCGATTGTTTAGTTTGCTACGCAGGAAACATCGATCTTATCCTTGCCATATGCTGAAGGCGTGCAAGCAGGAAAGAGCCTTTTAACTTCATCATAGATTATATGCCTTTATAGATTATGGAAAGTGCGCTGGACCGCTGGTCGGTGAAGATATTGTACATCATTTACCTACAGCATTAGCCTGTGGGGCTGTAAGCCCCGGTGCTTAAACCACTCATCCGTATTCCGTAGCTGCTAATGTAGTACAGATCGAGCGTGAAACTGTAACGAACACATTCACATTCACATAAAACGGGAACACAAATTTACAATGATGCAATAGCGTCGGTGCTGTATATAAAATGTAAATACAGTTTTGCTGTTTTTGTTCTAGAGCTCTCTGCCCTAAATCAGTTACGGTGCGGGAAATACAGGCCGCTCAATAACTTCGAAGACTGAGTTTATGTTGTTTTATACAGTAATCAGTGCTTTGTAACACATAATTGCTTAGAATGATTGCATGCCCACATACATGAATTACTCGAGCCATGAATTACAACCCCCTGGCCTCAAGATCCCTTGAGACACACGTGTGACAGCCCCCAATCCACCCCCCACCATCACCACCATCACCTCCCCCCCCCACCACCTCCACCTCCTCTCTCCCTCTCCTGTTTTGCGTTATCCGGCAGACCAGGCTTTCGTAACACTGGCCACCAACGACAGCTATGCCAAGGGGGCCATGGTGCTAGCCAAGTCCCTACGGAGTTACAACACCTCCAGGAAGCTAGTGGCTCTGATGGGCCCCCACGTGTCAGATGCCTACAGGTGAGGCTTCGTCGGGCTAGCCCAGGCTTAGCGAGGGGGTGGAGTGGGTAGATGAGGATTTCATGTGTGTGCCTTCCTAAATGGTAAGAATTGTCATGGTACGTACGTAACATATGACGAGCAAGTCCTTTAACCCCCAAAATATGCATTGCTTTGGATAAAAACATCATCTAAATAATGTAAATTAATAATTTGAATGTGAATAGATTCAGTTAATGTGAGTTTACATGTGGTACAGTGATGACCCTTGACTGACAGGCTTCTTACTAGTGATGGGCACAGCATGTGACCCAGAGGGCTAAGCCTTCGTGCCTGGAGGGTCGCCGGTTCGAGCCCAGCCTCAGCAGAATGGTCAGGTCATTTGGCCCCTTAAGTGAGGCTCTTAACCCCCAGCTCCATGGGAGCGAGATATAGGTTGTGCAAAAATAGTTTATATGATCTGTAAAACTATTATAACTATTAGCTTGGATTATTAGTATGAGCAATACACCAGGAAAATTTAGACCTTATATGGCTTTTGTATCTAGTAGTTTACAATTCGTCACTGTTAATAGTAGTGGTTGTTTTGATTTGAAAAGCCCCAGTTTTTCTGAGATTGCTGCGTCCTAATGCACCCCAAGAACCTACCCTGTGTTTACGCTGCGATTTCTGCCGGGTCCGCTAACACCCCCCCGCAAACCCCAGAGAGGTACTCAGCGCGACCTTCGATGAGGTGCGGCTGGTGGACGTGCTCGATAGCGGGGACTCAGCCCACCTGGCCCTGATGAACCGGCCCGAATTGGGGGTGACACTCACCAAACTGCACTGCTGGACCCTCACACACTACTCCAAGTGCGTGTTCATGGACGCCGACACACTGGTGAGCTGCCTGACCAGAGAGCGTGTCGTGGGGCGACCGGATCCCCAAGTAGTCAGCATTTTCCTCAAAACTCAATAATTAAAACTGAAATGATGGCCCCCCCCCCCCCGCTCCCCAGTCATGGCAGAAACCTGGAGTAAGATGTTCGTTGTTAGTACCCAAAGACTGAGTTTTGGCAATGCTTTCAATATAATCTGTAAGCATTCCAAATGAATTTCAGTTCTAAGGACCCAATTTGTGCAGATTGGTACAAAAGTCTTAGACGGTCAAAGCTTCTTTATTTGGATAGGAAGTGTACATTTGCTCAGAAAAACACACTTTAGCATTAGAACATATGCAAATTTATGGTAACACAATAAAAAAATATATAACAAGTATATCTTCTGTTCTCCAAAAAGTTGCTGAATCTAGTAGAACATCGCTTTGGTTCCCAAACATCTCCTCAGGGGCACCTCAGCCATTCCATGTATTTGTTACGTTTCACCACCAAACTCACTTAATTAACTTAAGTTTAACTCGATGAGGTATTGATTAGCCAACCAAGGTATGCCAGTGGTCAAGCAAAACAAAACACGGGATTTTGCTGCAAATACTCGGGTGATTTATGAGAGGTTTTAAAAGGACTGAGTTGACACTTTGACAGACATCGTGGTTTTACACAAACCTGAAAATCATTTAAACATTTAAGTGTTAATGTGGTGTGGATAAAAGTTTCCTCTGAGTTACCGAGTGTGAAAAATTGTATTAGAAACGATTTGGGCCAATGTGTCCGGTTCATTACATCTTCCCTGTATGAGCATCGTGTATTGTCATGGTACTTTGAGCAAGCTTAATGAGGCAGCTGGTCACAGCAAGGTTCTGACCCGACCCAGATCCAGCTGCCGCGGTGCACATAGCCTGCTTTCGATGGATGGTTGGTTCATAACTTGATCCTAGTCACCGCGTTGGGTGATGGAGGAGATTTGTTGAGGGATTGTGGGGAGATGTTAGCAAACGGTGGAGATGTTAGGGTTGGTATAGCTGTTGGATGTGTATGTCCATGCGCTGTTGGTGTCCCCTTCACAGGTACTGTCAAACGTGGACGAGCTGTTCGAGCGGGAAGAGCTTTCAGCTGCCCCCGACCCCGGTTGGCCAGACTGCTTCAACTCCGGCGTGTTCGTGTTCCGCCCGTCCAACGAGACCTACGGCAGAATCCTTCAGCTATGCTCAGAGAGTGGCAGCTTTGATGGCAAGTTATTTTTATACCCTGGATGTGGGGGGGGGGGGTTATGTGTGTGAGCCCGGAGATACCACAATGAGATTGCAGCTGCTATAAATGTCCTTCTGGTGTTCAGGTTTAAGCTCCTCACCACTCATGTTGTCATGTTGTATGACGTCATCGCTTCCAACCCCTGGCACCAGGCTGGGATGGAACCTGTAGCTTTTCAAAATGGTCGCTTGCAGTCTTCTCACATAGCGGGTCGCTTTACCACTTGACCATACTGTTTGACCTTTGGCCTCAGCAGACTCAGGAAGTTGTTTGCAAGAGTGCTCAGAGTAGCACTTCTAGTATTTCTATATCTGTGTACAGTGTTTTCTATAGTTCCTGTTGTGCATTAAGCACCGTCAGTTTCATCTGTGCACTTGACTGTCTGAGGTCCCCATTGGCCGTTACATGCCCGACACATTGATCTTAAGCACCCCCCCCTGAAGCTTGAATTTCATGCACACGGTTCTTCTGTGATGGTGGCCCTTGCCGTTGACCTTGTGTGTCCTCCTGGGGAGCCTGTAGGCTTGCATATGCTTGCATGGCCCTGTAGCCACATACTAGCTTCTGGAGACCCATCAGTTTCCCCCCGCTGGTGAATCGCTTTATTTACTCTCCATGTCCGGCGCCCCCCCACTGACTAGCTGCAGTTACGCGGTCTCTCAGTGCATCAATGGGCATATTTTTTATGTTGACATTTAATTACACTTAACAAGATTCTACCACGTTCCATGACATTCCCAACGGATGTTCTACAGTGCTTTCTGTTGCCCCAGTAGTGTGCTCTGACCCATGTAGCGCTATCCAAGAATAAAGATGGGGATTTGGAAGCAGTTCTTACTAAAAATAAGAAGTGTGGATGAATGGGGTGGCATTTTTAAACGAGCTGTTGTTTGAAAAGCGCCAGGAATAATATTATTTGACGCCGGCTCTTAACAACACGAGTTGTCGACTCAGTGCTGAAGCGCTTAATAATCCTTATGGTGCTCAGACTCCCCTCCTTTCACTTCATCAGGCCGCTGAATTTTCAAAATTCTAGGTGAAACGGATGTGTTTTGTCACCAGTGGCTTTACGGGCAGGGTTACGTCAGCGCCGAGGCTGTGGCAAACTGCCCTGCCTTAAATCACCAAGTCCTGAGATGTGACTGAAACAGGAGCCTGGGGAGGGCAAAGTTTGCCGCCATGAGCAGTATAGCGCCATAGCGTTTGGTCAACGGAGAACATGCAAGCGTAATACTGTACATTTCACAGATACCGCGATAGTCCTCAGCGTGGAAGGACCTTTTTATAAACGTCCTTGTGGTATTCAGCTGTAAGTCCTCCCTACTAAGCAAAATGTTTTTTTTTTTTAACAAACATTTTTGCACTTTTGTGATTTTTGCGTAGCTGACAGGATATGAAAAATCCTAGCAACTATACAATGACATTTACAGCTTTGTCTGGAGGGCCCTTTAACATTTTTTTTTTTGGAGGGGGGGTCGTGGAGTTGTGAATCCCTGTTTACTCCCCTCATTTTCATGTTGGCATCCCGCTGCTTTGATGTATATCGTCCGTGCACCGCAACCTGAGCACATCAGGGTTCCACTGCTCCCCCTACTGGTGGTGAGTGAGAACTGCGTTCCAGACAGGACCCTGCTCCACTGAGCCTGCAGACTGTGTTGTCATGCCTTTGCAATGCCCAGTTTGTACAATCTCAGCGCCTGTGGCTTGTGGTGTCGTTTTTCAGTCCCCATAGAGCAACCTCTCATTACTCTTCCTTTTATACCACAGAGGATATACCATGCAAGAGTCGCAGGGTGTTTTTTTTGTACTTTAAACAAATGCTGCCCTGGACTGGGTCATATTTGTATTTCTAAACCCAGGGGCAGTAAAAGCCAGGTCACCTCGTAGGGGCAAGACAGCCCTGACCTCAAAGCATGCCAGAAACCAGTATGGACAAAAGTTTGTTCCAGTTCCAGAACTGTCCAAAATCTGGACAGGATCGATTTTTAAAATATTATTGTTTATTTGTAAGTCTGTGATTGGTTTAGCCCCCTCTGATCTATCTGACCTCTTACACCCTGATCTGTCCTCCCAGTCGCTTAGATATTGCTGCTCGAGCTGAGGTGTAGCTGAGAGGTGACTGTAGTTTAACAGTAGCTGCCCCTAAGCTTTGGAATAGTCGCCCCCTTTGTTTTAGGGCTGCAGCGACTTCGGCCACGTTTAAGTGCTGGTTGATAACTCATTTATTGTCCGCGGCTTTTCAAACTGGCGTGGGAGTGTTTTTGTTGTCTGTGTCATTCTATTTATTTGATGCATTTGTCTATTTGTGGAAATTGTACAGCACTTTGGAGAACTGCCGTTGTTTTAAATGTGCTCCATAAACAACATGGACTTGACTCACCACTACATTCAGTGTGGCCAGCAACCCCCCACCCCCCCCCGCCGTGCAAACTAAGCTTTCCATTCATCACATAGCCACTCACTGATGCTTCTAGGTGACAGATAATCTTTTTCTCTTCCCGGAGGTGGAGGGGGAGGAGGTTGAATTAACTTATTTATGTGTGTGCCTGTTTGTTTCCACTGTGTCTCCATGACACGCTTCCCCTCTGTCAGGCGGGGATCAGGGAGTCCTCAACACTTTCTTCAGCAACTGGGCGACGGCGGACATCTCCAAGCATCTGCCCTTCATCTACAACCTCAGCAGCTCAGCCTTCTACTCATACCTCCCAGCATTTAAGCAGTGAGACCCCCCCGCCCCCCCCCCCCTTAAACTGCGAGTAAGCAGTTGCAAGGTCACATGAACGTGCCTTAATGCCATAATGTTGTCGGGTTACTGGAAATGGCGAGGGTCTGCGTCACACGCGATAGCCGCCTCCCCACCCCCTCTGTTCTTAGACGACTGTCTCAGCTGTGTCCCGCACATGTACTAGTCACCAGAAATAGAGCTGTTCATTTATAGACTGTTACCCCAAGCAGAGTCAGTCGCTGGAGTTCCTCAGTATTCAGAACTTCATGTAAATCACTGGTGGAGTCCAGCTGTTGGATAATAAGTACAAGTAGTTCCCCTGTGGCTGATCATTCGTAATTGATGATTATTCTTAGACCCAATCCCATTTCTCCTCCCTTAGCCCTACCACTAGATTTCGAGGGCCCTCCCTTCCGAAGCTGACTTCACAGATCGTAGCCACAAGGGGTAGGGCTTGAAATGTTTACCTAGGAGTCGGGAGACCACTCGCTTACGTCATGAGCAGTCGATCATTGCACATAAGTTTCACACCTGCGACTTTGCACTTGTTTGTAACAATGCCGGCTCAAGGTATGGCGTCGTCGACTGCGTGCATTTTAATCATCATACTCCGTTTGATGAATACTCGCATAAAGTTTTACCTGTCGCTTTACCTGTGTCTCAATGTTCATAATATAATGTACCTAATTTTCATTGCTTAATGTATTTGGCATACTATTTCCTTTTATAAATGTGACTTTCTGTGTATGTACACAGCGATTAACATACAAATTAGAATAAACATATTATTTTATGTACCGTTTAGCAAATGCTATCTAAACGTTTGCTCTGATACCATTTAGGTAGCTTTAATGAAAGAGGACTTTCAAGTTAAGTAATATGCATCAACAATCGGGGGTTAGTTGCCTCTTCTGATCCTTACATTCCTCTAGGTTTGGGGGCAGTGCCAAAGTGGTCCATTTCCTGGGATCACTCAAGCCGTGGAACTACTCCTACGACGCAGAGACGAAAAGCATCAGGGGTCACCCCCAGGAGCCCTGCACACTCCACCCCGACTTCCTGCTGAAGTGGTGGGACGTCTTCTCCACGTCAGTGACGCCCATGCTGAAAGAGCAGCACAGAGCGGAATCTTTCCTCTCTGTATCCAGTCACGATATTGTAAGTAGGCCAATTCCCTTTTAGTCCCACTATTAATGCAGAGAAAGGCATGAACTGAAGATTAAAGTAACTTAATCTCAAAATTAGTCCCCACATTAAGCCTAACTTAAGACAATGTTTTGATTACTTATGATAAGAGTATGTCTTCCATAAACATAGTCAGAAATTCCAATAAGTTGTTTTCAAAAGTCAGTCCTCTGGTGCTAACCCAAGCCTAATTTCTTGATTACTTTTTACAGGCAAGCTGTTTGAATGAAGTCGTGTTCATCCTCATCTCGGGCCTAACTTAAGCCTTTACGTTTTGATTATTTGAAACCGGAAAGCTGCATGTAGTTATTCCTCCCATGTTTACCTGAATATGTATGTGAATGTTATGTTTATTTACAGGTATGGACATAGCTGGTATGCAAGTTCGCATTCACCTTTAATAGCGATACGTGTGGCAATCAATTAATGTAACAGCACGAATGAGTATTTATTTTATGTGCAATGAGGTGCAATTGCACATAAAATACATGCACATTTGTGCTGTTGCATTAATCGATGGCCGCACGTATCGCTATTAAAGGTGAATGCGTGCTGACGCACCTGGTACGTCTACCCCTGTATGTACAGCACTTTACCGAAGCACCAAAAAGAAAACGATGGCCCTCCTTCCCCCTTACACGGGCCTTCACCGTAATTAAGGTAGTGAAGGGAGAGGAGCGGATTCCCTGGGCATCAGGGTACCACCCCTACCCTCTCCGAGGATGCCCAGGGGTCTCTC
>JAOYFF010000045.1:5001916-5021801 GCA_025773925.1 Cryptomyrus ogoouensis | reverse complement strand
CCAAACCCGCTTAGCTTCCAGTGGAGTACTGGGCTGAACTGCAGGTGCTATGGCTACTGACAATTTATGTGTGTGTCATTGTAGGGGATGTAGTTGTACCCCCCACAGGTCAGGTGGAAAAAAAATGATCGATCGATCAATCAATCAATCGAAACTGGGGCAATTTGGTCACTCCAATTAACCTCAGCATGTTGGAGGGGCTGGAAAAACCAGAAGACACCCCATAAAGACACAAGGAGAACCCTGAGAGAGATTTGAACCCTGGTCCCACAGATGGGAGGCAGCAGTGCTAACCACTACACCACCAAGCCACACCTATAAAAGTTTAGTTTGGTCACTCGAATTAACCTCAGCATGTTGGAGGGGAGGGGCTGGGAAAACCAGAAGAGAACGTGCAACTTCAGTCAGACAACCCTGAGAGAGATTTGAACCCTGGTCCCACAGATGGGAGTCAGCAGTGCTAACCACTACACCACCAAGCCACGCCCATTAAATTTGTAATTTTTATCAGCCCATATTAAATGGTCTGTCATGTCAACATATAATAATTTATTATAATTTATTATAAATGTATTTATCTGGGTTTATCTGGCTCTGGGAGAAAAGCCTAGACTTTAAGCCCTAGAGCAGTGGTAGGCAATCATATACAGAAAGGGTCACGGTGTGGCAGGTTTTTACTGCAACTCCCTAATTAGATTACTAATTAGAGGACTGATTGGCTGAAGAGTCCTCACACCTGGGTTAGAACCTCTATACTGGTTGGTTCCAAAACTGTTAAACTCTTGCAGTATGACAAACAGTGGAACTTATGACTCTTTTATCAAAGCTGGGGTTCATCCTAGCAACCTTGCAGCCACATATACAGAGACTTAGCTCACTGAGTCACTCTCCACCCCCCAGTGAAGATTGCACATGGGTCTGCATGTAAAGTTTCAGTTTGGCAGACTGCTCATTTGGATACTTGTGTGTCTGTCCAGGATGACATCCGGAAGGGGGTCTCTCACATACATGTCGGTGAGGCCCCCCAGCAGCCGGAGCTCTCCTCAGAGGAACGCAGGAAGAGGTGGGAGCAGGGACAAGCAGACTACATGGGAATGGACTCCTTCGAGAACATACAAAGGAAGCTTGACTCCTTCCTTAAGTGAAATCCAGAACCAGATCCAGAGAATGACCCCTTAGTTACAGATATAACTCCACAAGGTTGCGAAAACATACACCGGCGATCGTCAGTGCTTTCAGGTGTTGGATGTAGTCATACTCGGCACCTTTTTACGGCTCATTTAAACATTTTCTCTCCATTCCCCATTTTCCGAAACCCAAAGACCTCATTGTACACATGAAGGTAATTTGAAACTATGCAGCAATGTACCGCGAGCTTTCACCAAGCAGCCTGCCATGCGAGGACCGGGCGTTACACAACAGACTGGTGACTCAGCTTTTAAGTCACGTAGCATGACGTTCAACTAGACCAAATTTACCCCAACTAGTCCTTGAAGGTGCAATGTCCTCTCCCAACTGCCACAACACTTATGAGTTGAAATTTGTAACGTGTTGCATTTCCGTGTCACATGACTTGCCTGTAAAAACACACCTAAGGTACAGTTCTTGGACCTCTGGCTGTCTTCCATTTCTTTTCCTGCAGATTAATAACCCAGTTTCCAGTAGCTAATGCTACTTGCTGCTCCTATGTGGTTCCTCCAGAGCCAAACGACAGCTGCCTTAGCCTGCGGACCAGTTTACACGAGGCCTCCCCTCGAGGTCTCACATCTCGTCTGCGCTTTAGCTACCGTCCTGCTCCGAATGGAGATGTGGGTAGCAGCCTTCATGGTTGGAGTGTAGCTGAGCTCCCGGATGGCCCGTGCAATGCCGGCTGGTGATTCCGGCAGGTTGGCTAAGGTTTGTGTCGCAAGCCGTCAACTTGCGGCCTGTTCTGGTCCCGGCCGCCCCATCATGCGGTAGATGCTCTACACAACGGTCTCTTGGGAAGTCTACAGTGACCATTGCATCATAGTACATAACACACTGGTGTCCCCCCACCCCCTTCCAGAAAAAGTGAGTAGTTTGACTGTGTGGTTGTTAGATGTACTTACTATATTTTACAGTAGCTCCCCCCTCAATAAAGACTGTTAAAAGACTATCTCTTGGATTGCTGAATTAGAAGATATGAGCCCCCCCCCCCCATTACTCATTAATATATCTACTTAAACATCAACTTTTGCCACAGTCTTCCACCTTCGTTGGTGACAACTGATTTAATTTTACAAAATACCTAAAGTGTGTATCTGCTGCTTTTGACGCCAAACACAATAAAACAACGCTTTCCAGGTATTCAGCCATATATTTGGTCTATGAATAACAATATAGTCATAACAAAGGCAGTTGTACATAGAGCACAAACTAAAAACAGCACCGCAAATTATAAATTCCAGACACCACATGGAAGGTTAACTGTCATGAAGCCATTCATGATGGCCAGCTGTCCCAGACACGGCAAAAGCCTCTTCGGTCCCTCTGTGATCTCCCTGTAATCCCTCTCGGTTACCAATGGCAGCTGCGGAGCCTGCTGAATGCAATGGGCAAGCCATCTTTTTACGGTCCTTCCAAGGGTTCTGTCAGTGAACTGCAAAAAACACAGTTGATTTAACAATAAGGTGCTGACAAGTGACTACTATCTAAACAAGGCATGGTAGTCTCTCAGATTACTTCTCCTTCCGGAATCTAAATTTTCCCGCATTAGCTGCAACACACAATGTTGATGCAAAAAGGAAAGGAAGTTTCTTTCACAAGTCAAGATTTCTTAAGTCTGTCGGGGGAGAAACCTGTGCTGTCACAACTCCATGAGCGCTCGGATGTCCTCGATCCGCGACCGCTTGCGCTCCTGCGCATTCGCAGCCCCGAAGGCCTTCTCCACCAGCTTCTGCTTCTTCTCCTGGATCCTGACCATATTCTCTTCAACTGAGTCCTTCACAATGAACTGGAGAAGAGGTTTGACAGAGGGTTTGATCTCAATTCGAAAAATGCCTACAAGGTTACTCCACAGGTTGGAATGTGGCTCGAGTTTAGATGACGACGGAGCGCGGATGGCAAAGACTCGCCTTTGTGATCACCACGTCCTTCTTCTGGCCAAGGCGGTGACATCTGTCGAAACACTGCTCCTCCGCTGCGGGGTTCCAAGCCTGCGACGAGAAGCACAAACGGGAAATCGCTTTGAACAAAAGAAATGGAAAAGCGACAGTCACACATACCCATTAGGCGTTGACTTTGCCGGTCCTGGTGAAAGACGTGGCCAGAGCATGCCCACTTACTGGGTCCATGAGGAAGACCCGGGAGGCGGCGGTCAGGTTGAGCCCCACCCCCCCAGCCTTGAGTGACAGCAGCATGATGGTGGGACTTCCTGGGGCAGGGTCCTGGAAAGCCTGGATGGCACTCTCCCTTTTCTTCTGGTTCAGGGAGCCATCCAGCCGTGTGAATATGAATCCCTGCTCCCTGAGCCGGACACAAGGAAGGGAGGCATTAAAGACCCTCCCTGAAACCCAGCCATTAACCACCAAGAACTCTGTTATTGTTTCAGTCCATTACCAAGCCTAAATTGCTCACAGCGGTCTAGAGTGTTCTAGAGTGTTCCGGTCTAACTAGTGAATTTAATCTGAATTGCAGATTTCCTCGCCGTTCCATGCTACTGCTGCCCTTGCATCCTGTCCGTCGTGCCCATTTCTCTAACTGGGTCCCCAACTGGGAGATGCTAACCACGTCCCTCAGCTCACGCTGGCGGCACCCAGTACCAAGCTCACCTTAACGGCACTTCAAGCTGAGACAGAAACTTGGTGAACTGAGAAACCACCAAGCTCTTGATACTGGAATCCTGGCTGCGCAGTTGGTGCAGATGAGTCATCAGGGCGTTCACCTGCGTGCAGAAACCGTCAATCGATAAAACGGCAGGTGTGTTATCAAACCAGGGAGGCGTGCTTTTTTGCGACAATCCAGTTATTCCCCCAGAAATATATGCAATTGTATAAAACCTTGTGTCCGCACTCATGCTTCAAGTGACGGATGCCGTGGACTTGCCTTCGAACTGGACATCCAGGTGTCTTTGCCGTCGGCGGAGTCCAAGTCTTCCTGCTTGCCTGGGTACTCCACCAGCTCCTTGCTGTTGATCTGAGCGCGACACAACGGACATTTGGCACCCTCCTGAAAAACAGAGAAGAGAGATGTACAGGACCAGATGATGGGAACCTTTATGTGTGGGACCCTTTACAGCCACCTGCCTGGATGGATGGATGGATGGATGGATGGACACTAAAGAAACATCAATAAGCAGAACGTGATAGTGTTAGCAGTGTCACTGGGCAAATAGCTGCCGTGGGCGTGGCCTCACCTTCTCTGTGCGGATAACCTCGCAGATGCAGGGCTTGCAGTAGACGTGGGCACAGTAGGTGATGACAGGCTGACGGATGGATTCCAGGCAGACGGCACACTCCTCGTCCGAACCAGAGCTCAGCACCAGCGTGATCTTTTCCAATAACCGTGCTCGTAACTCGCCGGGTGTGCACTCGCCCTCTGGGGTACCTGGGTGAAAGGAAGACAGAAAACAAAAGGAGGGATGGAGAAGAGTTTAAAGAAAAATAAAAGGAGGGGCTGAGTGGGCGGGGCCAAAAATAAAACCCCAACCATCTTTGAAATAATTGAACAACCTTGGACTTGAATTGTCAGGTCAAAAGAACATCACCACCGCAATGTCTGTAAGATTAAATGTTTACGTAATCAAGTAAGAGTAAAGACACGATGCCCTTAATCTTGTCATCACTTCCCGATCCTATCTTTGGTGTCCCGGTCTTACCGTCTGTTGTCACCGTTGCCGAGATACCGGAGCCCCCCAATAGCTGCAGGTGGCAGCAGAGCTGACGGAGCCGGAGCAGGATGGTCAGCACGTCGGCGTAGTTAGTCAGGACCGTCCCCTCCCTGAAGTACCTGCAAGCAGCGGCCATGGTGGCAAATCGGGTGAAGAACGTCGAAGGACCCGTTGGCCCCGTTTGCTGCCGGGAGGTGCCCTCTACCTGGCGATGATGGCCCTGCCATCCATCCTGATCCTCTCGTACTGCTGCCTCTCTTCTTCAGAGAGGATCACGTGCTGGATGAAGACCTTCTTCTCAGGAAGTTCCACCACGGGCCGCCCACCAACCCTGCTGGTCTTGGTGCGCCTAAGAGTGATGCCTTTCACCAGGGCCTGCAGGTTCCTGACCCAAAAATAAGTAAGATAAAATAAAATTTTTCAACTGACAGGTGTTTCTCAGCCACTAAACAGAGGGACAAGTATTACAATTTTAGATTATATCTCTTAATATCAGCATTTCCCAATCCGGTCCTTGGGGACCCTTAGCGGTCCACATTTTTGCTCCCTCACCCAGGAGCTAAGAGGGAGCAAAAACATGGACTGTCTGTGGGTCCCCAAGGACCGGATGGGGAAACACTGCTTTCTTATTATCTATTTTATATTTACCAAGCATTCTTAAACACAGCACTTTAATAAAAGAACAAAGGGCTTCTAGCCAGTAAGATGTAGTTTTTTGGTCATGGGAACCCCCTCAACATGATTGGTTTTCTCATTCCTCCAATTGGGGCTGAGTAATAGTATGTAAGGAGAGCAGGTATTTTGGTAGGTGAATTGTACAGGCAGCCCAAAGGGATTTCAGGCACTGGAGGCACGTAAACGTCACAATGCCATCCCCTGAATACCCACTTCAGGCCGGTGTTGTCTCCCAAGGTTACGGGCCTCTGGATGACCCGGTTCCACCACTCCCACACGTCGAAGGGCTTCAGCTTCAGGAAGGCGATGAGCATCCACATGTCCTTAAGCGAGTTCTGAATAGGAGTGCCTGCAAAACGAAAGACAAGGAAGAACCAAGCCAGTTACCGAGTGCCATCTGCTGTTGAAAAATACAAACTGCACTAGGAACATGGACGTCAATATCAGGACATCATTTACACAATAATAGACAGTACAGAATAGAATTTCTATATGAAAATAAGTAAATCGATAATAAAAATAAGTGGGTGAGCATGAAAATAAGCACAGAACTGTAGCGAATATTCACTAATTTGCTGGACAGATATTGCACGTTCCCAGACTGATTTACTGGTTGTGCAATCTGATGGCTGCTGGAAGGAATGATTTCATTTTATGCTGAATGGCTCAATGTGCTTTTCTGTCCAAACACAGCACTGTGAGGCAGATGAGCAACATTGTTCATGATCGACCAAAGTTTGGACAGCATCCTCCTCTCTGTCACCGTGTCAACAGCATCCAGTTCATCCCCAACAACTAATCCAACGCTCACGATTGGCTTGTTGAGTCTGTCGGCCTTTCATACTGCTGCCCCAAGCACACAACAGCGTAGAAGACGGTGCTGGCTACGAGAGACTCAGCCGCTGCATGGAACGTGGGAAAGGCTGGGGTTATTCGCAGGCACTGACCTGATAAGATCCACCTGCGCTCGGCTTTCAGTGCCAGCACGGCCTTGCTTTGCAGTGCGTTGGGATTCCGCACCACGTGCCCTTCGTCCAGTACCACCCGCAGCCAGCTGACCGTGTGGAGTGGACTGCTCCTGTTGTTCTAATGACAGCAGTCAATTGCAGGATATGCTAAATCAATGTTTCCCAATCCGGTCCTCAAGGACCCGAAGACAGTCCGTGTTTTTGTTCCCTCCCAGCTCCTGGAGCAAAAACGTGGACTGTCTGTGATAAACATAACAGTAATAGGTGCAGGATAAACCACTGACTATCAGAGGTGAAACGTGCAGGTCCAGATAGTACAAATCCAGACCAAGATTGTTTCAACCAACCAGTTGAGTACTCTGTGAACGTGACTCATTATACTCAACTGGTTGGTTGAAACAAAATCCTGGTCTGGACTTGTATTTTCTGACCCTGAACTTTAGAATTTTACTAACTCTAGCAGTGGTGGGCAATCATATCCAGAAAGGGCCGCTGTGTATGCAGGTTATCACTAATTTTACTAAATTAGATTACTAATTACTAATTAGAAGACTGATTGACTGAAGAGTGCTCTAACCTGGGTTTGAACAGATGACCTAAAAGTTCTCCCAAAAACCTGCACACACACTGGCCCTTTCAGGATAAGACTGCGCACCCCTGGCCTGTAGTAAGAGGCCTATCAGAGCAATTTTCTGGTTCTTACACCAAGTGGACACAAGTGACGAAAGTCAAAGGCGTCTCACCCCATAATCTGCACTCAGGACATTATAGGTGGTCAGCACCACATCCTGCTGGGCCAGGAACTGGGGGTCGCGGTTCCGCTCTGAGCCGTAATACGCATACGTGTTCATATTCACGTCTGCGCACACGTGCTGCTCAAACTGGTCCTAAAAAGGTATTTAATCTCCACGTCACTCCAGATATATTTCTAGACATGGCAAGAAAAATGTGTTTTTAAAAAAAAGAAAACACAGTGGGAGGGGATTACAGGACCAGACCATAGTGGGACCAGGCGGGGGTGTTCCACAAAGCAAGATTTCTCAGCTGGGTTAACTTAAACTAGAAGATACGAGTGTCCAATAAGAGTTTAGTAAGGAGCATTGCTATTGGGCACTCATGATGTCTAGATTAAATTAACCCAGCTAATCTTGCTTTATGGAACACCCCCACGGTCTCATTGTGGTCTGGTCCTGATTTGCAAATGAAATAGCATTCAAGCGCACAGAGGGAAATAGCGCCTCCAGCTGGTAGTCAGAACACACGCACCAGCCAGCTGCCGAGCACAGAGAGAGGGCAGATGATCAAGGTTGCTCTGGCCATTGAACTCTCCTTAGACTTCAAGGGATTTTTACCGCCCCCTACAGACACACACGCAAAAATACTTGTACACACCCACATACACTCAGTGACCACATCGTTAAGTACCCATCCTCGTTAATGGCAACAGCTTGCTCCTACAGCAAATAACCCATATCTTATCTTGCACAATCCTGCCTCTGTCTGTATGTGAAGGAACATCACAGATTCTCAGCACCACATACCGCTACCCTTGACTTTCTTATTCTGAGCATACGCCCCCTGCTGGAAGCCTCCAAGTGCTGCGGCAAAGCCAGCGTCTTCTATCAGCATGGCTGATGCTGTAAAACACAAAGACCGTCACCCCGAGGCTGGCTCACAGAACAATGCCTGTTTTATTTATTCATTTATTTCTAAAGAGAGCAGACCCACAGGGAACTCAAAGGGATTTCAAAGGATAAAAAGAAATGATGCAATTTTAAGGTTCACTGTTTTAAAAAAAAGTAATTAAAAAAAAATCACTGAGTTGTTAGAAAAGAAAAGCTAAAGATACCCTTTTTGGAAGTCGTCCCAGGGTTTTCTTTCTTCTTGACTGAAAGAGGCGAGCAAAAACCAGATTCCCACCGACATCCAAACCAGCAGCACCAGCAGAGCGAGCTTTAGCGGCTATGCTAAGTACCGCATATTACAGATTTCACATTACTTACTGAAGCATCATTTGAGGACACACCACCAGACTGAGAAATTTCTCAGTAGTCCTACGCTCACCTTTTTTCCCAGGCACCTCTCCTTGTCCGGGATCTCTGTACTCGTCTTCGTGATGCCTTTGTGGCACAGTCAGAAACGACAAAAAAAAAAAAAAAAACACCCTTGACAGTCTGATCCAACGGAGACTAAATGTAAACCCGACAGAGGACGTTGCATTGTACTCCAGTGGAAGCTGCCTACCATCAGAGACAGCATCCAGGAGTTCCTTACCGTTTAGAATGGGACGTACTCGCAGAGGCTTGTGAGATTTCCTCATCGGAATACTTCCCTGGAAAAAATCCAAGGATGCCGGATGAATTGCATTAAGACACCGCATATAACCTCATTTCCATCAGTGAACCCTCCTGAACTCACCTTTAAGGGCTGAATCTTTCCCTGTTTTCGAATCAGCGGCACAGGATCTGTTTGTCTAAAACAGAGTCAGGAGAGGTATCATCAAAGACACACTGCAGCCATCGAGAAGCTCTGAGCAGAACGGGTCTGCGGAAGGCTGTGCGGTTTGCTGGCTACCTTCATCTTTGGCACAGTGGCACATTTCTGCAAGGGCAGAGACTTTCCGTCTTGGAAGTTGGTGAGGATGAGTGCTATCGTGGTGAGGGTCTTTCCCTGAAACACGAAATTGCAGAAAACTGGACACCAAAGAATGGAACATGACTTTCGCTTCAGACAAGCAAATCGGTTTCGCGTTTCCGACTAGAAAGACCATTACAGACAGCCGTACTATTAATACACTGAACAATAACAATCTCGGAGTAACCTTTTCCCATAAAGGGTGCATCTCACAGAGAACAAACATAAACTTGTCCATGTTCTCACCAATCCCATATCATCAGCTAAGATCCCCCCCAAGACTTGGTCTGGTCTCTCTCTGACGGCAAAGTTTGTGAGGACGTTGAAGAAGTGTCCGTTCTCCTCCTTCCAGAAGGGGGGCAAGTCGTCACTATTCTCCCGGGAGGTCATCCAAGCCAAAGCCTGCTTCTGGTGTGGAAGCAGAGGCGTGCAGACGGCCTGGAATGACAGGAGCCATGAGGCACAAACAAGATGTGATAGCTTGACCAACAGATTTGTCTCAAGCTGTTCTAACATCGGCAAGTCCAAGGCTGAACTTGCAACTTGTTTGGTACCATTCCGAGAACGGTGGAAGCACGCCAACTGTAATCAGGTCATGGGCTGAAAACCTACAAATCCCTCGTTATTCATTTATTAGATGCTTCTATATGGGGCAACTTGGAAGCCTGCCAGTAGGCAAAAAAAATCATTATAATAAATCTTAATATAATTAAAGAGTACCTTAATAGCCAATTAGCATTAAAGGAATACATCATAACATACTAAACATGGCTAACCATTAACAGTCGGGTAAACGAAATTTCAGTACAGACAACAAATAAGTTTCTCTTCGTTGCATATTTGTCCTACAATAGGTTCATTATTTGAATCAAGTATTATATAAACAAAACCAAATACGTCAACGCGAGCTGGCAAATCGGACCTCGGCTGCTTCCATCTCCCGGGTCTTGTCTTCCATGAGATCATCAAAAAGTTTGTCGAAAGCATTCTTCAGCTAGGAAGTGGACCAAAACAGATGCACAAGGCTGACAACTAGACACAATGATCTCGATAATGTGCCGTCAGCTAAGAAATAGCAACAACTCTGAGGGTGGAGTAAGAGACTGATGTGTTATAATAATACTCTGTAACTATATTGTAAGGGGCTAAACTATAAGTTAAATTCGCTCTATGCAAAAAGAAAATAAACAAAACGAACTAACCTGCTCAGCATTGAGTAACTGCGCGGCTGGTTTCCTGGAGCCAGACCAGAACCTCTCCAGCGTGTTGCCTGCCCTTGAGGGTCCCTTTGCACCTGGCAGAAGTAGAGGACCAGTCATTTCCTCTGGCATCTATACCAAAGGGGGGGTTCGGAGAGACATTAACTACCGTTACAGGAGTACCTTGAGATGCTGAGTCGAGCTTGAAGCCATGGTTGGCCAGCTCATTCACCACTGCCACCCTGTTCTCCTCTTTGCCCCAGAACGAGAGGTGCACGGGCATCGTGAATGCGTTGTTTGTACGATAAGGTACCACCCTGGAGGAACAAATTGGGCAAGAAATAAATCCATTAAACACCCAAGGCTGTTAACTTTGCAACTCACACCAAATATTGACAGACTGCCATTGTTAAGCTGCCAAAGTTAAACCTCTGAAATCAGGAACAACCTGCCATCTACAGATATAAGGATCCAGCAGCTATTAACGTGCCCAATAACCGATGGGGCTCCAAATCCCAGACGCGTCACACCGACTCACAGTGGGGTGACTCACCCCTCCACCCTAGCAAGGTTGCTATCCATGATTTCAGCCAACGGGGTTGCCAACTGTCTCCTGATGTGCCCGACCTGATTCCCGTAGACATTGGCCACCATGACTGCATTTCTGTCATAAGGATTGTGCGGCTCCCTCACTAAGGAGATCATTTCTCCGTTGTTCACCTGGAGATAAAATTAAGAGAGGTGACCAAGACGTTATTTTTTGGCTTAACTCACACATGATGGTTCTAGGGTGCCTTATTCAGCAGAGCTGCCAACTTTGATCAGCTGGCTGGAGTGAGATTTTCACTTAGAGACAAGTCTGCACACACATGCACACGCATGGACATGTATGTAACAGTTTTACTACCTTGTAAACAGTCTGTAGGGTTTGCAAACTGCCCCACGCTTGTGATGTAGCTGGCATTAGGTTTATAACGGAATAATACACATTTGCCGCAAGATTTCTTGCGTGCGAGTCACGCCAGATGTGTGAGAGTTGGCAACCTGCTTTAGAAAGCAAGCGTATCAGATGCCTGATTTCTGTTTACGTACCACGCCTGTATAGTATCGCAGCCCCACGACACTCCCCTTAATGGTCCCAAACAGCACGTTTGCCTCCTGGTCTTCATTTTCGGCAAGTGAGTCTTCCTCGGCCTGTCGGATCGCCTGAGACAGGGTTTCCGTGAGGTCTGTACCGAAGAAGTCTACGGAGGTTAATTGGAAGCCCTCGAACCGCCTGCGCTGCCCGAACTGCATCACGAACCAGGATTTATTGTGGACACCGCTAACCTAGTTAGAAGCCACTTAACTGGAGCAGGAATCGCCTTTCAACAAAGAAATAGACTAACTTACAACGCTTTCATGCCTAGTTTCTGCTCCTCTACAGTCTAGTAGATAGCTACACGGCCATATACCACACGCCCACTTTGTTGGGTAACATGCAGTTGAACTGTCCTATGAATGGCATCCTTGTTTTCAAAATTTAATTTATGCGTGACGTCACGTCCAATCCGTGCGCCGTCGAAATCATTTAAGGCGGGGTCTAGCCCGGAAATAAACAGGTTACAGACTACAATGAAAAATAACTAGAGGGGCAAAACTCGATAATGTAGGGGTGACTGCACCGGAAGTGTGATGTGGACAATATCACAAATAGTAAATCTTTTTTTGCATGACATGTTTGTGCAATCAGTTGATTTTTATTCACTAATTGCTATTTTGAGATTATTCGTTTTTATTATTTCGTAGATTAGAAATGCATTTCCTACATGCGATAATCAAACTTTGGAAGCTTGCAGAATATGTACTTCTTGTTAACAGTGAATATATATGCAGACAATATCTGTGTTCAGAGGTGGACATTTCAGGTCCAGAAAGTAGAAATCCAGACCAAGATTTTGTTTCAACCAACCAGTTTTGCACAGTCACAGTCACAGAGTACTAAACTGGTTGGTTGAAACAAAATATTGGTCTGGATTTTTACTTTCGGGGCTTGAATTAATTGCCACCTTTCTATACAGATATTTTATTGCGCATCCTATAATGCATCTCCGGAAAGAACTCAAAACTTAGTTCAGTGCATATACGTAGAATAAAAAAAAAACAGACTGTTAATAAAGTGGATTTAGTGCAAGCTAAGAAACGCATAAATTTAACCAATGCATCACTTTTCTATTATTATAGGAACCGGGAGGTCAATGGCCTCACATCCATGTGGACTGCAGTTCTTCAAAACATTGTCTTCTATCTGCTTCTGCGGTCTTGCCAAGAAATGTGCGTTGTTGTGATGACTGAATCTATTAACCTTTCATTATTCTCCCCCTCACCCTCATGTTTTCCAAGAATTGTTTTTTCTCCCAGTGCACTGGAGCTTTTCATAATATTCCCCAAACAAGACAAATGTATTATGGTCGTTTGTGCTTGAGCTAAAAATGAAGGCTCAATTTGTTCTATCAACCGCCCCCCTCCTCCCCGTTGTTTTCCATATAATTCATGACATTCTTGAATATCTAAGCCAAAACCAAAAAAGTGACGGTGTCGATAATCCGACATCTTCGTTGCCCACATGTCTCATGCAAAAACAGCAAAAAAAAATACCACAACCTGATCAATTCCTACAGTAAATACGTACTTGTTAAAGCTTCAAGTCACACCCACAGTGAAGTCCGGACTTCACCTCCCATCTGGCTCCATTCTTTCCCCCCGATTGTCAGCAGAAGAAGCGTAAATGACGTTCGGCAAGTGCGAAATACTTCTGCACCGTTTTACCGCACGCACTTCTCCAGGCAGCAGCCGACATGGTTTCGCCGTCGATCAGACGGGGCGCGGCTCTGGTGGCGTTTTCCGTGTTCCTGACGCTGATCCTGGGCTTCGGGCTGCCGGCGGTGCTAAACTTCGCCGCCGTGCGCTGCGGCTTTCCAGAAGCCAGTGTGGCCGAGTGCATCGTCGCCGTCTATCTGGTCTTCGTACTGTACGTGGCCATGCCCTCCGTGCCCCGGGGATCTGTGAAGGTGAGGGGCACATGCACGCGGCTCAGACTGATCCCCTCTTTTATTTTTGCTATAGTCGATTGCTTTCTCCCTGTGAGCTTTCTTAAATTAAACAAACTATCGTTTAATAAGAGATGTCAGTTTGCTGTTTGTCTTCAAGTATTATTGAAGTTTCTATTCACAGAATTGCAAAATCAATGATGTTTATCATTACATTATATATTGCACTGGGCGGAAATTTCAGAGCATTTATCTTACCAATATGGGAATTGTTTAGAAACATGCATTTAGCTAAACACTAGTTCTTGTTCATTTGGTTCTGATGTCGGAGTTTGATTTTAACTGAATGTGCTTACATCACGCTAACTTTTCAGGAAAGTTTCTGCTTTATCTTTATAAACGCAAATGAAACCTAATTTTTTACAGTATCACTCCTGCACGAAGCAGTAATACTGTGAGGTCGTGCATGATTCGTTAACTTCTGGCGTGACTGTGCTCTTTTGCGGGTTAATCGGCTGGTTGAACGTTTACATTCGTCTGTGCAGTTTACGGAATGAGTGAGAATTTTAATTCCCTTGAAGGCATGTGGAACTATAAATAGTGTTTTTGAATACAAAATGTACTTTGATGATCGGTTCCCTTTGCCCCATCCAGATTGCCGGTAAAGCGGTGCTGATTACCGGCTGTGACAGCGGATTTGGATTCGCTCTGGCCAAACGCCTGCACAAGTTGGAATTTACCGTGTTCGCGGGATGCCTGCTGAAGGTACCGAGGTCTCTAACCGTCTGCTATTCACTCTTCGGAATAGTTATTAGTTAGTCATCAGTGTAGTTTTTTCCATCCAGATACGGACAATTCCCTATAGTTTCTGACTTGGCAGTGAATATTTTTTCATTTTCGGTGAAGGAAATTGCATAACATGCTGTTACTTGTCAGGAACACTGGATAAGTAACCAAGTAACTTACTGGATTGTGCAACTATTTAAATGTAATTTGACTTGACCAATATGTAGATTAGATATACAGGATGGGCCAAAAGTAGGTATACAGCTTGTTTTTTTAGCAAGTAACGGTTCTGTTTCACAAAGAATAGTTTTTATTTTACAGTTTTATTTATTTATTTTTAAATTAAAATGTCCTCCATCAATGTTGATAGATTCCTGGAGCCTATCCCTGACACGGTGACTCTTTAGCACACATGTCCTGGTTGTCATCTATGTCCACAAATGCTTGGGAGATAAACTCCTTAAATTCGTTCACTGTGTGGGGCTTCCTCTGAAAAACCTCCTTTACTACGCCCCAAGATAAAGGTCCCTTGGTGTCTGGTCGGGTGAACGTGGTGGTCAGTCAGTGTCGCATACTGTTGGCCTACCATGTATATAACAGAGGTGCTTCCAAGCCTCAGTAATCCCATAAACTTATTTTTCCATCTGTAGCGTAGTGGCCAAACACCCACAATGCCCTGCATTAGTTGAAATGACAGAGCATTGTGATGTATTACGTGACTGGGCGGCTTGGAGCAGAAATTTGGCATCATCAGTTGCTTTTGCCAGGAGAACAGTGGAGACGGCGCTACGGAGCTGGAGAATATGCACTCTGACAGGATGAAGGTGGTGCAGCTGGACGTGTGCAGTGACCACCAGGTGTCCCAGGCCGTGGAGTTTGTGAGAAGCAACCTGGATGATCCTGAGAAAGGTACAAGTGCTGGACCGCAGGCTCCCTTCACTCCAGGGAACAGATTGAAGATAATTTGTGACCATTTCTGATGAACACCACCTCTTCGGGCCAGGTCTGTGGGCGGTGGTGAACAATGCTGGGATCTCAACCTTTGGAGAGGTGGAGTTCACCAGCATGGAAACGTACAAGCAGGTCTCGGAGGTGAACCTGTGGGGCACCATCAGAGTGACCAAGGCCTTCCTACCTCTCATCCGCAGGGCTGAAGGTGAGCTTAAGCTAGAACTTGGAGGTCCTGAGACCTAGATCTTGAATGGTCAGGAAAGCTTCTCCAAGACATCTGGCACTGTACCAGTGCGTCGGTCACTCTCTCCTTGGTGCAGTTCAGTGTAATTGGCCAGTAGAACATTGTTGATTATTTCAATTGATTGGTTATGCATTCTGAAGCAAATCGCTATACCGTTTTGCTAAGTTTATGGAGAATAAGTACTTAGTACTTGCATAGTATACTTCAATAGAGAAAATTAGAATGAACGGCCCTTTGATCGGGTACTTTGAGGCTGGATGAAGATGGGTGGCTGGTTCTCTGTGTCTGCAGGCAGAGTGGTGAACATGGCCAGCATGTTTGGGAGGATGAGCAACGCCATGCGCTCACCATACTGCGTGTCCAAGTACGGAGTAGAGGCGTTCTCCGACTGCCTGCGGTACGAGATGAAGCGCTGGGGTGTCAAAGTCATCATCATCGAGCCCGGCAACTTCATCGCCGCCACTGGCATCCTCACGCGGGACACTGTGGCTGCCACTGCGGACAAGATGTGGAAGGAGGCTCCTAGCAAAGTCCAGAGCGATTATGGGATGGGCTACTTCGAGCAGCAGGTCGCCATGGTGCGGTCCTACTGCAGCAGCGGGCAGAGGGATGTGACGCCGGTCCTGGCCAGCATAGCCGACGCCGTGGTCTCCCGCCACCCCTACACCCGCTATAACCCCATGGAGGTACACTGGTGGATCCGTATGCAGATCATGACCCACCTCCCGGCAGCCATTTCCGACAGGCTGTACTTTTGATCCGGAACATTCCGGAAACCTGTCAGTTAGTCTGGTACGAAGTGTCACATTAACACGGTAACAAATACTTGCAATCAAATTTTTATTCAGATGAACATCTATCATTTTGTCACTTCCGAAAGATACTGTGTTGAAGAATTTCTTTAAATTGTGACCAGCATGGTTTGTGTTAAGTGCTTTTACGCTCTCTCTGTGTCTGCTCTTGGATACTGTGTCTTTGTGCATTTTATCTTTGTTTTGGTGTCAGAAACAGTGCAGCTCCCCACGGCTGTGCTACTGCTGGTTCCGGAAAACATGAAAATGTTCCATGGTGTTTTGGGGGGGGGCGACGGCGAGAGGCTGGCTGATTCCCCAGCTCTAATGCGGTCTTGGTTTGAGATGTTACATGCAGTGTATTTTCAAAGGTTTTTATACATATATGAACTGTTACCAAAACATTAAGGCAATACTTCCATACCAATTTTCTTCTGCAGGTTAGACGTAAGCAATTTAAAATTTCACTGCATTCCACAAAAGAATGGAACAATGTAAATTCAGCAATACTGTGGTACTAAGTGAAGTCATTCAATAAAAGTGTTTTTATGATCGTCGCTGTTCTTTGCCTCGACCTTTATGTTCTGTTACAGAAATTTCCAGATTAATCAAAGTGAGGTCGCCTTGCAGAATCAAGCGAGTTGGAGGTACCATTAACGTAAACGGGGTGGTTCCGTTGGGTGTGACAGTGCACTGATTAACCGCCCCCCTTTACAAACAACTTCTAATCAGTCAAACATAATACTATATAGTTGGCATCCATTTATAAGCAGTTGGGTGGAGGGGGGGGAGCTGCATGATTGTTCATAGAGCTTATGCTCGAGCTTAAAATGGCACAAGACCAAACACAGGATCCTCACCCTGCTACAAGACAGCCGATCTATTAAAGCATCTCACTTGGGGCCGTTCCACAGTTCACAGGCAGAAACTTTCCATTCCCCACTGACAAACATCTACTCCATTGTTGATTTGCCGTATGGCTACATTCATAATGTTGTGAGCATAGAAATATTAAAATAAGTCTGTCCCAGCCAATCACAGTTCTTTAATGTTTTGCCCCTTTTTATGTGACATATCAAGTATGGTTTGTGAAGATTAATGACCACATAGCTAATTTTACAATCCATGTAAATTTTACAATGCATAGCCACTAGAGGTCTCCAAAAGGTACAGATTCCTGACCAGCACTTGGTTTCCACCGTTTTGTGAACACCTATTGCATTCTCATCTCTTAAGGCAAATTAAATTTAACACAAGCAACACAGTCGTTAACCATTTTATTACTTAATTTTAACAGTCTAGATAAACTCAATTATATGTGAAGTTGACTTCCCATGTAAACAGGAAGGGAACAATATATTATTTTTCACAGTATAGCCTGTTCCTTTCCACCGCTTAGCGAGACTGCTCTGCGTCACCCGACTGTTTCACACGGGCCCAGATGGTACGCCTGACTCAGCGGCCACTTGGCCCAGACGAACCAATCAGCATCGTCCGACCGAGACTGAGAGCGACGGGAAGAACCGGCCTCTCCAATCCGCTGGCGTCGGATAGCCAAACATGCACCAGATTGACTACGGGGGGGGGGGGCTGAGCAATCATACAAGCCCCCATAGTGAAGTACTTCCAGGCAGTATTGGGCATTACCTTACTGCAAATTAATAATTCCTAGCTTAAAATGAACTACAATAAATTAAGGTCACTTGATCCCTCCCAAACACAGGCAACATCTAAAAGATACAAGAACACAGGTCTTCTGCTGTTAGCAACACCATGGGACCGATGAAGAATGATCCTGGCCGAGTCAAGGCGGCTCTCACGCCCTCGTTCCACCTCTGAGCGTGACACCCCTGGCGCTGCTCTTAAAAGCTCGGTTCTCATATCGCCTGAACACCACTGACCCCCCCCCGCGCCTTCATCGGCCAATTTTCCAGACAGCCCACCTTGCCACATAACTTACTTTCTTTCCCATCATCTCAACCTCCAGTCTAGCTCACACAATGTAAAAAACATTAATACCTTATATCTTAAGTACATCTATCCATTTCTCCTCCACCAGAGGTCTGCAGGACATCACTTTGCCCGCTGCCCCTGGAGCTCTGACAGAGATGCCACAAGATACTGCTATTTTCCATAAAGACAATACTACCATTTATATCTAAAAATATCTCCTTCCTTAAAATTTTCTAAAATAAAATTTTGGCCCCCACAGAACTCGGAGGTTCTTCCTCCAAATAAATTCTCTCTTAAAGCTACAGATGTATTTAGAGAAACACGGGCGAGGAAAGTGGCTGCAGGATTAGCTCGGAGTCTCAGGGTAACACAGATCTATATTTCAGGCCAAGCGACAGTGCCGCTGGAGGGAGCTGGAGAGGGACGGTAGAAGCATGAAACGCAAACAGGACATGACATCACTGGCTTGAGTTCTGGCTAGAGTTCTGTGCAAAACTAAGATGGGAAAACATGCAGCATGCTGTGATGATAAATGAATCTAAGTTACTATAAGAGAGCAATCATCTCACTCTCTCTCACTCTCTCTCACACAGACACACACACACGGGGTAATATCATTAGCAAACCAGATAGAGATAGAGACCCCTTATAGTAAACACTATGTGTTATGGAATTTTTATGAAGTGGACACCCCTGTTCTAAACCACTGAGTAGTACTGCCCATTTCTTACATCATTCTCTTCAAAGACACTGCAAAGGGACAAAGCCATCCTCACCATCTGGGGGGGGGGGGGGGAGGGAGCAGCGACTTCATTATCTAAAGACTACATGATATGCTTCTCAGAGAAGGAGACCTCCAGGAATTACCAACGATGCAAGTATTTGTTCCAGAATGACAGGGGTCCCCGGGAGGCATGGAAATCCCCACTTTAGGGTCACACCCACAATCCCACACCCCCTCTCCTAAAACCTCCAGAAGCAACAGAAAGTCAGATTCATCTTGCCTCAGGTGGTATAAACCAGTTCACAACCAATCCTAATTCTGACAGTTGTTGACCACAAATTAAAAAAAAATTAATATATATTGGTCAAAGTCTGTTTTACACATTGCCTTAATTGGTTGCTGGCCTATAAACTGAAATTTCATAGCACTGCTAAGCGAGTGAGTGTGTACACTCAAGAAATCTCGAGTCCATTTTCTTCCTCAATCCAGGCTCTTCAGGCACTAAGAAAAAAAAATCTCTTAGATGTCTGAAAGTCCAGGGAAGTTCACTTTAAGCAAGGCAAGCTTTAAAATGAATATAATATATATTAACAAAAACTAAATTGTAGTTGATAAATGCCGTAGTCAATATACATATGCATCTACGACCTAAATGCGACTCGTGAAATCAATACGTTTGAATGCTTTTTCGTTAAGTCGTTTCCCCCGATGAGTCTGCTGTCCATGTACTGTCCTCTGCTCCCGTTGAAATGATTGCTATTTCCGCCGGCGGGACTCGGCTGTAAGTGTCTATGGTTCTGGGAGGTCCGGGTGCAGTCAGGAGAGCGGCTTCACCAAATAGAGTTTGTCTCCTTGTTCACTGGTGAAGATGGGGGCCTTCTTGTAGTGTTCCACTAGCTCCTCCATGGAGTTGAACCTGCGCTGACCGATGCAGTAGAGGCTGTCCTTCAACTGTACCTTGAAGTGCTTGTTTTTGCCCTGGGCCTTCAGGGAGATGGAGAAGTCGTTGGGCTGGGGGGGGGGGGGGGGGGGTCGTGGGAATGGAAAAAAAAAAAAGGTTAAAATGACCAATCCAGCCCAGT
>JAOYFF010000045.1:4983361-4995209 GCA_025773925.1 Cryptomyrus ogoouensis | reverse complement strand
GGCTAGCAGATCCGACGATAGCTCTAAATATACAGGGCTAGCAGATCCGACGATAGCTCTAAATATACAGGGCTAGCGGATCCGACGTTAGCTGTAAATATACATGGCCAGCGGATCCAACGTTAGCTGTAAATATATAGTGCTAGCAGATCCGACGATAGCTCTAAATATACAGTGCTAGCAGATCCGACGATAGCTCTAAATATACAGGGCTAGCAGACCCGACGATAGCTCTAAATATAGAGGGCTAGCAGATCCGACGATAGCTGTAAATATAGAGGGCTAGCAGATCCGACGATAGCTGTAAATATAGGAGGGCTAGCAGATCCGACGTTAGCATGAGATCAGCACGGAGTAGCAGGAAATATATAGAGTTGGCAGATCAGAAGTTAGCAGATGATCAGCAAAGGGAGTAGGAGATCAGTCAGTGAGATCTTCTTTAACTTCTCCAGAAGGCAGGACACAGGCGGTCGCTCTGGCATCGGCCCGTCAAACGCTACACGCAGTGGGAGACGTGGCCCCAAGGGCCCCAGCGGCTCCAGCGGCCGCTTGCCGGAGCCAGAGCGTGGGGGGAAAATGAGCCCATTGTGTTGAGGCGTTCTACGTCGACATTCCAGCCCTGCATTTTTCCTGCTAGGAGGATGTGCAGGAAGGAAGCCATGCTGGCTCAGTCATAAAAACGGGGCTGCAAAGAAAGAAAGCAACCAAAAGGAAACAGAATTCACCTTCTAGCAGAAAGCAGCCTATGTTTCAAAGTCCAAACTGAAAACGGCCACAAAGGCAGGAAGGTGTGAGCGACATAAAGAGTGAGAGACAAAGACACTTGCCCAATTTTCTGCTTTTTTTAGTAGCTGGTTTAAAGTTAGTGCCTGTTGACTTCCTTTAAATATTCCTTTTGTGCAATAACAGAAGAATCAGCCAATTTGCGATCCGTACCCAGAAAAAAAAAAAAAAAAAACCAGGACTTCCCTTTATCTGGAAACATTTGGAGCAAACACGAACTGAAGAGGCCGGAGGGGACAGCAAAGGCGAGAGCCGCAAGCCAAGAGTGCCGGAAAAACTGCACGGGGAGCCATTGTTGGCCTGATACAATCAAGGCTCTATCCCACACACAAATATGCAGAGTGAGGAACAGGGAAGAGAAAAGCGGCCCCCGGTAGACACCTTAGGCCCGAAGCCTCAGGCTTTCTCCTCTGAAGAATATGATAAATATACTAAATTGGTGAAACCCAGGCATGAAGGTCTGTTTTGTGAGTCTAAAGTCGTAGTTTTTCTGGATGGTTTCTCCGCTCACAGTCGGGGTCCCAAGGATCCCAGGGAGCCGGCAGAGGGATCGTCATCTTAGATGTGCCCTGACCGTTACTGGCTGCCGTATCTATGGTGACTGAGAGCTCCGAGCCAACACACCCCGAGCAGAACATTCTGCAGCCTGATGACATCACAATGTGAGCAAAGCAGCTCGACCTGGACATCCTGCGGACATTCCGGACTGGAGAGCACCTCCCCCCGGGGGAACGTCAGAGAACGCCAAATCCCACAGCACCTTAGCTCTTCATCTTTTTATTGACATGAGGGGCTGAATTCGTTGTTCACCCACAGTTTAACTCATCTCCAGAGTCAAGTGGGCATCCGGTGCTAGTTAAAAGGATCTTCAAAACCTGCAGGAACTCTGGACCTCCAGGAACGGAGCCGGATGACGACTCCGACATGCACATGCTTCACAAAACGGGGCCAGGCATGGGGGAAGCTGGTCACATGACCCCCCGCAATTAAGCCCAACCAGGAGGTCCCCAAGCCTGATGAGACATCAGGGGGAAGACTGGGAGAAACAAACCTGCCCTTGCTAATTACAGCCTACAGTTGCGGCTGTCTGATAAAAGGGAGGGAAGAGGGGCGTCAAGAAGAGGGTCTTTCAACTCAAGACACTCAAACATCAAAAGCCGTAGGAGCAAAAAGACGAAGCAGTCGAGTGTCTTTGGCTGGTCTTTGACTGAACAGGCGAATTTCACCAGGTAACACCTTCTCACACACACACACACACACACACACACACACACACACCTCTTTGCCTGTACACCACTGTTGCCACACGCACTTTAACCTGCATTCCTTAACAACAGGCTCCCTCTTAGGAGACATTTAACTAGGACCCAGTGGACTTAAGCATTCATCTACAACACGCGAGCAGGTCAAGGCTGACCAATCACGAAGAAGCACAGCTTCAGAGGTTGAAACGGATACATTGATGGGACTGGCGGGCAGTTTTTGACCCCTTGTGCAACATCAGTGCCTACTCTGATCCTGGACGGGATAAAATTACAGGGAGAAAATCAGAAATGGTCATTTTGGGGGAGGCTGCTCCCGTTTAGGCTGTGGCTGAGGTCAGAACGGTGCGTTTTCCAACACTGAGAAGGCGCCTGATTCTGCTCGTCTTCAGGGATCCTTTTGGCCCTTCTCAAAAAACACCGTTCCTGGTGTCCCTGGAAGGAGGAGGAACACACTGCAAGAGGCGAGAGAGAGAGAGAGCGAGAGAGGGAGAGCGAGAGAGGGAGAGCGAGAGAGGGAGCGAGAGAGGGGGGGGAAGTGACAATCCATACAAAAGTCAGATACACGACTGCAGAACCCTGACAGTCCACTAGCAAAAATCTGTCTTAAATTAAAAAGGCTTCCGCTGCTTGAAAAGGAGGAGAGGAAGGGGGGAGAGAAGGAGAGAGAAAAGGGGAGAGAGAGAAAGAGAGAGAGCGAGACAGAATGAAAAACTGAGAAGTCTAATGGCTCTGAAGTTCACACAGAATACACACACCCAACCCCCCCCCGCACCTCTTCCATCACAACTGGGCTACAAAAGAAAGCTGCATTGACAGAATCAATTCCTCCTCAGTCCAGCTTTTCCTTCACCCCCGGACAGAACAACCCCCCCCCCCCACCCACCACCCCGGGAAGAAAGAAACACGAAACCAAGACAGTTAGGTCCACTTTCAGGAAACCAAAGCACGGCCCAGCTGCCCGACGGAGCCCCTTGAAGGCAGAGCAGAGATTTGCGCGGGGCGGCGGAGAGGGAGAGCAAGCAGGCACTCGCTCAGATCGCCCCAGAGGGGTATGCTGGGAGCTCAGCGCTGGGAGCTCAGCGCTGGGTCTGTGCGTCTCGCCACTGGGGCCACATCCACCCACATCGCGGAGCCATGAAAGCGGCGACTAGGGCGTCAGCACATTATCTCCCATCTAAACTATTTAACCGTTTAGGAAAACTGTCACAAGAAAACCTAAACCGTGAACGTGACGAGACAGTTCTCACGCACCACACTTGTACACATTAAAACTTGTAAACTACAACTAGTAAAATTTATGGTTCCTATTTAAAGGGGTGGAGGCGAAAAGAAAAGAAAAGGACCGTCTGCACAGAATTCCACTCACAATCCCAGACAAAATGTCAGCCTAAGCATTTTTTGAACAGCATTACAGTAAAGAGGGGACTCACGGAAGAAATGCTTAAAGAGGTTTGCCATATCCATTCTGAGCTCCCCTGCCGCCGGAACGTTCCGCTCTTGCCACTGCACTCACGGTGCTATTCCATGAGAACTTCCTGAAACTCCAAGGCTATTAGCCCAGCGGCTCCCCACCCCACCCATGTGACTGGCGTCGGCCAATCACGACGCTGCGGGGCCTCCACTGAAACTCGGCAGCTGCTGGACAGCCCTCCCGTGCTCGGGGCCCCCGGGAGGAAACTTGTCAGACCAGGCTCACGGGCTGCTGCCACGGAAAACGGCGCTTTCATCACCTCCTATGCATTATGGTAAAGACGGGGTGTCCGCCTCAGTGTTTTTTTTTTTACGATCACACTCAAAGAGGAGAGTGAGTCAGGTTGTGCACATGCTCACAGTCTCCTGAGAATGACTGGCCTGTTTACTGGTTACATCACTTAAACATTTCTGGCCCGGCCTGACAGCTAAAATACCCCTTTTCAACGTTTTCCTACCTACATACCTACAAAAGTCTCTTGATCTCTTCAATATACTATTTCCATTACTCCAGACAAAGCTGAAATTAAACACACTCCAAGAAATCTGGTCAAGCTCCCCATTTTTGCCCCTGGGGGGTCATCCCGTGCTCTTATTTTAAGAACGTCCATCCCGGTTTTGTGGAGTCTGCCGACAGACTGTAAATGAAGTACAGTCCCCCAAAAGCACCACACACACAGGCCCCCGTAACAGAGAGAGGGGGGCTTGAATGAACACATGTGTTATTCATCTGGCCGGATCGGGCTGCGCACGGCGCCGCACACTCAGGAAGTGGCCTCCTTTCGGGGACCGTCAAGCTGCTTGCGATCTGGCGCCAGTACGCACCGTACTTTAGGGGACGTTTACAACTTTTCTTGAAAAAAAATAACCGACACCTCCCACCCCACCCAAAAAGCTGCATTTCACACCTTTGCAAACATCTGATTACCTTTGGGTGGGGGGGTGAGGTATAAACTAACAGAAGCTCTACAACCCTATTCCCCCCCCACCCCCACCCATCCAGACAAAAAACAGAGTGGGGGAGGCCCAGATTGGACATGAACTCCCACTTCCCAGAGCTCCCAATCTATTCCACTGGGGAGGCAGGTTTTTTTTTTTCTAGCGACAGGGGGGGCGCTTGAAGAGAGGCTTGTACAAAGTGGAGATGAACAAACACCCGCACCGGGACCGAGCGAAAGATCCCTCATGCATTTTGCTAATATTACTGTTTAACTGGCCTGGGGGCCCCAGCTTACACCTGGCGGGGCCTGCTGGGCCCTCCATAAAGCAGACCGTGACCCAGACACCCCATGCTAACCAGTTCGCTGCCCTCCGACCCACCGGTACACCTTTGCACACCGACGCTCATGCTCCTAAACCCCCAGCTCACCCACGGCAAGTCACCGTCCCTTACCTGAGGATGACATAGAGTGGGGACTGGCAGAGACGCCGCTGGTTTCCAATTCACGCGTGTGGAGACGAAGACGCCTTTGGCCAACTGAACCCCCCCCCCCCTCGTCACTTAAAGGCTACCTCTTCCTGTTTGATGTTACCCTGTCACTTCCTGTGGACAAAACCCTTCACACTGGTGAGAGATGCAAGACTTTAAAGGACAAAAATACAAAAAGGGGAAGCCAAAAGTAGCCAACTGGTAATAACCTCACTGCCAGTAGCAGTTAGCTGGGGTGGGGGAGGGGGGGGCAATGAGGCAATCTTAACATCCTTATTCTTAATAAGAGGTATAACGTACAACAGCCCCTCTTCACCCCCAGCCCAGAGCGGACACTGCCTTGATTGTTTCTGTCTGGGGGGGTCAAAAGGGTCTGCACCTCGACCTTCGACAGGAAATCAGGAGTCAGCCTCATAGGTATCCCGTCAAGAGAGGCATTTAATCCCCGCCTCGGAAGCCTTGCGGACGCAGCCAAGGTTATTACTGCTAACCAAACCAAGCCAGCATCCGATACGTTATCTTATTTTCCCCTCCAAGGATTCATCAAAAATAAAAACCAACGCTCTAGTGAAAGATGAAAAACAACCAAAACATAGTCTTTACAGTACAATAAGCACAATCAAAGTAAAGCAACACAGAACTGGCTTCGGCTTTCCCCTTCTGGGGGCGTCAGTAAAGAACGGTGTTCGTGAACATTTCTGATGCGACTCTGCGTGTGGCGTGTAGAGAAAGAGCTCGGGGGAATCAAACCTACAGCCTCAGGCCGGCAAGCCCGTATACAGAGGATTTATCATTAAGTGAACGAATAACTTTGTTTTTTAGACTTCAAGACTTTTTATTGTACAGTTGCCTGGACAACGAAATTAGCTGGCAAGACCACAAAGATGCAAGAAAGTGTCAATACAAGATATAAGAACAATATAAAAACACAGTATACACAATGTATAGGTACAAGAGACATTGGGGGGGGTATATGCAAGGGTGTCATAAATATAATAAATAAGGGGGAAGGGCTTTAGTCATAGATAAGTGACACTATTGGGTAGGTTGGTAATTGCACATTTGCCAAGATATTGCACAGAGCCATAGTCAGTAGCAGCAGTGAGGTGAATGTATGGAAGAAATCTGCACACACATGAAATCTGCACACACGCACACGCACACGCACATACATACATATACACACTTATGGTCACCATAAGTTTAAAAAGAGAACAGTGAGGGGAGGATTGAAGGAGTGATGTCAGTGATCTGGTGCATTAAGAGTTCTGACTGCCCACGGGTGGAAACTATTCTTTACTCTGTTGGTTTTGCACGCAAACTAAAACTAAATTGAAATGGGTCAAAAAAAACAACTAAAATAAAACTAAAACTAAACTAAATTTTTCAAACATTTGCAACACAGTATACAGTGTACTTCAGAAAACATTCATCCCCCAGGGTGGATCTCTGTGAAGGGGAATTAAGAACAAAAGTGCAGCCCCCCCCCCCACAAGGAGACAGGCTCTCACCCAGGGTGTCCTTGAGGTTCTTCACAATGGAGGCCTTCCTAGCGCTGTTCTTCCTCTCCACGTAGTTTGAGGGCACAAAGCCCGTCCTGTTGGTGGCGTTCCGCACACGCCACCATGACTTGGAGTCATCCAGAAGCCAGAGGCGCTCGTTCTTCTTGATGTCCAGCTCCTGGTCCTGCTGGGCCACGTAGTCGAACTTAGCGATGACAATCACCTCTTCCGTCATCTTTGGCCGGCCTCAGCTCTGATGGGGGTTAGGGAGACAAAAGCTGTAACGCTGAATGCTACCGGCAAAGCCATCACAGACAGTCAGCACCCACTTCAGGCCATCTGTAAATGGGGACAAAACAAACTTTATTTACATCTGTTTAGTAAACGCTTTTATTCAAAGTGGCATATAATTGAGAAAGTAGGATCAGAGCAACTGGGGGTTAAGGGCCATGCTCAGGGGCCCAATGGTGACATCGCTCTCCCTACCATGGGATTTGAACCGGTAACCTTCTGAGTCCCAATCCACAGAACTGCCCCCTCCACCCAATTATTTTTTTGTCAGTGCACAATTCTATGGAAGTAAATCTGTGTCCTCAGAATTTGAATTTTATATGCCACTGAAATTCTAACATTGAATATTTATGCATTGGAAATATGCTTCGGAAATTCGACGGTCCGAATTCACATGCAAAAATACGAGGTTAAAAATACGAGTTGTACATCCGGGATACCAAACCTAAGCAATCGAATCTGTGGCTGCGTATTTTTTAACCTCGTATTTTTGCATGTGAATTTGGACCGTCGAATTTCCGATGCATATTTCCAATGCATAATTATTCAATGTGAAACCCCTTTCAGACCGCCAATCAGGGTGACACCGAGTGAACTCTGTCAGACAAACCACCAGCTGACCTGAAAGCCCCCCGCACATCCCAGGCCTTCAACCCCTAACCACATCCGCCTACCACCCCCTGTTCAGAGAAAAACAAACACCTAACTTCCTGCCGGCAGAAGTGACAAAGACGTAAGAAACCGTGGAAATGTAGCCTGCTACGGTTTCTACTGCGGTGGGGCAGCTATCCCATAATCCACTGCACATTTCGCCGCCGAATACCGGAAATGAAACGTGCTGTTTGAACAGAGGAGGAAAGTAAATTAAAAATTTTATTTGTTGATGGTCTGGCCCAAGCCAGCAGTACGGCTTAATGAGGCGAAAACGTGGCTGTGATGATGATCGTTTCACGCCTCCTTCTCCATCACCCCGTTCCATGGACCCTCTCCTGGCCTTCCGTCACTCCCACTGAAAATGCATCTACCTCAAATCATGGCCCAGGGCTGTGAAATTCAGGGGGGGCATCGTAGGCAGCAACAAAGGTGGGGAACTTGCATCAGCGCCCCTGACCCGGGAGTGACCCCTACAGTCAGGGCCAGACTGACTTATCTGGGGGGGGAGGGGGGGCGAGGCTAACATCAGCATGGACACTCAGGTGTCACCAATTTAACCGACCGATCCTTTTTTCCTTGAGGCTGGGTGGAGTGAGGTGGGGTCCTGGTACACTGGGATATGTCCTAGGATACTGTTCCCCAACTAGAGGGTAATGGGACCATTTCCATTGGGTCACAGAGTGTGAGGCTTTTTAAAAAAAAAATTAAAAAAAATAAAAATACTATAAAGCAGTACTTTAAATTGATACATTAATTTACAGCAAATAAATCTGGTTCAATTTTTTTTTATTTGGGTTGCAGAGGCTGAACCAGTTGAGATTTCCTGGCCTAGGTTAGATTAAGATGCGCTTTACTGACACCAAGGGGGTGATTATTCCACCCCTGCAGATGGGTTCCCACAAAGACTGCGCATTTCAATTCAGAGTTGGGGTGCTCCTGATGCAGCATGGGGCCCTGGGCCTTCTACCGGAACGCCAGATGATGTGGCGCACTGCCCCGCCCTCCCATTCTCAGCCAGCTGACTCCCCCAGCTCCCAGTCTGCTAGCGCAGTGTTCATGAGCCAGAATCAGCGCCCCCTTCAGGAGGGCTCGCTGTAACACCACCCAGACTGCAGAGGTGGATTCGCACCCGAAGATGCATGCGCAAATTCTCACATGAGCATAAGCCTGTGTATTCAAAAAAATAAATAATAATAATTTTTAAAAAATCTTGGAGTAAAATTCCAAATACCAGTCTGATTTGAGGCTGTAACCATGGTGACAGCCATAGGACAGATACCCAGATACCACCGAATCCTGCGGGAGCACAAAGGGTTAATCATTCCCAGAGACAAAGAGGCCTGAGCAGATGACTCATGTCTACAGAAGCGGAGCGCCCGGCCAAAGCCGTCCCACAATCCTCCTGCTACGCTCTGGCTGTGGGACAAACCCAGGCTACCCCCCCACTCCCCCGACTCCAGGGAGACATCAGCACTAAGGAGGCAGCTGCATCACGCCTTTTGCAGTACCGCCCTCTGACAGCTGGGTGGAGCCGCGCTTAAAGAACAACACTGGTGTCCAACTAGGTGAACCCCTGCTACCACTGGTTTCAAGGCAGCATCCAGCTGGAATCAGAACGAGAGCAAAAACAGCCCAACTTGATAAAGTTCTTATGTCTGATATGGACCATGTGAGCATCAATTGCACGGTAGGGTCTTCCACTACAAAAAAACAGCTCCAGTGCTTCAAGTGTACGTTGTCCAGCATGTGCTATATTGATAAGAAACAGAGCACAAGGTGATGTGTGCCTCAGTGGGTTAGAAAACCGTACCCATGACCAGAAGGTCACCAGTTCAATTCTCAAGTAGAGCGATTTCACCACTGCGCCCTTGAACAAGGCCCTCAACCGCTCCAGGGACTTACCACTCTTGCGTTCTCAAAAAAATAAAAGCTGGCTGTTAAATAAATTAAAAAGCAAAATGCAGACTCACCTGTGCCTCATCCAAGCCCTCAACTCCTCCACTCAAGCTGCGTTTCGCCTGGAAAACAAACACGCAAAGAGCCGCGTGAGAAAGTTCAACAGAGCCGGGTAACCAGGCCCACGGCCGAGTCAAACTCCTGCACCGAGATCATCGCTCTTCGCTGTGCATCACGGAATTCCCCGAGGAGAGGCTTTGAGGATCGTCTCGCTCGTAAATACGGTCACAGAAGAGGGTTGTCAACTAAGTGTAAACTTAGGAATTTATCTGACATCAGCCAGACCAAATAATCAAGAAGAAGAATGGAAAAAAAAAAAAAAACAAAAAAAAAAAAAACACTCCATTGTTTCCAACAACCTGCCCCTCCAACTTCCAACAATTTACTGTCCCCTCCGTCCAGATGTCACCTTTTTATTACTTCACAATAAATCCCGGCTTCCTTGGCACCCGCGCAGAGCGACGCTCCACGGCTGCTCAGGAAGATGAAGCAGGAAGCGAGGACGGCGACGGCCGCCGCAGGCACACGGCGCGGCCGGGACACAAAAGGAGGACGTGGTCCCCCTCCTCAAAACGGGAAGCCCGAGATCAGGAAGCAGAGAGGGGCTGCAGCCCAGTGTGGATCACCCAACCAAGAGAAAGAGGTCCTCAAGGTTAGCCCCCAGACCAAAAATGTGCATCTTCAACTAAACGAAAGCATTCAATTATTAAACCAACTATGCTACATTTTGTTCTCTGTGATAAAATCCTTAGAGTTAAGCTATTGGTTAATTTACTGAAGAGGTTAGCCTGAGGCTAACATCCTGTACGCATCCGTCATCCGCAAGGTTCTGTCCACATGCAGCCATGATCACAAAGTGCGTGAGCGTGACCTGGGAGATCCAGCCAGCAGCTGTGCGCTTACAGTCCACACCCACCTCACTCTGGGCAGGACCTCAGCATCACAACATTCCTCTGGCAGGTCCACCCCGCCTCCCCCACCCACACCGCCGATCAAATTAAAGAGCGCTAGGGGGCAAAGCTGGAGACTGGCAGGAAACAAAGGGGTGATTTATGTCTAGAGGACACCCCCCCCCCCTTCCTCCCCACGACAAAGCGCACACGCAGAGCCTGGAGCGCACCCCACGGACAGTACAGCGCCACCTCCCTGGTGCGACCCAAGTAGATCCGAGAGCAGCCCGTCGAAACCCCCCCTAACAACGCACACCAGGTGCTGAGAGCAAAGACCGTGTCTGGTTAAATCCATCCATCCATCAGCAGGTTTGTCGTTTCTAGGGCCTCACACAAAACGTCACGTTGCCCCTCTAGCAGTAACTGTTTCAGGCCAATAGGGGGCAGGGGGCCCTCAAACCTCAGGGCCCCCCACAAAAATGCGTGGCTTGATCGGTGGTAAACATGTCCGCTGTGCACACATACATTAGCTTTCAGCTTAAACCTAAAAATAACGGCTGCTCTGTTTGTGCTCCTTAAGTGTGTCAAGCAAACGTGCGGGAAACACCTGAACGTGGGTGGGGGCGACCTCACCCACCGCCGGGTTGGGACAGCTGTCAGGTTGCACACGGGGAGCAACCCCGTAGCCCCAAGTAGGGAGGAAGGCTGGCGCGAAAACGACGGGGCGCCATGGCGTCATGGCGACACAGACATCACCAGACATCCCATGTGCGCCACATCCGGCAGAATCTAAAAGAGAACCATTTACGACAAAGCAAAAAAAAACAAAAAAAAAACAAAAACAAACAAACAAACAAACGTTCTGCTCGATCAGAGGCAAAATCCTGCTGCATCTGCTTAAGGTTCGTCCTTTTCTGATCATTACCTAACAACTCTGACATATTTCTGTAAACCTGAGGAAAACCATAAAAGATTTTTTTTTCCTTGAGCCTAAATGTTATCAGAATCCATTAAACTACTTTGCCAGTCTCCCTCGAACGGCGACTCAGAATGAAACCACCAGGAGCAGCCCACAGCTAGATAAATGATCATTGTTCAGCGCTCATTACACATCTCTCAACTGCTACCACACAGCCAGAAACAGCCTTTGTTCTACAAGAGGGTAATGAAAAAAATACAGCCAAAAATAAAACAGATAAAAGACAGTGGCAATGAGCACTCTATTCTCACAGCGGCTCTGAAATTCGGGCCTGAGCCACAGATGGGTGACAGAAGGCCAGTCCGACGACTGCTGGCCACGAGGACACCTTGAGGAAAGCTGTGGAAATTCATCTTGACATCCAGCAAGACCCCTTTAAGGAATCTGGTCTTTACAAGACGAAAAGCATAAAACTCATAGCAGCATATTTAGAGCACAAACTAAACAAAACAAAAAAAACACACAAAAAGTGTGCTCATTATATCAGGCCATTAGTGTGATGCCATATTGGCCCACGTCCTCACCTTGACCTTAAGATTTCTACTTCACTATGCTTAGTTAGCCAGGCATCTGGCCCCCGCCCCCCCCCCCCCCCGGCCCCCCCCCCCCCCCCCCCCCGACCCCCCACC
>JAOYFF010000045.1:4910442-4921144 GCA_025773925.1 Cryptomyrus ogoouensis | reverse complement strand
TTGACTGTTGACGTCTCCCCAGAGTCGTGGTTGACTGTTGACGTCTCCCCAGAGTCGTGGTTGACTGTTGACGTCTCCCCAGAGTCGTGGTTGACTGTTGACGTCTCTCCCACCGCCTTCAGGACAGTGGTGACTATCCGCTCACCATGCCCGGGCCCCAGTGGAAAAAGTTCCGCTACAACTTCTGCGAGTTCATCGGGGTGCTGATCCGACAGTGCCAGTACAGCATCATCTACGACGAGTACATGATGGACACGGTCATCTCCCTGCTTACGGGCCTGTCCGACTCCCAAGTCCGTGCCTTCCGGCACACAAGCACCCTGGCAGGTGAGACATCCTCGAAGTGTTTGATCATCAATGTCAGACTGAATCACGCTCGTATTGGACGTCCGAAAGCCCATTAGACGGGGTATCCCAAGGTGCTTGACGGCGTGTCGCTCCCACGCAGCCATGAAGCTGATGACGGCGCTGGTGAACGTGGCGCTGAACCTGAGCATACATCAGGACAACACGCAGCGGCAGTATGAGGCCGAGCGGAACAAGATCGTCGGCAAGCGGGCCAACGAGAAGTTGGAGCTCCTGCTGCAGAAGAGGAAGGAGGTGCGGTCCAAGGGGGGACCCTGATCCCATCTCGGTTTTGTGGGTGTTTGGTGGTCTTGACCCAAGAAATTAAACCTTAAACTTCTTTGCTCTGATTGCAGCTCCAGGAAAACCAGGACGAGATTGAAAACATGATGAACTCCATCTTCAAGGGTATCTTCGTCCACCGGTACAGGTGAGTCGAACGTTAAGCGACGCGTCCGATCGTGAGCCGAAGTGAGGAATCGTCCGGCCAACACGTTTCTCCGTCCACTTTGTTAGGGACGCCATCGCCGAAATCAGAGCCATCTGCATCGAGGAGATTGGCGTGTGGATGAAGATGTACAGCGACGCCTTCCTCAACGACAGCTACCTGAAGTACGTGGGCTGGACGCTGCATGACAGGGTACGTCTGAACAGACCCAAGGTCGTCTACAGTAACCTTCCACTTTTCGGGAATTTGGGGGATTTGAGCTAACATCCCTATGGCGTTGTCTCCACAGCAAGGTGAAGTCCGCCTGAAGTGTCTGAAGGCGCTGCAGAACCTCTACACAAACCGGGAGCTATTTCCGAAGCTAGAGCTCTTCACCAACAGATTCAAGGTAGGGGGCGTGTGATTGACAGGACCTGGGGGGCTGCGAGTATTGATGCTAAAGAGTTTTGTTCTGTTATTGTAAAGATTGAATCTCGGTGTTACAGTGCTGTGCTTCAGGCGATTGTAGCCTGATGGTGGTACTATGCTTTGTCACAAAAAGAGCCTTGTCAATAACATAGGTACAGTTCATCTTTTTTGCCACTAATATAATAGGCTGATGTTTTGGCAGGGTGTGTTAAATGTAATAGACTGCACATTGAATGAGCAAATGTTGGCTGCGATTCTCAGATTATTTTGTTGGGGGGATTTTGCGCAGTTCACCTTTCTGCCTACAAATTGGTCTGTTCAGTTGCCTTGCCCGCGGTGGAATATTTTAATTCCCCCGCAGTTCCGTAAGGAATGAACACTTCATTTCCACGTATCAGGGGTGGAAAATGGAGTCCATAGAAATTGCAGGGATGATGAATGTATAAACAATGAACACCGGGTCCATTTGAACAGTGTGTGCTTTGCATCGGAATGTTCGTGACGTAGTGGCCGCATTCAGACGCTGGTGCCTCCTGTCCCCTTCCAGGACCGCATTGTCTCCATGACACTCGACAAAGAGTATGACGTCGCCGTGGAGGCCATCAGGCTGGTGACCCTAATCCTGCAGTAAGTCACCGGGAGGCATGCCCATTCCCCACTCAAGCCCCCCTGCGTGTGCCAGGTCATTCCGCACCCCTGACTCCGCCCTCGTCACGCCTCTTTCCAGGGGCAGCGAGGACGCCCTGTCCAACGAGGACTGCGAGAACGTCTATCACCTGGTCTACTCGGCCCACAGGCCTGTGGCGGTCGCTGCGGGAGAGTTCCTGCACAGGAAGTGAGTTCTGGGGGGAGTGGGTTTTAATGGCTTGGGTGGGGGCCCTTCCTGCTGCCACCCTGCCCCAGGTTCATTAGCCAGCTATTGGCCAGACTGTTTCAATCAGCGTGCTTGTAAATGCCTTTCATGCAGAGCCGGCTGTTTATCATTCAGTGTCCAAAGCCTGGGTCGTCCCTGGGGTGCCGCCTTACTTTCATTAAACACGTATTTTGGCTGGAGGAATTTATGTGTTTCAGGCATCTCATTCAACCGACATAACTGGAGTAGCTTTTAACGACTCTTAAACGTCGATGTACTTTTAGTCTTTTTTGATGTTCTGTAAGGTACCGGGCTGACTGCTACGATCAGAACCTCAGGGGGTTACGTGTTTGCTTTGCTTTTCCGCTATAATTTACACGAGAACTAATTACGGCAATTAAGGTTCATGTTGCTTCATTTCCTTTCAGGCCTAGTTTGAGATTCACGACCTTGTACGTATCTGTCAAACGTCTGTTTGGGAGTTTTGGTAAATTACTTAGAGGGGTTAAGACGCAGCGCGGTGCCGCGTGCCCAGTGGCGCCCGCGCCGTGACCTTGGCACATGTCCCGTCTCCAGGCTGTTCAGCCGACACGATCCTCAGGCGGAAGAGGCTCTGGCCAAGCGCCGGGGCAGGAACAGCCCCAACGGGAACCTGATCCGCATGCTGGTGCTCTTCTTCCTGGAAAGCGAGGTAGAAAATGCTGGGAAACGTCTGGGTCTGTGAACTCGGCTCGTGATGCCGAGGCGCCTGGTTGTTTATATCAAACGGACGCCTTGGCTGAGGTGCCCACATTCACCCCTCTGCATCCATGGCTCTTGAGTGTGTCTTTGTCCTTTGACAGCTCCACGAGCATGCGGCCTACCTGGTAGACAGCCTGTGGGAGAGCTCCCAGGAACTTCTTAAGGACTGGGAGTGCATGACCGAACTGCTCCTGGAGGAGCCCGTCCAGGGGGAGGAAGGTACCGTGGCTGGCTGTCTGTCTGTGCTCCCCGTCTGCATGTGAGGAGCCCCTGTCCTAACAGCTTTGTCTGTCCTCTACCTCAGCCCTGTCTGACCGCCAGGAGAGCGCCCTCATCGAGCTGATGGTGTGCACCATCCGCCAGGCTGCCGAGGCCCACCCACCAGTCGGCAGAGGGACCGGAAAGAGGGTGAGTCGCTGTACTCTGCCGCCCCCCCCAGGGGGCACTGTTCTCTTTGATTTGGCAAACCAAAGGGTAAAGAATGCAGGATTGAAATACTTGATGTATACCTGGAAGAGATCTGGAAGTGACCGAGTGATCTCCCTTCTCCAGGTTCTGACGGCGAAAGAGAGGAAGACTCAGATCGATGACAGAAACAAGTTAACTGAGCATTTCATTATGGCGCTTCCCATGCTGCTCTCCAAGGTAACGACGTCCGTTTGACACACGCCCCCTAGCTTCCAGGGGTGGTCTGACACTTCCTCACACTGACCTCTGACCTCATGTGACCCACGCAGTATCAGGCAGATGCAGAGAAGGTAGCCAACCTCCTGCAGATCCCCACCTTCTTCGACCTTGACGTGTACAGTGCTGGGCGGATGGAGAAGGTAACGGCCCCTTTTCGGGTCTGAGTGGATCATGTGGATGATTGTGTAGCTAGTGTCAGTGCTGGAGGCTCTCTGCCGAGCATGTGGTGAGGCATACAAGTGTCTTTGACCCCCACTTGTCCCTGCTCCGCAGCACCTAGACGCCCTGCTGAAGCAGATCCGTTTCGTGGTGGAGAAGCACACGGAGACAGAGGTGCTGGAAGCCTGCAGCAAGACCTACAGCATTCTGTGCAGCGAGGAGTACACCATAATGAACCGGGTGGACATCGCCCGCAGCCAGCTGATCGACGAGATGGTCGACCGCTTCAGCCACTCCGTGGAGGACCTGCTGCAGGAGGTGCACAGGGAGCCATGTTATTTGGGGGCTGGGTTTGTGTTTTTGCTCTGGAAACTAATTATAAAAGTAATTTTTGTGCGAAAATAATTAGCATGGAAAACAACTTAATGATGTTACGGGGAAATCACAAGGGAGCCCGGCTCTGAGATGATTGCCTTCAATTTCAAGCGTCATCTTCGTCTCTCAGGGTGAAGAGGCGGACGACGACGACATATACAACGTCCTCTCGACTCTCAAGAGGCTCACAGCTTTCCATAAGTAAGACCCTTCTCCCCCAAAGAGGAGTCGCTCTTCTCGCGGTTTTAATGAATCTGAAAACGATTGCTATTCTCCGTAATGGCTGTAATGGGATCAGGTGCCACTCACTCCTTCCTGTCATTGCAGCGCCCATGATCTCACCAGGTGGGACCTTTTCGGGAACTGCTACAGGTTACTGAAAACTGGCATCGAGCAGGGCTCCATGCCCGAACAGGTAAGGCGGGGCTCGGCATGAGGACGGACACTGCTGATTGGTCGGTGAACGCTAGTCTTTTTGTTCTGACCCTGTCTTATTACCTGTACAGATTGCGGTACAGGCCTTGCAGTGTTCACATTACTCAATCTTATGGCAGCTAGTCAAGATTACCGAAGGCTCTCCTACTAAGGTACGTCAGCTGTGGTGTAAACGTTGCTTATTTCTGCGTGATGGTGTATTGATTTCTACCTGAAGCCTCCGTCTGGATTGTTTGCGACGGTATTTAATAATTATTCCCCCCCATGCAGGATGACCTTGTAGCACTGCGGAGGGTTGTCAAGTCCTTCCTGGCTGTGTGCCAGCAGTGTCTGTCCAACGTCAACACGCCTGTCAAGGAGCAGGTGAGTCGAGGCGCGTTTCCGTTAAGCGGTCAGTCCGTCTGTCCAGTTGGCTCTAGCATTAGCTGGTTAGCTTATCGCATGACTGTAAACAAAATATGTTTTTAGCGGCGAATCGAAAAAGACTGGTGCCTGTTATTTATATGTATCATTTTTCATAATAAGCCTTCACTATGTTGTTTATGGTAGCAGAAAACTGATGTTTTCCTTCAAAACATGACTTGAGCAAGGGGGGCACCATCAATGTATGTTACACAAGCCTTGCATTTTAATTAAAGGATGATCATCATGTCAACATTGTAGCTCCCCTCTGACGATATAGCATAGATTTATTAGACTGTTCTGCCTTTTGTGCCATCAGGCATTGACTCTGTGTCGCATACATTTGATGCGTGCCTAGTATTAGGCTTGGGTATTGTTTGACATTTTATATTTTCAATTTCTTGATATTTACGTATTTAAATGCTAATTGATGTATATATAGATAAAATGTGCGTATCTAATTTTATCTGATTCCTATATACAGAAGCTCCTCTACTTACGAATGAGATACGTTCCGAACGGCCGTTCATAACTTGAAATGTTCTTAAGTCATTATTCAACGTCATTTTAAGGGTATACGCAAGTACTAAGAACTAGGATGCTGGGAGTTCGCACGCTACGCTGCTGCGCGGCGGGAGTAGCGGCCAGAAGTCGTAATTGGCGCGCAGAAAAAAAATTATTTTGCAATCAGGAAGCGGGAGCCCAATGAACACAATTTGGACTTACAGTCCTCTTCGTTCGTAAGTTTAAAGTTCGTAAGTAGAGGAGCGTCTCTGTGTGTGTGTGTGTGTGTGTGTGTGTGTGTGTGTGTGTGTGTGTGTGTGTGTGTGTGTGTGTGTGTGTGTGTGTATATATATATGAGTATTTGTTGACTGAAGCTAGTTCTTGCAGTGACATGGTATTAAACTTTCAGCCACCTACCTACAATTATTCATGGTCCATGCTTGTTGAAATGTCATTATGAACCACTGCAGTCCTGTCCATGGCCACCAGGTGGCGCAATAGGAAACTGAGTAGGCCGACCTTGTTTATTTTTCAGTTGGCTCTTCCCATGGTGCTCTTGCCAACCAGTTTAGAGATGCAGCCAGATACTCAGCTGGAATTGGAAAATAATTTCACCTCCATTCCATGGCTTTCCCACCCCAGGCCTTCATGCTGCTGTGTGACCTGCTGATGATCTTCAGTCACCAGCTGACCACCGGGGGTCGTGAGGCTCTGCAGCCGCTGGTCTTTAATCCTGACGCGCAGCTGCAGAACGAGCTGCTCAGCTTCGTCTTGGATCACGTCTTCATTGACCAGGACGATGAGAGCCAGAGCATGGGTGAGACCCCTACCGCGATGGGACCTGTCCGGGCCTGGGGCATTAATGGTGCTTAGCAGATGGCTAGGAGGCAAACTGAAGTGCTACGGATACTTGGAGATTGTGAGATCTGACTGTGTGGTGACTGTCCCATCACGCTGCCAACAGAGGGCGATGAAGAGGACGAAGCCAATAAGATTGAGGCCTTACACAAGCGGAGGAACCTCCTGGCTGCCTTCAGCAAGCTCATCATCTACGACATCGTGGACATGCCGGCCGCTGCGGACATCTTCAAACACTACATGAAGGTGAGCTGGAAGGTGCCAGCCCATTTCTTGCAGTTGACCAGCACGCCTTGACGCCATCTAACCTCATTTCCTGTTCTCAGTACTATAACGATTACGGTGACATCATCAAAGAGACTCTGAGCAAAACCAGGCAAACTGACAAGATCCAGTGTGCCAAGACACTCATCCTCAGCCTTCAGCAGGTGAGCGATTCTGACAGGAGTGATGCCCTGTCATTGGTCTAGTGCAGTGTTTGTCAAACCAGTCCTCCGGGACCACTAGACAGTCCATGGTTTTGCTTGTTCCCAATTGCCTGGGAGTTGGGAACGAGCTGAAACGTGGACCATCTGGGGGTCCCGGAGGACTGGTTTGACACACTGGTCTACTGAATGGGTTGGGACTTTTATGTATAATCAGTATCCAGAGCCTTCATTCATGAGAAATTACCGCTTGTTCTTACAGCTATTCAACGAGCTCATTCAGGACCAGGGGCCCAACCTGGACAGGACGTCCTCTCACGTTAGTGGTATCAAGGAGCTGGCTCGCCGCTTCGCTCTCACCTTTGGATTGGACCAGATCAAGACCAGGGAGGCTGTGGCCACACTCCACAAGTGAGTGGAGGCACCTCTGGGTGCTGCTGACGCCAGATGTTTGTTGGCATTCCCTGATTCGAAGGACAGATGTTTATCACAAAGTAGTTGTGACTCAGGAACATCTCCTCAAACTTTGTGTTTTCAATTCTTAGGGATGGAATAGAGTTTGCCTTCAAGTATCAGAATCCAAAAGGGGCTGAGTATCCGCCTCCTAACTTGGCCTTTTTGGAGGTTCTCAGTGAGTTCTCCTCCAAGCTCCTGCGGCAAGACAAGAAGACTGTGTAAGTGAACTTGACACCGGGTCTAAGCAAAAGCCTCTGTCAGCGTGTCGCCTGTGCCTGTCTTGTTTACCATGGCCTCGCCTCTCTCTGTTAGCCACTCCTATCTGGAGAAGTTTCTGACGGAGCAGATGATGGAGCGCCGCGAGGATGTCTGGCTGCCCCTCATTTCCTACCGCAACTCGCTGCTGACCGGTGGTGATGAGGACCGGCTCTCCGTCACCAGCGGCGGTGCCAGCAGCAAGGCTAGCTCCGTCCGTAGCAAGAAGGGCCGTCCGCCGCTGCACAAGAAGAGGATCGATGGTGAGAGGCGTCGTCTGCCTGACCCCATGGCTACGCCGCTCACCTGCTCCATGCATCACAACATCAGACATCCCTCACATCTCCATTGTTCTGTGACCTTAAAGTGGCCACGTACCTTCGTGGTCTCATGGGAATTTATCTTGCATGACTAATCCAGCAGAGGAAAGCGTGGAGGGCTCGTGGCTCATGCGCAATGACACCATCCAGACACCGGGGGCACTGCAGACCCCACAGCTGACCTCCACCGTGCTGAGGGAGAACCCGCGGCAGGCAGCCGAACACATGCCGGACCAGGACTCTGAGCCCGGCTCTGAGTCCGACTACGTCCACAAGTAAGGCGCCTCTTTACAGGGGAAAGTGGTACCAGCAAATGCCTTTAAACTCCTTCCGCATCCAACAGCTTGGCCAGATCCTAGCCGATGTAGGTTAGTCATTCTCATTTTCTTAAATCACTTAATTAAGTTTAAAATTTGTCTGAGGTCTGCCGTCAACACCCCAACACATATTGTTTCCCCTTTCCCCCACTTGTGACCTCCTGCAACTCCTTCGCACCCCACCAGGGGGCACGCCCCACAGTTTAAATGCTTCTGACTTAATTGCGTCAGGGACCGCATTAAGCGCATTAAGCGCATTACGCAGTAAAACTGCCAAGTCACGTGATTGCGAGCGGAAGCTGACGGAGATGCCCTGGCAGCCCCCAGATGCAGATGTCCTGGCTCAGCCAGCAGAAGCTGGAGGAGGTGAACAGGAAGGACCGGACCGGGATGAGCTACATGAAGGCTCGGAGTGGGGGAGTTAGGCAGACTGTGTAAGTACCCCCCTCCGGGGGTTAGAGAACACGAGGAGTCAGCTTTATGATGCACTCGTAAGTCTTTTCAGGACACCTGGAGTTGGGGGTGGTGTTAATGGGGAGGGGGGAGCTCAGGTGCGGGTGTGGTATGAGAGCCTGCTGTCTGTACGCATCGCAGTCGCGGCCTCATGGAGGATGACGCGGAGCCCATCTTCGAGGACGTGATGATGTCGTCCCGTGGTCAGCTGGAGGACATGACCGAGGAGTTTGAGGACACCATGGTCATCGACTTGGTCAGTTTGTTTACATCAGCTGTGTATTGCATAGTAGCATGATGTCTCAAAAATATTTATTAATTGAATGTTTAATATAAATTATTATAACTCAGCTACTTTGTACCTACACATTTATCTAGGTCTCTAATGGCCTAGTTAGCTATCTTCCTAGCAGTCTAACAGTGAGCGTTCTTAATAAACATAGATGCTGAGATTGCTGCCCCTATATGCTTACCAGCAGTACCCTATTCCAAAGTGCTAACGGTACTCTGATCGCGAGGAATATCATTAGTTAGAATTGAGATATTCCCTGTGTGAGTGTGAGTGGGGCGTGATCTGTGTGGGGACACTGTCCATCACTGTTTGCAGATTCAGCTTCACGCTGTTCTTGCATTATGTGCCGATGGCCCCGGGAGTGGGCGAGGAAGGCTGTCACTGTGATCAGTTGAACTGACATGTGACAGCGGAATCGTAACTTTCGTCCCGGTCGTTTTCCCAGCCGCCATCTAGGAACAGACGAGAGAGGGCAGAGTTGAGACCAGACTTCTTCGACTCGGCAGCCATGATTGAGGATGACTCGGTAAGTGGGGGTGTGTCAGACGGGCCAATCAGCTCAGGTGTGCCCGTGGTCAGGGTGGTATTTCATTGGGCACAGGAGGGGGTGTGTCACACAGGCCAGTCAGCTTAGGCGAACCCATGGTCAGGATGGCACAGAGAGACCCATAAGCAATCACTACCCCAATCCCATATTTTCTGTTTCTTTTTTCACATTAAAACGTGTCCTAACTTGTGCCGCCTCTTGTTTGTTGCAGGGATTCACCATGCCCATGTTCTGAAGAGACGGCCCTTCTGGTTCCCAGCAAGAGGGCCTCCTTAACTGTGATTTGCCTGTTAAATATTTGGAGGAAAAAGTGAAAAATCCCAAAAAAATGAGAACAGGAGCAAAAACATCAGTTAACTGCTGATCTGAAAATGGACCTGGAAGAATATTCCCATTTATGCTTTTCGCTGTAACTGATGATTGCTTGTGCCATCCTATCTTAGGAGCGCCACATTATAAAAGCCTTTGGATGCTCTTTGTAATGTTTAATTGAAAAAAAGGTTATATCCACAGGAATCGGATAAGGGGGGAGGCATCTTTGCGGTTATGCAGTCATTGGTCTGACCTCTTACCGAAATATCACCTTGATGGCGGGTCTGTGTCGTGCCGGATTCGGCGAGCGCGGCAGTCCGTGCTCATCCATAGCTCGTAACAGGGACGCCACAGGTGCGATGCATTTGGGCCTCGTCTCGGTCGATGTTGCACGTTGAGTTTCGCGTCGGAGCCGCCCACACTGTGCCGTACGAGAGCTTTTAGCTAACTGCCCGTGTGGAAATAGCCGGTAGTGATAGACTAGGTGGGGGGGATGGCGTCCTGCTTCGTTAACCACCCCCATTCCACTGCGTTGATTATGCCGGGGAGAGAAATACCCCACCCCATGTTTTAAAGATGATTTTCTTGTTTTTTTCGTCGTTAGTGCTCCACCAGCTGCCTAGGTCTTTAACACTGTATAGCTTTGGGGTAGTTCACTTGTAATGTTTGTCTCTCTCACCCCCTTCCCCAAAGAAACATGAGTAATGTACAACACGGTATTCAAACCTGCGCTGGGTTGGCCTCCCATCTTGGGCCATTCCCTGCCCTGTGACCGTAGTTTCCTTGTTAGGTTCCGGATCCCCGTGACCACAAAGCGGGTACAGAAAGTGGATGGAGGGATGGAGGGACAGCATTCAAACAGGCATCACTTCATCATTTTGCCTCTTCCACGTGTCAGCCCACTCCTCTACTGAAGTGTAATTCTGTGGTGTCACGTGGTTGGTCGCATACAGGCATAGTTATTGTTAGTGTGACGCAGGGAACGTCCCTTTTGGGCACAGATTGCTCTTGAACTGTGTGTACGACGACATCACCCCCCCTCCCCCTCCCCCCCCCCTCTCTCCTTTCTCTCTTTTTCCCTCTCTCCCGCTAACCTTTGCTGTCGTGTTC
>JAOYFF010000045.1:4877488-4888724 GCA_025773925.1 Cryptomyrus ogoouensis | reverse complement strand
CTTGTGGAAGGCTAATAGATTAGTGGGAGCCGCTGACGTTCTCTGTCGCCCCCTCTATCGGTAGCGATTAGGTAACCTTGCCTTGCCGGCGCCAGTCAGTTCTTTGTTTTGGCTAGTTACAGCCTTCTAGAATCATTCCCTCAATTTCCTCTTATAGAATTATTCCCTCAATACCGGCTGGGAGTAGAAAGTGCCCTTGTACTTGCTTTTCTGGTCTCTTAAATGCTGACCGCTGTTATTTGGTTTATGCTGGGGTGATAAGGGGATTGTGCAGTGTGTGAAAGGCATCCTGTGCTGAGTAGTCCTGCTGGACATACTAAGCTCTTACTCAGTGTCTGGTTTTCATGTTCAGTCATCCCTGGGTAATCTTTTTACTGTTAAACCATATAAAAAGCACTTTCTTAGGCTTCTTAATTCCCAAAGGTAATCCCGAAATAACTGCACCAGCCACCTAAGTGCTAAAAAGTGCTTTTTGTGAACTGGTTTGAGCGGTAACAGCGATTAAAGTAAGCATCCGATCAGAACTATACCGTTCGGCTCTGTGTACCGCAGATACTGTAACAGCCCCTCCGACACACTGCAGGTTTATGCGCCTTTGACGGTTTGCGCCTCTTTGTGGTCTCGAAGCCTCGTTTGAGTGTGAACGTGCGAACACCTCGCAATGTCATAAACGTGAGTTTGGGGGAAGAGTGGGAAAAAAACACTTTAAAATTTCTGCTTACCGACAAAGTTGGCAAAGCAAGTCTCTGAGGATTACATGCCAGAGGAATGCATAACGTTGCTTGGCCGTGCTGACTTTTCAGTTCAGGTTAATTTGAAGATATACGCATACCTTCACATGCACAAATATAGTACAGAATACCTCCCCTAAATGCTCTTTTTCCTTTCTTGAAACTACATGCTGGGTATGGGATATTCTCTACCCCATTCGTCTCACTCTTCACCAGATGTGAGTTCATTTCAGGGGATATTGTGCCAGCTAACGGCCAGGAAAATTAAATATACTTTTTTCAATTCAAAGAAATGCTAACACGCACCAAAATGGTGTACACTTTCCATGCAGTTCTGGTCAAAGTTTTTGCGTCCGAAAAGTGCTTATGCAGATCTCAACACAAATGAGTCATGAACTTGTGAGCAAGGATTGTAGCTAATCTGTACAGAGGGATTTTGACGGCACTTAAAAACATTTACAACTCTCAAGCCTTTGTGGAAAAAATACTCTAGACATGGCTATTGCCTCAGCAAATTGTTTCCTTCCAAATAAATCACACTAAGTAGTGTTTGGATTGTGTAACCATGTACTTTAATATTGCTGGATAAAGGGAGTGGGGCGCGCGAAACAGCTCCACAAACACAATCTATGAGTAATCTAAATAAAAGTAAAAAGCAGCGTCCAGAAAAGCACCAACAGTTTGCGTTTATAGTCATAATAAACACAATATCAAAAAGTGAATTTTGTTACTAAATTCACAGTACTAAAAATATTACAGTGCACGTCGTCACAGAACCCAATTTAAACCCCTTTTCAGGGATTCCAATCTGGCACCAAAATGTGGAAGCGGAGTTATGCAATTTGCACATTTGCACTTGAATACACACCTCGAGGCGATGTAAATGTAAGCCATTACAGAGAGTTTTTTTTTTTTTTTTTGAGGGCGGTGCTTTCCTTGTAGTAATTCTTCTTATAAGAAAAACAGGCAATGTGCATTAAATTCTGTTTGTCTCCCCTGAGAAATATTCAGAAGACCCTGTACAACGCGCAGCCAAATACCCTTTATATTTTATCAAAAGATCCACTAAACACGCGTTTTTTCATATTCCATTGAAAACATCAGTGTGTCAGAGCCGCCCACAAGAAAAATACCTTCCTGCTGACACCCACACCAACTATTAACAGTTACTCGGCTCTCTCAGAGTTTGTGAAAAACAAATTTTGCCCTTGGACAGAAAAAATCTCCCTGACCTTGTGAGAAAGGGGTTGAAACTTTTGTTTTCATTAAAAGAACTGCCATTATTTTACACTGACAACACCTCGGAGTCTTGCGCCATGCCAAAACACAAGAACATTTAGCCAAGAATATATTATTTAAAAACTATTATATACGAAGATCGATGAAAATATCCATTTAATGTTTTAGTTCATTATTCCACAAGGGGGCAGCATTCACCTTCTAAGAAGTTGGAGCAAATTTCTACCTTTTGTAGAAATTGTAGCAAATACCTACCGTTTGTTTTATCTGTGATGTTTCTGTATTATTTACAAATTGATTTCAGATGTTACTTAAATATCACTTAAGTGTTTACAAAGTTAGCTAGTTTGTTAGTTTTAATCCTTTGCTAAACTGGCTTGGCGCTGAAGCTTTTCATTGGTCTTCCATTTGGATCAGGCACCAAGTTTAACCGCATGGCAGTTGTAGACCGCAAGAAGTATTAATACTGATTTTCACATTATAACAGAAACATCTCTGTAAGGTTCGTCCGGAGTGGGACAACAAACGGGGCATATTGACACGAGGGGTGGGATGAAGGAGCAGTGTTTTATTTTCTAACAAGGGGGGGGGGGGGGGTGAACAGCTGAAGGAAGGAGCAAGAAAGCAAACTGTGGGATCACCAGCTGGCTTCACCCTCCCCAGGACCCCCAGACTGCTCACCTCCATCTCTAATAGCTAAAAATATTTCAGAGAATGAAGGGACGTTCTCTGCTTCTTGTATGTGCAATACTTTCCTTTGGACCTGATCCTATTATCATTTTTTTGGGTGGATTTCCCTATGACAACCAAACTGCCACTGGTCATACCCCAAGTTGTTAAAGGTTCTCGTTAAGCCAGGCAATGTAGTTTTGCATGCTCTGTATGCCGACGGAGAAGTACGTGGGCCAGAATGCAAAGGAGATGCAGCCATGGAAGCCATCCTCGTAGTGGTCGTGGGTCACCGTCACCCCTGCCTCTTGTAGCCGCTGCCCATACATTAAGCCGTCATCCCGAAGCACATCATGCTCGCAGGTCAGGATGTAAGCTTGTGGCACCTGCGCTAGAACATCACGCTCAGCCAACAGAGGGGAAGCGCAGGGGTCCAGCAGTGCTGGAACCTCCTCCAGGATCCGTGGTGTACCTCTTGGCTGGACCACAGGCTTGTACTGCTTCTGTACAGAGGGTGGGAGCAGTCTGACCCAGTCTACCTTGGCCCGGGCTGATGCCACCTGGTTCTGGTCCTGGGCAGTGTGGTTGTTGAGCAGCAAGGCGTGCAGATGCTCAGGGTCTGCAGCCAGATACTCCAGCCAGAATTGGATCATGACTGTGCGGTATAGGATCGGCACATTCTGGCTCTCTTGGTATGAGGGTGTGTTAAAATCCAAGGCTTGTAGTACTGGGTAGATCAGGGCCTGGACCTTGAATTTGATGGCAATGTTATCATCGACGGCAACCTGAAACTCAGATATAAGAAACAGCTTGTAAGACACCCCTCCCTCCAGAAATTTCGCGTTTCTTCAGCAAAAAATAATGATTACCATTGATGCACAGCTACAGCCCATCGAATCCTTCTGGCTCATTGGTAATGGAGACACTGAACAGCAAAGTTGTGGAATTGTGTTGTATGGATGGTACCTCCTGAGCCACAGCAGCTGCCAGGTTACCCCCCGCGCTGTCGCCCGACACGGCGACTCGGTCTGGGTCCACCGAGTACTGGGCCAGCACCTCAGGCTGTAGGAAGTGCCTGGAGGCCTGGAGGACGTCGTCGTACTGCACAGGGAAGTGGACATCAGGGGCCAGGCGGTACCTGAGGTGCAAGTCACGAAGGAGAGCCACTGAGTGGCACCGTCGGAGACATGGGTGATTCAGAAAATGACCTGAAGGTGGTGAACTTACTCAACCGACACAACGACTGCATCGAGGTCCTTCGCCAGCTTCCTGCAGAGTAAGTCATAGGACCCTGATCCTGTTAAACATGGATAATCTCATTTTTTTCAGGTTTTATACTCTGTCCCTAGTCAAAACTTTGATCTAAGCATGGCTGTTACACAAAAATATAAGGCTTTCTTGTGCAACTTTGAGTGCACAGTGATTCATGCAGAAAAGTTGCAGTTTAGTATCAAACATTTCAGGTCCAGAGAATACAAATCCAGACCAAGATTATGTTTCAACCAACCAGTTGAGTATAAAGAGTCACAGTCACAGAGTAACTCAACTGGTTGGTTGAAACAAAATCTTAGTTTGGATTTGTTCTCTATGGACCTGAAATCTCCACCTCTGTTCTGCATACAGCTCCAGCTGGCTTGTAGTTCGCTTGTGATTCGTACCAACAACTCCAGTCTCCAAATTCAGTTTCTCGTTTGCTCCAAGACACTCACTAGCACTTCCAAGGGCCCAGCCACCTCCGTGGATGTAGACCACACCTCTCTTCAGCTCTCCCGTCTCCCTCAGGGTTGACTGGAACACACGGACCTCCACCCCAGCAAAAGCGGTGTCGCTGACCCTTAAGTTCTCACTAGACTCGGACCCCAGCAACCCGAAGCTGCTCGCCACAAGGTTGAGTACATCGGTGTGGTGGGTGAGGCCTAGGGTGTGAGCCACATTTCCCTAAGGGAGAGAGATGGGGTGGTTTGGGAAGGTAGAATGGAGTTACAGGTTACTAGCCTACCCAAACTGTAATGGAGATACAGGTCACTAGCCTAACCAAACTGTAATGGAGATACAGGTTACTAGCCTAACCAAACTGTAATGGAGATACAGGTTATTAGGCTAATCAAACCTGTAACAGAGATACAGGTCACTAACCTAACCCAAATTGTAATTGAGTTACTGGTCACTAGCCTAACCCGACCTGTAATGGAGTTATTGGTCACTAGCCTAACTCAATCCAAAAAGCAGTAATAATAACATTGATCCCAAAACGGTTATAATGAAGACTTTGCTGTGTTGTTTTGCGATATTGCCCTTCCATTTTTTTGTCATGTTCATTTCAACATAACAGTGGTAGACAGTGAAATCAGACTAAAGTTCAAAGAGGAAAAACAAGTTCATTCTTTGTTCCATTTGGGCAACATCCCACATGCCACTTTTTCAGGCTCCATGGTCACTTACAGCCCCACAGGGTCTATGGACATACTTTCAGGTTTGCATTTACAAATTGTCACTGCTTTACACCAATACTATGTCCTGAGTAGAGGTGGACAGTAACGAAGTACATTTGTTGTTTGTTGAGTATCTGTACTTCACTTGAGAATAATTTCTTTGGAAACATGATTTTTACTCCATGACATTTTAAAGACAATTATTGTGCTTTTGACTCCACTACATTTCTATAAAAAAATCTTGTTACTCATTAATTTGAAGCATAGCTTTGAAGTTGGCAGGCAACTTTTCTAAAATGCGACAGGCCATATTGTGTTGGTCACTGGAGAAAAACCAATCGCAGTAGAGTACTCCAACGCTGCCAGCCAAGTTGCTGTTGGGAAGTTATAAAGCTTCAGCCATGTATCTGGGTTGGTTGTTTTATTTATGTTTTATTTCATGATGAAGTTGCATCTGCAACAGTTTCACTGTATGCCCAATGCACATATGTACATGAACGCACACACACACAGACACACACTCACACACACACACAACCACAGCTCAGAACACTACCATGGTGTTTTGTGGGGATTGGGTACAGAAGGTGTTTAAAAAAAACGACAATGGCTGTCCTTTTGTTGATTCAATTGTGTTTCTGTAGTCATTGTACCATACTCCATAGTTTTTTATTCTACAGCAAAGCAAAAGTCATTAGGCGCTGTAAATGCATTGTGGCAACAATGCGTTGACATTAAAAAGAACATGTTCTTTTGAATACTTAAGTATTTTAAAAATCTAGTACTCCAGTAGTAAAGCTGAAGTAAAAATTTGACTGAACAACTTTCACTTGTACTGGTGGAATATTTGACCAGGAGTATTTATACTTATCAGTAGTTATACTCAAATAATGGAGTTGTGGACTTTCTACACCTCTAATCACGAGCAAGAAAGCGAATATGAAATGTGTTTAACTAAATGTACCTTCCTATGCACAGTAAAAGCAAAGACAATTCCCCGGTGTTAGAATAAAACAACGAACGGCCCAGAGAAGCGCATGGGTGTGTGAGAAGGGAATTGAAACAACCAGACAAAGTTCAAAGAAAACTGACCTGGATTACATCAGGAAGCTATAAGATAAGACACTTTACCACTCCACAGGACCATGCCTGTGCTACTATATCAACTTCCAGTCCTAATGTGTAGAGCTACATCAGAAAAGAGGATTGCAATTTATGCCAGTTGAACAGAGGACTGACAGTGAACTGAATAGTCTTTTCTTTATCTCGGCACGTAATATATTTAATCACAAATTATTCCTCAGTGAAGCTCTCTGTTACCGAACTCCTTAAACTGCCAGCAGTGCATTCTAGCTGTTACCAATGAAAAGCCCTTGGTAGAGTATAGAGTATAGAGTACAGAGTATAGAGTATAGCACACATATATTAAAGTGCCATTGATTCCATAACAGGCAAAAAGGTTGAAGCAACGATGATCTTCAATCTTTCACTTCATATCAACATTGAATCAAGGTTTTGCCACCATCAGTTTTTCAATATTGAAAATCTGACCAAAAATCAATTCAGTTTCAACAGTGATAATTTAACATTGACCATAATTCAACGCATTTAACTAGAATTCAACCTTGAACCAATGACATGGTGCTATCTGGGTAATCAGATACACTCTTGTCAGAGTCCGCAAATAATGATTTCAGTTGTTTTACTGTAACAGTACACGTCAACTAGACATTTATAGTGTATACACTATACAATCTAGTTAAGAATCACAAAAATATGAAAGGTACTTAATATCATATAGTATATCTACTGCATGTATAGATGCATGTATTTACCATTTGCATGAAACCTCGAAATGTCCCAGCAAGAATCATGAGTTTCCACGGTTCTGAGATTGTACTGGGTAGCGGTATGTATATGTAATAAGCGAACGCAATCGTTAGTATAAGCGTGACAGCGAAAAGCCGCTTCATTGTCATCCGCACAGGACCGCCAAACACTTCTGATGGACTTTGAATCTAACCCCGAAAGGTATTAATAGGTCTTTGCCACGCAGACATATGGGCATATGGGAGATGGAGTTTTCCTTTGTAGCCTTAGTCACGCCTTTTTTGATAGTTAGTTTTCTCTCTAAGTCTCTGAATTAAGACACCATGCAGTTGCTCTAGTGAAGTGGGTGAGTAAAACATCAGCTTTATTATTCTTCATATATATATTTATATATATATACATATAATTTTTTTTATTTATAATTTTTTACAGCAAAATATTTATATAGGCCCACATTGAAAGTGATGAAATTGATCAATTGTATTTAGTCATAGTCAAATTGTCAAATCGGATATCTTTTTGACTGAACATTTGGCACTTTTGTACACAACATTTGTAACAAAACCACCCTTGTCACAGTTATTATGTGACGGAAACTTTAAAAGAATCCTTCTCCAAACTCTCTTTGACCTTTATGACTTGCATGATGGCGTTACTTAAAATGTCGGTTTTACATTTTACTCATTTGCCACTTGATGTCACTGTTGACCATCGAAAGAAAATATTAGGCCTACTCAAATATTAATTGTGTGATTGTCAATAATAGAATTATAATGTAATTCTACTCCTTCGCTAATCACATTTTAAAAATATTAATTTATTGTTTTAAATTAAATTATCTGCTGTGAATTCTGCTGTGTAGTCATTTTCTTTCAAATGCTTAGAACATGCAAACACCACACACACAGAGCAGAGAATTTAAACTCCCAGTCCTGCAGTTGTGAAGCCGCAGTGCTACCTTCAACAATTAATAAGTATGAATAAAGAGCGTAGCCGTTTGCATGTATGCCAATATGTCAGGGGCATCATATAAAATCAGGTTACACTAGCTAGACCTTGTTTACTTAACAGGTCAAACATGTACTGTGCCTTTAAGAATACCGGTAACATTTCACTTGAGGGGGCACGAGTAAGTTAGTAACTCAGTTACTGCTGAAGTACAAGCCATGAACCCATCGGTGTAAATTATGGGCGAATGGGGGGTGGGGGATTGTAATCAGCCGACCCCCCCAAATAATCATATTGTCATGATGAATGGGGGGGACCTGAACCCACCCCATCACCCCTTTGCTCAATCGAAGTTACACCTTCATATGAACAAATATAGTAACTTCCTGAAATATATGAACCTTTATGAGTAATTAATGATGAACAAGCATTTGATTAGTACGTGATTAGCACTCAGTTTCTGGTTAATTAATAAATTAAGTATGAGTGTACTATTACACATCGAGTAAAGTGTTACCAAATGACCCTACATTTCCAGAGCTGTGTGATTATTTGCAGTAGGGTAATTGACCTTGGTTTCCTCCGAACCCAGCTGTCTGTGGTTTCTGGCAAACATAAGCTCAAGCTCGGGTCGGCTCCTGAATAGCCAGTGTTCTGCATCAAAAAGATATTTTAATCCATGACGATGCGGGGGAAAAATATGGTGGTTATCACTATATCTGTTTTAAAATGCTACTGATTGTTGCTGATAGTGTACATGCGTCCTGCTGATGGCTGAATCAAGCCGCAGCGTTCATGCGCTCTAACAGGAATTCTGGTGCTAAACGCAACATTGATTCGAAACACATGGCAACTCTGCTCAGAAGGGTGAATCCGTGTCGGGTAATTACAGGCTGACTTAGCTGCTTTCAGTGGCCAGAAACGTAGATAAATCTGCTTCTTCAGACGGACAGCAGCGGTCTAACTACCGGAAGCAGTATCTGATCCATGCCCAAGAAAAACTTAACACCTTTATTTGGAAAACAGTATAATTAAAATTAAGGCCAATATAGTTAATAGATTTATATGTATAGTTTTTGTATAGTTGTACTATTTGCAATGATTTGCATGTGTGTGTTTGTGGGATGGGGGGTGGATGTATGTATTTGCCACATTGTGGGGACCTCTTGTGGAGTCAGATACGGCTTCATGAGGCCTGATTTACAAATGACATCTTTTTTTAATATTGGTCGCGTTGCTGCCTCTTATATGCAGCATTGAGGCTTTGAATCACACCTCTGATTCACAAGGTTTTCCTCCTACTTTGGTTTCCTTTCAGAGCCCAGAGACATGTAGTTCTGCAGACTTGCTGCTTTAAATTCCCCATAGCATTTGCATGCACGTATGCGCCCTGCGATGGACTGATGTCACGATTAGTTGATTAATTTTCCACAAGGGGGTGCTATTGTGCTAGAATTGCAATTCTAATTAAAGGTTAATGGAACAAGGCAGAGTTCCCCATTTCTGCTGCTGGAGGGCCTGAATCCAACACGGTTTACAGAATTCTCAGTAGAACACATCTTAATCAGCCAATTAGCTGGTTTATTAGGTGTGTTTGAACGGGGAAATCTGCAAACCGTGTTGGGTTCTGGCCCTCTAGCACTGGAATTGGGTAACTTTGCAATAGCATTTTCGAGATCATGGTACCTTTACACAGCTAAAATACACTTATAAAATTCATCAGTACTGTTAATTAATGAAGTCAGTTAAGTTTATAAAAACACTTTAAAAAATCATAATGGAATATAATTTATCTGGACAAAATGATGATTTTATTAAGTGAACCATAAGACTGATTAGACTTCATGTGGTTTTCATGAAGTTAATTTGGGATTTTACGTGCTGTAGCAGAGAACTGGGGAATTTCAGTATGTTCATGTTGATTCTGACAATCTATCCCCTTTCCAGAAATCCTAGCTTATATAATCCCAAACAAAGCCTTCCAATCAGCTTTGGGGTATCTGCAGTCAGGCACATGTCCTCTCTTAGTAGCCCTGTTTGCCAGTGATTTATTTAGAACAATGCACCAATTATTCTTCCTTTTCCAGTGATTCCATTATACACAATAGACTCTAACTTAAACCAACACTTCAGTTGTAAGTTTCCATTGTTCCTAAACTGTTTTACCCTTTTAATGCAATCGGTGTTGTAAGAAACAGATTTTGACCATGGCGCGCGTTGAACAGAACCTTACTGTGCGCCTTTTCCGGCTTGGTACGCCACTCCATGGTTTAAATGGGCATTTCCACCATTTCAATGCCAAGAAAATACAATAGTCAGTTCTCATCTGTTATGGTCGTTGGAGAATTTCTCCAAAGCAGAATCAGAGTGTTTAACTATGGCATCAAATCCAGATGAAAAGTCTGGATCACAAGTCATCAGCCAATGCAGAGGTCTTTGCTATCCTGTTTTTTTGGGTAGAAATGTATTTGTTTTATTATATATTGGCTGCTCTCCCCAGAAGCTGGAAATGACAGCATTACTAACCCTGATTCAGTAATTAACTAACTTGGTAACTATCTCCTGTTTATCTTGACACTGGATAATTGGGTTGGAGTTAAGATCTGATTAGTTTAAATATGGGGTGGTGCAGTGATTAGCACTGTTGCCTTACGCCTCTGGGACCAGGGTTTGAGTCTCCACCAGGATTCCATGCCTGTGGAGTTTGCATGTTCTCCCTGTGTCATCGTGGGGACACCCCCCACAACCCTGAATAGGACAAGAAGGTACAGAAAATTGATGGACGGTTGCTTTAGATATTGACGTCAGTCTTGCACCTAATGATAAGCCAGTTTGACAATAAGGGATAACAACCACAACACCTCAAATTCCAATGGTGGGGGTCACACACATTTCTTTGCTATGAAAAATGACCCCTCCCTCCCAAAGGTCTTACTCAATTTCTCTCTTTGAACCACCCGCGGGACAGACTTCACACGAGAGCAATCGCCCGCTACTCCGTAATCAGTATGTTTGTGTTTTGCTTGCATATTTGTCTTCCTCTGACGCCCTTGGTGTGTGGTTAAGACAACCAGCCTCCCAACTGCTATCATCTGTTTGTAAATAAACTCGGTGTGAGTGATTCAGTGACGCTTTTCCCATTTTTTCCTGGAAAACACTGACATAACATGCTCACAATTCCATGCATACACACTACACAGATTACAGATCACAAAGCATTTTGAAGGACCCAAGTAATTTGCATGATATTTAATTGTGTAGGGAATCTTTTTCATGGCAATCCAGGTGTTTTGACTCTACAATTTGATACTACTTCATCAAAAGGTAGAATATTCAGAAAATATCACACCTTCAAAAGCAGTGCAAATTAGAAATTACACACAAAAA
>JAOYFF010000045.1:4828714-4861259 GCA_025773925.1 Cryptomyrus ogoouensis | reverse complement strand
TCTCTCCCAGCTTCCTGCCAGACAGTCCACGTCTTTGCTCTCTCCCAGCTTCCTGCCAGACAGTCCACGTCTTTGCTCTCTCCCAGCTTCCTGCCAGACAGTCCACGTCTTTGCTTTCTCCCCTAGTGGACCGTCTGTGGGTCCCCAAGGACCCGGTCGGGAAACACTGTAGTGCAGGGTCACAAAAAGCCTAGGGACAACCTGGACAGGATGAGATGTCAGATCCTCAGCCTCTCTCTTCACCGCAAAACTCAGAAACTTAAGGTGTCTGCTTGGCCAAAGATGCTGGGATTTGCAGTATGGAGCTGATGAGATTTCCTGTACGGCCTCGCCAATTCGTCTTCCTCTGCTTCCCAGCGAGATGCCTTTTCTGCATCTCTGTGGAGTGACCAATCTGTCATCGCTTCAACAGTCTTAGCCGGAGACTGGGAGTGCAATTATATTTTGTCCCTGGAATGTGAATGCACCGATTCTATCTTTATATTTGCAGATGTGTTGGGGAAACACTAGTGTACCCAAGGGGAAGCTCAGGTTTGGCCAGTATGAGTAACGCTAAGCTGCTAATAATCGGGTGTAATAAAATTATCGGTACTTTGGCTGATCGCTGAATCACCTCAGAGGAAGTGACCGCAGTCACAGTCGACAACAGCTGACTCCATTTGCTCCCTCTGTCTGTCTCTTTACTATTCATTTGTTGTTGCACATCCTGGTGGTTCTCTGGTGACGATTTAAAGGGATGTGCACTTAGACATGTGTCACTTAAAGGGGAGTGTGCAGTGATTCTTTGCACCATAGTTGGCATAGACAATGTCATCTGGTTTCTCATGGCTCATCCTGAAAGTTAATATACGTTTGTGTTCGGTTCTGTGCAATTTATCTGAGCAAGAGATGTAGAAGGATGGCACTATGGCTTGGGGGGAAACTACCTCCAGGACGCGATGTGTAAATCCAGTCTCGGTTCTGTTTGCGTGTGCTTGTGTGTGTGTGTGTGTGTGTATGTGTGTCTGCAGTTTGCATGTTCTCCCAAGGTGGCCTGGTCTTCCACCCACAATTCAAAGACATGATTTGTGTCTCCAAATTCCCCATTGTGTATGTGGACTGGCACACTTTGTAGGCTGCACCCCAGCCTAATGCCCTGCGCTGTTTAGGATCAGTTCTGGGCCCCTCTGTGAACCTGCCCAGGATAAACTCCCCAAGATTGATGGAAGAAAGCTAGATTCAACTTTGGCAAACAAAGGCACATTCACACCCTCAGATTCAACAAACCCACAGTATGTTGCTATCATGTTTCTATTATGTGAAAAACTTATGCTGCAAGCGGTTCTGTCTCTCACTGTTGTACATGTTGCCGTAAATGTCTTGCTGACTAAAACACTGCTGTGTAGTAGGCCTTGGAGGGCTGGGCTGGCCTCTCGCTGTCACAGGGAGAAATTAATTCCCCTGGATTAATTCTGGGTGCACAACAAAGTGAACAATGCTGGAAAGCGTACAGGGCAGCGCGTGGTGTAACATCTGCCATGCCGAAAGCCTCCTGTCCCCCTGTTCACTGCTACAGACTGATAAAAGAGTGACTGGATAGTCTCACTATTTCTGTAAACATAGCTGTCACTAAGGGATGTTTCTCAGAAACCGCAGCTCTGGTCTCCCGCGTGTAATTAGCTGTTCAGCTGCAGTGTGTGCAGCAAGCCTGGACGGCCGACAGTTTAAAACGTACTCGTGTCGAAGTCACGTGACACGCCATGTGACCTCTGATGTCGTTACAATAGCAGCACTCCCTTCAGGGACTGGAAGACGGTCTGGGTGCAGGGCGGGGCCAATCTGCAGACCCCGCCCCCAGCCTGTCACTAAGCACCAGGCACATTTTTCACAGTCACCCCTCAAACAGTCTATTACTTAAGCAGTACTGGCTGAATTTGGCTAATAGTGAACTTATAGCAGAGATGGCTGGTCCATAGAGGTAGAGGAGGTAGTAAATTATGAAACACTAACTTTAAAATAACTCATAATAAAAATTTTATTGTCATGTAAAAACATATTTTCTTTCTTCTTTGGAAAAATTCACCATTGTAATAATCTAAAATCCATTATCTTCTTGCCTCTTCAATTGTCTTATAGCCACCAGCAAGCTGGACTGGCCTTTTGATTGATTGGGCATTTTCCCGTGGGCCGATAAAATTAATTGTGGGGGATTATCCTCCCCCCTCCCCTCCCCTCCCCACCCCTCCCCTGCCCCCGTAAGTCTGCATACAGTCTAATTCCCTTACGTGATAACCGCAGTGGACACGCCTCAAATACCGGCAGGCGGTGGTGAACTGGCATCATTACACATTAACCAGTTATTTCACAGCGCTGATTTGTGTGTCTCTAAATCTGCCGAATATGATCTGACCCCCAGGCTCGCAATCATCCTATAAGACTTTCTGTAAATTTCATGTTTCTTCGGGAAAAAAAAAACTTCACACCAGCTTAATCGTGCCCAGTCACGGTGGAAACACGTAACGCGGGGAACTTTACCGCGAACTCCGGGAACTACCCCGTGTAAGACATAAACTTCATGTTTTGCTGCTTTACTTAGTCAGTATGAAATATTTTACATAGCACGTCACTGTTTTTTTTCTCGGTAATTTTGTGTTCGACTCAGTCCTACAAAAATATGATTCATAGCATTTGTAGACCTTGCATCTACATTGTATTGTTGAACTCAAATATACGAGACATAATGCCTATTTTCTTCTGAAAAATAATGCAAAAAACATTTGTTTTTGATTAAACTTAAACTTAAAAAACTTAAGGATGTAAACAAAGATTATATCACCAAACATTTTGTTCCCTGACTAACACCCAGGGCTTTTAGTACATTATGAATGAATTAATTTTGTTCCTAGGTTCCATTTGCAGTTCATTATTCTTCCAGAAACCACCATACCTGGTTACTATAGAAACAAAACAATGAAAGAGCAGCACTTTTTAAAGTGGCTATTTAATCTGACAAAATCGGAAAGATTAAAGGAGGACAGCAGAGTCCACCAAGGAAGAAGTGCTTAGTCAGGACGAACAGACACATTATACTACACACAAATGTTTTATAAACAAAATGTTCAGTGACGTAATTAAATAGTTTTGCTCAGTATTTAACGCAAAATTTCAGTGCCGTGACAAATAATTAAACGCCTGTTTAACCGTGAATGGTAAAATGACCACCCACTGCAATCGTTAACTGAATTACCAAAATAAAGTGCCCATTCACTTCTGAGCGCTCTTCCGACAAGCAGAGGGGTATATACGCAGTTCAGATTGGGAATACAGTGTTTCCAATTATTCCAACGCGGATTTCACATATTAATATACGATTGCACGTGGCAATAGAATGGATTATTTTGGATGGATGGGTACTAGCAGAACTGTAAAGCGCCTCATCTGCAAGAGCCTGGTGGCAAATCCAAAGTCTTGTGCAGACTCGCTGGACGACTCCGATGTGGCCAAACAGTGATTATCTCATTAAGATAACACGCCGCATCGCGCACGCCCAGCCCCGCTGGATCCGATTCGCAGCAATTCTGGGTTCGCGCAGAGATACCGACGCGAGAAAATTGCACGGTACGAATCCAACACTGAATCCCTTGTATAATAGCACAAAACGAGAAAAATGTTATCCGTTGCCATGGGGTGTGGCACGACAGACAGATTTCTCTGGATCACGTCCAGCTATGAATCACCACGCCAATAGGAACTCTGTGAAATTCACTCCCAAAGGGTAGGTTTGCCCTACCGCCGCGTTATTTTTTCCTTCGTTCTCAAACTCCAGCACGTACACCAAGATGGAAGGATGAATGTGTACAGATGATGTAGAACAATTAGTCTAACCAGCAAATAATAATAATAATAATAATTATTATTATTATAATAATTATAATAATAATAATGACGTAATAAAAGCAGAGACTTAATGGAATTGGAGTTTCTCCCACGTGTGCAGTTTAAAAGTTTTAAGGGCTACTGTGGCTAGGTGGAATGAGGAGGCGTGTCACCGGGGGTGTTTGTTTCAATCTAGACGTTGCCTGATTATTACATGTACATAAGCGTACATTTTTATTAAATGCATATTCCATGTACAAAAAAAGTCAGGTTTTTGTACCTGCAGGCTATCTTGCAGAGCAGAGCTGCTGTCGCGGCGCGCCCGTGCCGCTGTGATCATGTGCTAAAATATCACTGTAGAAATTCCCGCCCCGATTTGGCTGTCAGAGACTCCGGCACCAGCTCCAGTACGCTCCTCATATCCACCCCGGGGGGCTGTCAGCGGGACGCAGGCGGTGAGGAGTGACGGCGCCACGCGTGGATCTTCGACTGGAACCGGGACCTGGGTACGTGCGCCTATACCGGGCACTTCTAAAAACTCTCCCCGTCGCGTTGACATGTGAGCGGCGTCTTACATTCAGGGTAGTGGAGACAGTTGTGCGTAGTGTACGCCGTGTAAAGAGAAAACACGTCATTTGTGCGCTTGTTGGTTTTGAAAACCATTAAAGGAGGAGGGAGGACAACTTAAAACGTGGACCGGGAGGCACGATGAGAAAGAAACGCGCTGACAGCGGCGGAACGACGTTTATAAACCCGCGCCGAGATTAAGATCAGGGAGAGTCGCTGGATTGACGGTAAAAGGCGGATCAGGGGGGATCATCCCCGAAAAGTGGACAGTGACACTGCAGGAGCTGTTGTCTCCTTGAGATTTCGCGTTCAGGAGTGTCTGACTTAGCAGCCGGCCGCCTGCATAGAACTGGATCGCCGAGAAGTAAGTGCTGCAATTTGTTACTTTATAACTTCTGCGGACAAGCAGAAACCCACCAAGAAGGTAACGTCCGTATTTACTCCGGCTGTCACAGACTTTAAAACGCAGATATGGCCGATGGCAATACTGATTTTATGCCTGTGTATTATGGTTGTTGATGTATTTCGACTTGACTTATTTGCTCGTGTTGCGTATATTCAAAATGTGCAATGAGCGTTCAAACGTGCAGCGTTTGATGAATGATCGTTAGTGATAGAAGAGCTGTTCGTATGAAAAAGGAGTTTCCTAAGTTAAGTAAAGGTCTGAATGCAACTACTTTGTGGATTGATTGGCGGATTTAGGTGCCCGCAGGTGTATCCACAAGATCGGGGCTCCAAGGAAAATTCCCTGCATCTTGCACTAAAGACTATAAAATGTATGCAGCCAGTCTGGCTTGGTCCGGTATTTAATAAGACTGGTTCTCATTCATTAGTGGGCTTCCTCTGCAGGGTGAAGTCGGTGCCCCGTAGGTCAGAAAGGCGCCTCCGGCAGTATAAACAGAACCAGAATCTTTGACGGGCTCTAAGGAACAGCTTAATAACAGCCGTTTCCTCTGTAATTAACCAAAAATACAACTGGTTTCACAAAGGGACAGGCTACGTTTAGAGTTAAAATTTATAAAGCTGGGTAAGTCTCTGTGATTTTTTTTAGTGTACACGTAAATCCGTGTTCAGCTCCTTTATTTACGTTAAATTAAGTGAGTATTTGTTGAAAATATCCTGGGAGTTCACTAAACTATGTTGTTTTGTGTGTATGTCTGTGTGGGTGTGTGTAGATCATCCACTTTATATTTGACTTCAGAACAGAATCTGAGATCTATCCCTTTCACCAGCTACTAACTCAGGGGTACCAAGTCTGTACAAAGAGTGACCCTGTGTTCACCCTCAGCAGCAATGGGGAGCCCCGTCTGACGGCAGGACAGGCTGCCTGCGGTGTGTGTGTGTGTGTGTGTGTGTGTGTGTGTGTATGGTAGTGCATCTAGAGGGAAGACAGCAGTAAGATCCCCACAGACAGCCTTCCCATCATGCATCTGTTTCAGAGTCGGCTCCTGCTGAGGGGTAACTCCTCAGCTTGGCTGGGTGTTAGCTTGGGCAGTGTCTGGCTCTCCAGGTTTGCACTCTGTGATCAATAGGTCGCTGGTTCATATCCTGTGGCTGGCAGAGTGATTTCTCTGTTGGGCCCCTGAACCAGGCCCTTAACCCCAATACCTCCTGGGACTGGCTGAACTTTGTCAATTGTATATCGCCTTGGATAAAGCATCTGCTATACAAATGTAAATATAAATGATATGGTGAACCTTAAGTCTGGGTGCCAGGCTTGCAGAAATGAACCTGCCTGCATGAAATTCCTTCATCGCTTGTAGACGAGGCATGGAAGGTGTTAATAGCTGATCTGGTCGTTCATAACCGGGAGAGAAAGGGCGATATGGCATCCCAGAGCCCCGAGCCTCATTAATTCACACAACAGTAGCCTTTGATGATAACAGCGAATCTACTTCAGTGCTACACACTCACACAATAGCAAATCAAATCAGCAAACAGGGATGGTCGTTTATACAGTCAGTTCTTCTGTAGTCTAGTACAGCCCTGGATTTAGTTAAGCAAAACTCTAACCTTGTAATTATTGCAAGTGTTTGTATGGGCCCAGAGTCTATTTCTGGATTTACTACTCATATAATGTTCTTTGTTCATCATGAGAACTCTGCGAAAAGCAGCTTGTGCAGAGTCCCACGGATGCTGAGGTAGCTCCCCGTCACCCAGAAGGCACACAGATAACATCTGTACAGCTCAGAATCCTCCATGGAATATTTAGCAGGCCCCGGTAGGTCTACCTGTGCTTGTGTTGGGTCTAGACCAGCTCATGGCAATCGCTGACTTATAAAGAAATATCGTCAACTTCCTGAAATTATTTCTTGAACGTTCTGCGCAGACTCAACCACTGTAGGAGCTATGAATTGGTCTGCTGTGAGGTGCAGGTGGAAGAAGCCAGTGAGAGTTCTCAGGCATTGTAGGGGAATGCCAGAGAGGTTTCCATTGAGAAGATGTCCGTAAAACGGGTTTATAAACGTGTACTGGGTCAGTATACTTGGTCAGATACAAGTCAATGATTTCCATTCATCCATCTTCTAACTCAGTGTTTTCCAACCCAGTGCTTTGGGACCCACAGTTGATCCATGTTTTTGCTCCCTCCCAGAGAGTGGGTCCCCGAGGACCAGACTGGGACACATTGCTGTAACTGGTTATCGTGGTCAAGGTCATAGGAGAGACTGTAGCCCATCCCAGGCAGCCTAGAGCGCAGGGTATGGAAACACCCTGGACAGGACACCAGTCCATCTCAGGGTACATACACGCAATCATACGCTATGGGCAATTAAATGACACTAATAGGCTCAATATATGTCTTTGGACCCCAATAAACCCACATAATATGTGGACAGCATGCACCATGTACAAACCTTCCATCGTTTCACAACCTCCATGGGCCACGGGGCCGTTGTCTATGGCGAGGTGCTGTTCGCTTTACAAGTTTCCTATCCGTGGGCCGGTGCTGCTGGTCAGAGTGTGCATGTCTGCCATGCACACAGCTGAGGCAAGATTCGAACCTCCAACCCTGGAGGTTTTTTCCTATTGAAATAAATATCTCCTCAGCAGGAAGTGACACAGTATTATATCTCCTCCTATACTATAGCGATAATTATTGCCTTGGACAGCCTCCCTAATAGCATGTAGAAATCTCTGACATATGCTTTTGCCTTGTAATGACTTCATTGTCACTAGTGCCAAATGCTAAAGTGAAGGCAGGTATTTTTAGGCGTCTTGATGGTTTAAAGGCTTTTCCATCGCCGTCTGTGGGGTATTTTACGGCGTGTGTGAAGGATCCTGCTGGCTAACCACCAGACACCATTCGAGGTTCAGATGGATGCTGCAGAGAGATCCCACGAGTCCATTCCCCACCCAGACCAGCACGCTCCCTCGGCTTCGGAGAAATGACTGCAGGTCTCCACAGATGATCAGAGTTAGGGACGTGTGCTCAGGCTGGATGGTGTAGCTCAGGGAGAGCGGGGGGGGGGGAATTGGGTCCAGCATGAAGACCAAGGACTTTTATCTGTCGTGACACAAATGGGTTACTCTGCCTTATTAGACGTCTTTTTGCAGAGTCGATTTTAGCTTCAGGCACACACACGCATATGCATACACGTATATATAAAATAAAACTTTCTCCTAATGAGTCGCCTGAGTTGTTTGACTTTTTTCCTGCCCTGGACCTTCATGGCTGCGCAGACCCAATAAGTGCCCTGGACTCGAGCTCACTTGATAGAGGAGGACCCTGATGAGAGCAGAAGTAGCTTGTTCCTGACATTGGGCAATTGATATGTTGCAGGCCTAAGGCATAAGTATTGTGGTGGTTCAGTTGCCGAGCCACATGGACCAAATTTAAACCATTTCTTTACTTGGAATATCATGAAATAAGTTTTTGCTAAATGGGGGACGAGGAGTTTTGGCCAAAAATGTTCTTCATTCCTTGCCAAGGAGGTATAATTAGGTAATTACTTTCTCATCACACAAAGGGCTGCCTTTGTCTTGGTTACGGTGGCACCTGGTTTCTGTTTATATGTCACAGAATGAATGTCAATAATCAGGCGTCCCTGGCCGGCGGGGGTCGCGGGGTCACGGCTGCCCCAGTGAGCAGCGTAGATTCCCGTCCAGCGAGCATACCAGGCCTTGTAGCTGTTTCTTGCGATAAGCGGCTTGTTTTCATGTGCATCAGTAGCAGTTGTCTTCAGTTCGGCTTATGACAGCAGGTATGAGTCTGCAGGGGGCCAGTAGACCCGGCTCACCTCTGTCTGCCCTTCTGTACTTGTCGTTGTGGCCTTTTTTGGCAGGGAATGGACCGGTCTGTTTGATTTGGAGCGGTTTTTCACTCTATCCATGACTAAACCCAGATGCCCTCCCATATAAACTTCGCTTGAGTGTTTTGCGTTTTATTCTGGACATCCTACCCAACAAAATCCCTATAGACTAACAGAGCAGTGATATTTTAAGGAAAAAGAATTGCAAGATCTATTCCCGTTAAAGGTTCTGTATTTGCCTCACTTAAATAGCTATGAAATTGAGTTTTGTGTGCAGTGCATTGATTGGTAAGGGTTTCACGATTGACCGATGCATTACCTGCTGGAAAGTAATGATCCTTGATACATTAATAATGCAGAAGTTGGACCTGCCAAGATGAAGGTCTGAATGCAGGTCCCACTCCACAGAGTTCTCTGTCTTCTCCGTCTATGGTCTGAGTGAATCTGTGATCCAGGTTGCCTTCAGATTTTGACTACATTGTGTGTGTGTGTGTGTGTGTGTGTGTGTGTGTGTGTGGTTATTTGAGAGTGTTTCTGAAGGAAATTCTCATCTGGGACATGGATAAGCTACCAACGGTCATCATTGAATATGGTGGTAATTTAAAAGTGCCTGGATATTCTCACGAGTTCACTTGGCAAAGGCTAATGTGAGAAAGGTCCTCGCTTTGAATACGGCTCTTCAATTAAAGAAGAAACTTTGAGGTTAAGTAGCAATAGTAACTCTTTGATGGATGGGCGAGGCTTTGAGATGGGCCCAGACTGCTCTCATCTGCTGGACCTCAATGGCAAATCGGTGGCGTTTCCCAAGCAACTTGTTTCCTAGACGCTTTGTGGTCCCCGGGAATTAATCATGCTGTTTTATCTGGGCAGCATTTGTACCAATATTACACGGTTGTTTTGACACAAGGTCACAACTCCTCAGGGGAAAGTGTAAACCCTGTGTGTGATTGTTCCCTTTGGGAACAGTGAACATCTCACAGTGGTGAACAGTGTGAATTCCCGGACGGCACCTAACGGTGCCTCATGGCGCTGTTGTTGGGGATCTGGCCTTGCTATAGAAATCATTCTTTGCCTCCAACTTTGTGTTGTGCTCAAACATTAGAGTTTCTCCCCATACGTGAATGTTAGAGATACAGACTTATGCTTCTGTAAGGTGTTAAAACAGCTTGCCTCTGCAAAAACATAGCGAGGAAGCATGAAAGCCTCCCCCATACTGGAAGCCCTGTCCCTCGTCTTAATTCAGCCGCTCGGCTGGGCCAGTGCAGACTGGTGGTGGTCCATAGATGTGATCCTAATGCTGTTTCCTTTTCTGACAGGTGAGTCACTCAGAATTTTCTTTTTTACATTTCAGGGTTTACCTGAGTTTTAATGGAGAGGAACCATCACCTGTGCTCTTAGCTGGGAAACCCCTCTGAATCAGCCATTGGTTCACGTTCTCCTGTGGTCCATATTGATTGGTTGACCGTGCTTCTGTAAGATAGTTTTGCGGTATGTGATTCTGTCACAGGGAGGTACAGCAGCGGACTACGTTTGTCCAAATAGTGGTCAGAAAGACACCCTGGATGATTTCTTAGTTGCTTTGCTGGTGACCCGTTGCTGAGTTGCTAGTGCACCTGTCATATTGAAGTTTCCTGTACTAGGGTAGGTGACCGTGATTGGCGTCAGATGAGTTCAGTCTAATGAGCTTCATTTATTATGGTTGGTGGATGCTATGAAAGAAGTAGACAAGTACCACTGGCTGCCTAGTTGTTGCTCGGTGGGTTAGAATGTATCCGGAAGGTCATTGGTTCTAATCCCGTGGCTCAGAGGCTTGGTAAATCACCAACGGGCCCTTGAGCAAATGCCTTAATCCCAACTGCTAGCCGACCCTGCCCTCTGACCTCATATTTCACCTGTAGATACCTGTGTGTCTGCATCTGGAACGGGGATGGGGTCTGTGGTAACCAAAGAATTCCTATGTGTCTGTACTCGTAGTTGTACAAGTGGGAAATGAATCACCTCGTTGATTTAAAGGCAGACATGCACACTCTGACCAGCAGCACCGGCCCACGGATAGGAAACTCGTAAAGCGAACAGCACCTCGCCATAGACAGCAGCCCCGTGGCCCATGGAGGCTGTGAAGCAGTGGAAGGTTATACTCGGATCGTGTAAACGATCAATAATGACAGGGGTGCGTCCCTTCCAGATACGGACATCTCACTCCAGGTTGGACTAAAACATAGCAGATGTCTCGCAGACACATCAAAAAAAAAAAACATCAGCAATGAACAAAGCTGGTTCTGTTCATTTCCTGATGCCTGTAAGGCCCATGTGAGCAGTTGTAGTGAGGTAAAGTGTTTCTGTACTGCTGAGATTCCAGACCCAACCCCTGTCTGCCTCGCCATTGAGTTTCTTTGTCCATGTTTGGTGGATGTTTTATTTCCCACTGAATCGACACCTGATTTTATGGGATCTGTGTGGATGAGGTGAAAGGAAAACCGTGCAAGTTATTCCCAATCTGCATGGGGACCGTGTCACGTGTCGCCTGCCACCTAGAATGGTCCACTTCTAGCCCCTGTGGCTGTCGCCTTGACAACGGGCACAATGTGCCCACACCTCCTTATCGTATTTGGGTCCGGGCGCCATGCTGAATCACGTTCGTCCTGGCAAGGAGCCGGGGAGGACAGCTGCGGGTGGACTGTGGGTGGGTGGTCTCCTGCACACCCCCAGCACCCCCTGCCCCCCACATCCCATAGCTAGAAAAGTCTGGAACAATAGAATCCCTCTTAGCAGGAGTTGGAGATGGGGAAGTAGTCCGGAGAAGTTGCGTGTAGTGGATTCGATCGCTCACCCTGCGGGCATTTGGGGGGGGGGAGCCTTTGTTGCCATTTCGGCAAGCTCTGATTGGCCGTTCCTGGAGAATGTCACCGGTTCACGTCCACAGTGACGGAATGCAGCGGAGCGGGTGAATGGACCTCCAGAGCGGCAGGTTGCGACCTACCCCCGCCCGGCTGTGAATACTGGGCCCTTTTGTCCTGCGCAGGGAGGCACAGGGACCGAGCACATTCTCGCAGTGCCAGGCCCCGTGCCAAGCCATCCGGGTAATAATAACGGGAGAAAGGGCCAAGCAGAACAAACACTCTATACCGTTTGGGGTAAAATGTTTCCTTTCTCTCTTGCCGCCATTCAGTTCATGGATTTGGGAAACACCTCACTGGGCCGCTCTGGGAAAGTGAGGCTTGTTTTTTTCCCCCAAGTCTCTTCCTTTCAAACAGTTACTCAATGAAAGTAAATAGTTTTTTTTTCTGGGCTCTGTGGGCTCAAATTCTGAAAATGAAACCTTGGAGTCGAAGACCATTTCAGCTTCGTGAAGCTGGCGCGAGAGCAAGAGATGCAAGTTTGCAACTGAAGGAAAGCAGAGTTTTGTTTTTGTTTTTTTTTTTCTGTTTTTGTCTTGTTTGTTTTTATTATTATTATTTTTTTTAAATACGAGGGGCCCATGTGGCCATTGATCATATGGAGTAACACTCCTGAAATACCTTGTTTGTTGTTTTTTCATTTCCTTCTTTGCTTGGACGAAAAACAAAGGCCGATTCGTTTGCTGGTGAACTCTTTAACATGCTTTGGAAAATGGGCAGGGCTAACCCCTTGCCCTGCTGCCCCCCCCCCCCCATTTCCGACAGTCCTGTTGTTTGGACATACTCATTGCTCTGGGGGGGGCAGTGTGGGAGAGTTGGATCCTACCAATGGGAAAATATGCATCTTTCTCTTCCATGTCAACCTTAACAGCCTCTCCTTTTGGCAGAAAGGACATTGCAAAGTTTGCCGGTGTTTGAGGCAAAAGGCAGGCCCTCTATGCAAAAGGCAGGCCCTCTATGCAAAAGGCAGGCCCTCTATGCAAAAGGCAGGCCCTCTATGCAAAAGGCAGGCTTTCTATGCATAATTCCCATGCCTGGCACAAAATTGCTTCAGCCGGCCCTCCGTGATCCACAACCCCTCCCACATGGGCCTCCCCTGATCCTGGGCCTGGGACAAACTTGGGTTTGGAAGTAAAATGTACCTGTCCACTGTTGCTTGGGCCAGCAGGCAGACCAGGGCGCCTGGTGAACAAACCGTGGCCTCGTGGTTCCAGCGACAGACCACACAAGAGCTCCCCGATTACCTCCTGTGCCATCGACATCCGTTGGGTTCAAGAAGGGATGGATTTAATGGTGGGGGTGCTTGCAGCTGTGGGAATCATCATCCGCTGGAGGAGATGAGTAAAGTGTACTCTGTGTGTGAGCGTGGTCAGGCTCTTTGGTGAACCATGGTAACCAAGTCAAGCTTCAGAAGCTGCCTTTGCAAACACCACAAGTGCACAATCTCTGTTGCTTATTATCATTTTTTATGTTGCACACTTCTTGGCCGTCAAGATGATTTACGTGCGGGGTTCTGGCCTCACAGACATATTTCTAAATAATTTTGCCCATCTGGAATGGAGAGTGAAGAATTGTGGCCAGTGTAGGATTTAAAGTCACGCAGGGCAAACCTCTTCTTCTTAATGAAGCAGGTCATTCTCAGTTTACTGTTTTTTTGCTGGTGATGGTGATTTAGGACGTGGTGAGAAACCTCTGCCGTGAATCATTCCTCTGGTTTTCCTGCCTTCAATCTTACGATATTAAAATGTTTTACAGTTTTTTATACTTGCTATCTGATAGCAGAGCAACAGCCTGGTTATACATTTATAGCAAGAATGAAGACTCCCTTCGGGAAAAAAAAAGAAAAAAAAAGTCCTGTCATTGATTGTATAGTCGTTGAGCGTTTGGAGAGAGATGCAGATGAATCCCCGCCCCCCCCAGCCCACCCTGCATGTGAAAAGCATGTGAGCCTCAGCAGTTGACAGCCCCGCTAATGAGTTCCGTGGCTGTTATCCCGTCTGAGGAAAGGGTCGTTACTACAATACATGCATAACTTATTGTAAACATATATGCGAGCATGCAAGTCAACCCTTTTAACTAAACCTTTCTGCTGGATTCGTTTGCGATGTCATCACCTCGTAGCAGTCGCTGTGCGTAAAGTGATCGCTTCATTAATGCCCACTGTTAGTGGGCTTGTAATCTAATAACCAGCAATAACGCATAATGGATAGCTACACTAAAAATGCTCAATGGCTTCACTGTCTTGCATTTGGCGTATAGCCTACAAGTTAGAGGTCTTTCTGCCCACGTTCAGAGCGCCTTAATTTCAGCCCCCACCTCCGCAAAGCTATGGTGAATTTGCAAATTGACAGATGTTAAGGTTGACTTGCCTCCTCGGTTGATCCTTGGTTGCGGCTTGGGCATGCTGCCCCACGATGGCGAAACAAGACTTTCCTGCCGCTTGTCTTTCATGGAAACCTCATTAGCTTGTTGTAGCCAGTAACAGACATCAATGAGTTGTTATTTGGGGCGACATGTTGGGTAACATCATTGCCTCAACCCTTTCTTCAGTGTTTCTGGAGTTTACATGTTCTCCTCCACGTCCTCCTGTCTCATCCCACAGCCGAAAGCTCATTAGCGACTTGAAATTGCATGTATGTTACAAAGTACTGACAACTCATCCGGGATCTAACCCAACACCATGCTGCTTAGGACGGGCTCTAGCGTCCCCAACCATGACCAGGATAACCAGTTGAAATATGGATGGTTGTTGTATAAGACTGGTTTGTTTATATCCTTTAGAGGGACTGGGCCTCCGGAAACTTCAGCATGCCCATGCAGGAGGCCTAATGATTAGACAATGCGTAAATGCACCAGGCCAACATCAGACGCGCTGCCGCGACACGTGTTCAGAAGACGTCTGCTCCGTAAATGCCAAGAGACAGTCGTCACCGTCTGGAAAACACCCTGTTTTAATAAGCGTTGTATCCTGGGTGGGGAGCGTGGCTCCGGAGAAACGGGGAACAGTTGAAACATGTCCGCTTAATCCCATCTAGGCCTTCATGGGAGCCGCCATTTTGCAGGCGTCCCATTTTGCCGTAGCCTAGACCGAGAGTGTGGACCTTTAGAGGGATGCGTACCGATACTCCCCCCTCATGTTCCGTTTGTATGTTTGTGTGTATCCCCCCTCCTCACCCTCTCTGATACCCATTATTCTTTTTTATCATTATTGTTTTCCAACCCGGCCGCCTCGCGAAAACAGGATGCCGTGCTTCCTCCAGGAGCGAAGCAGCGCTTTGGCTGTTTCCATGACGACGAACACGCTCACAGCTGGATCACGATACAGGCTGGAGGGAAAGAGTCGCGTTGAGCATCTTTGGTTACGCGGCTCAGCGTAATTCTCAACCTAGGGGTTGGCTCTCTCGCTCTTCTCCAACCCCTCCTTCTCTCTCTCTCTCTCTCTCTCTCTCTCTCCCTCTCTCTCTCTCTCTCTCTCTCTCCCTCTCTCTCTCCCTCTCTCTCCCTCTCTCACTGTTTCTCTCACTTTCCTGTGCGATGTATCCAGAGAAGCGTGCTGGCCCTCAGTGTCACAGACTCGTTGGCGTGTTACACAGCTTGTCAAGGGGGAAAAAATAATCAGTGAGGCAGGTAAGGGTTCCAGACTTTTGGACTTTGCACGGAGTCGTTTCTTATTCAGAGCTTGGTGCCGTAGCTTAGCGGTGGGCCAGCAGGAGAGGGACATAAACCAAAGGAGCCTCCAAGTCTTCTCCAGCTTTGCAGGCCGCTCTAGTGTCCTTGAAACGGTTATATTTGGTTCGCTACATACGAGGGAAGCAGTTGGCTTGTTTCGTCTGTTCTACCCTTAACTTCTAATGACTTCTTAAACCTATGGCCAAAATGTGTAATCTGCGGATAAGACGAAGGATCTTTTGTCGCATAAATAATTGTCATGTAGACTTGAAGAATGCAAATCGGTAAACAACAAGTGAGAGGGCTGTTTGCATGTGGGCCCCCGGTCCCTGGGGCCACCGCCAGCAGGGCTGAATAGGGACTCTGTCCCCAGAGTCCTTCGAAAGCTCTGGCCTCTCGACCTTTGCTAGGACAGAGAGCTCTTCTACAGATGTCCATGAATGAGGCCTCCTGTAGGACCAGCTGTAGTCGTCCTATTAATGCGGTTCTCACACTGTGTCTCGGGGAGTTCTCAAACAGAATGCCAAAGTGCGTCGACAACATGAAGGGGAACGGGAAATCAGCCGCTCTGGAACATGTGAAAAATCTATACCCTTGAAATAATGAAAATAGCAGTCAGCCATGACTTGTTCTACCAGCGAGGCCGTTTGAGGTGCTTTTTGATGATAGACGTAGCCTCCGATATTAAACTCTGAGGGGGGTGATAGCCTAAATTCCACAGTGACGCTCTGGTCTCCCGCCTCCTGCCGGTAACACCTGGCTGAAGATGGCGGCTCCTGCCAGCGGGAATGCTGGGAAATTTGCCGGCGCAGGATACTGTACCAGGGCCCCGCTTGGGGGGGTGTGGTCGAGTGGAAAAATGAGGTCCATGACTTTACTATTCAGCCTGGCGGGACTTGGAAAAATGCACTGATTGTTCACGTAAACAGTGTTTCATACTTCGTACAGTTGTCACGGCGGGGATCCCCATTGTTTGCCTTTGTAGGGTCTCCTGGTAGCTTCTGACGAACAGTCAGTAGCATCTATCCTACGTACTAATGAAGTTACGCTGATTGATCTGTAAGGTTAATTGCACCATATTTGGAATTTTATAATTTGTAGGTATTATCGTTAGTTACGTCTATGTATTTGAAGTTTTACCTTCTCGGGTTTTATTAATTAATAAAAAAAAAAGTCATAAGCTTTTAACCTACATCACTGTGAATGAGCCGTAGCTGATTACATGGCGTGAAAACTCAATCAAGTAATTCCAAGGTTGAATTGAATTGCCATCTGTAGGTTTTTGGACTTCTGGTTAAACATGGTGTTTTTAAGCTCTCCGGGCAGAAATGGGTAGTGCGTTTAAGAGTGGCTTGGGTTGGCAGTTTCTACACTATGGTCTGCAGCCGTGTGCTAATTGTTATATTAATCTCATCGTAGCTGCTGTTGCAGTGGTTATAGAACTGTTTCGCTCACCCGGTGCAGTCGGCCCCTGTGAGACGTGTGTTTTCAGGCGTGATTTTTAATTGTGGCCTCCCAGCAAGGGCACCGTGAACATGCACGTGATGCACGGTTGGCGTGTCTCGGGCGCCTGGGCAGCACGCAGCGTTCCCCTCCAGTGCCGGATGCCGCCTTCGTCTTCTGATGCGAGGAAGATGTCGATTCCACAGAGGCGAGCTCAGCCAGGCGATTGCGTCAGTGTGCGTCTGGCCCTTTAAGGGAATCGCCTTTGACTTGATCAGCAGGGACTCATAAAAATGTGCTAATGAGGCTGAAGAGTATTTCTTTTATTATTGGGTGGGGTGGGATTGGGGGGGTCCACCCTAGATGAGGTCACTCATAGTTACTTTGTGGGGGAGTTTTCTTCTCCAGCATATTTTCTCTCTCGCTCTGTTGATAAACAAATCCTAGGAACTTGTGTCCCAGCAAAAAAAAAAAAAAAAACCTTTCAAATATCAGATCTGGCACGAGATCAAGGTGAAATTGTGACGCCGGTGGTTATTTTAATCACTTTTCCATGTTTTCGAACGAGGCTCCTGCACCCCGTGTGGGAACTGTGGGAGATTTTTTCCAGTGACACTATCCCAGCAGAATTTTCTCCACGGTGCCTCTAGACACCGTCCCTGGTGAATTTTGGGAATTCGGAATATGCTGCATCCGGAGCTATATTTATCAACCCTGAGTGCGTAGTAATGTCATTCCGAGCTGCGTGACACACTTCTCGGTAAAATGACTGTGACTGTGACTGTGACATGCCACCGGTACAGAGTGACAAAAGGGTGATGAAACAGCTGTTTGCGGTCTGTCAGTATTTCCTTACATCTGCCTATTGAAAAAAACGACAGGAGCTGTACCTTTAGGCTGAATGTACACAGCGGTCTATGCAGGCCCGTGCAGGTCAGGGTGAGGCTTCTACAGAGTTATTGCCTTATATATTCTTTATTTATATCTCATTTGTATTTGAGAAACATGCCTTAATGGTTCCTGCAGGCCCCACTTTGAGGAACATCGGTTAAAAGGTCCACTTGAGGCATCTTGAGCTGAGATGAGAAAAAAAAAAATCAGCACGGAAACGATCTCGCCTTAGCGGTTCTGCAGAGGATCCCCCACCCGGAGAGGTCAGCCTTGCCCAATTTGTTTGGATGGCAAAAATCCGCAGGCCGCCCCTATCCCGATCCCGCGGAGGCAAACGAGTGTGATCCCCCTCCCATGAAAATGGCATTGAATAAAGAAGCTGCAGGTAGCTTTTGACAGCGAGGGTCACGCCTGTGTCACACAGAGGGGTTAATGTATCTAAAATGTGTCAGACGAGGTGAGAGATTCTGCTCCTGTTATGAGACACGAGGCATTATAAGAGCTCAGGAAGTAATTCGAGTGGCTTCTGCCTGGAGACTATTATGGCGGGGCTGAGTCAGGTCATGGTCCTTGTTAGTCTAATTATTGGCAATAGAATATCAAGTTCTGTTCCGTCCCAAAGGCCCAGGATTTATGCACAGCCTGATCCTGCAATCGGGCACCTTTTTCTGTCTTTCCCTTGTCCTGGCACCGAAACGGCGGCCTTTCATTCTCCGTTAGCTTCTCGGATAGAGTTAAGGGTTTGTAAATAAAATTGTACCCCACTCTCCCCAACGACCTGGCCGGCAGCACCATCCTTTTTGCCCAAGTGCCCGGACACGTTTTCCTGAATTGTTCCCTAATCATTCCCATAAATCTCCGGCAGGGCCAGGGCGCCCTGATGGGCCGTCCATCCCGACACGTTCCGAGCGTCGGCTGCGCTGCGGAGGTCGCATAGAGACCGCGTGGGCATCCCGACCGCCGCGAAGGCTGGTGTCGTCCCCCAGTCCCGCCGGATGCCCTTCAGACGCGATGGTGGAAGCGCGCAGAAAGGCCCCGGAACATTCCCCTCCTGCGGGAAGCTCTTAAATTCCCAGACGGGACCCGGGTTCCCTCTTGGCGGCGGGTTTTCGGGAGTATCGGGTGCGAATCGACACCCTGTTTTAGATTTAGCTTCATTGTCATTGTGCTGAGAACAGGAACAGAGCCAAAGAAATACAGTTAGCATCTAACCGGATGGAAATAAAGTAAATGATAAATAAATTATATATATTTAAATGAATTTATCTATATCTAAATTCCTCTTTAACCAGATGTGTCTAAAAGCTGCCTTCCTCACCAAGTCCACATTTAAAGTTGTACCACAGCTTTCTGGTTGTAAATGACAGACCGCAAGCAGTCGGTCCGCGTCAGTGTTGTTCATGTCTGTGACTGTTCAGGCTTCTCTGTACGGCACCATAATCCGGAATAATCACCCTTCAGACACCCTTCAGAAATTATACTGAGGTGGTACATCGATGTCTGAACTGTTCTGCGCAGTATGGTAGCACACACACACACACACACACACACACACACACACATGCGCGCACACACACACGCACACATAGACGTTTGTAATTATATCTTTGTGGGGACTCGCATTTCTAAACTCTAATCTCAACATGAAGACCTTAACCCCTACCCAGCCCTAACCTTAACCATTTTATTACATTGTGGGGGACATTTGGTCCCCACAATGTAATAAACCTAATCCACGCACACTTACACACACACACACACACACACACACACGACTGGCTCCTGAACGGGTGCCCCATTCACCCGTGAAGACCTTCCCCCCGGCTCTAAAAGCCGACCAAAGAGGTGCCTGTTTCCAGAGCGTTAAAGCCCTTGACAAATAGCGTCACTGCGACGAAAACTAAACTGTGTGCTTGCAATTACAGTCTAGACGCTGGTGTGTGTGTGTGGGGGGGCGTCACACGCCACGCCACACGGCTACGTTTCACTGGTCTCATTTGCCCATTGCTTTGATCGTTTGCAGGTGGGGGCTGGGGGGGTCACTCTGAGAGCAGGGATATTACCTCGCACCTCTGCTAAATGCTAACGCCCCCAGATGTGTGAGTTTGTGTGTGTATACTCCCTCATTGTTTTCCTCTATGGTTCACGTGTGACTCATGTGACTTATCAGTCATGTGATTTGGTCATGTGCCTCCGTCCTGTCCAGCTTCGGGCCCCCCCCCCCGTGTGACCCCGAAATACACTCTGGATTATTCCTGTCTGAATAAGCGGTGTTTGGAGGTGAAGGACTTGCGGCTCTGAGCTGACCCACAGTGGCTGGAGCCCATCTTCATGTGGGGAACCGTTTCCCAGAAGGCCGTCTGCTTCAGGGGAAGTGCGTCTTCACTGGGTCACTGCACAGTGCTGTCGCTTATTGGCCTTATCTCAGGAGGAAAATTAGCGAGGATGTTGTTTGTTCAAGGGCGGTGATCCATCAGGACGGCCCCAGCAGTGCGAGCGCCCTTCACCCTGCTCTCCATAATGGCCGTTCCTGTCATCCTTGGCTCCTCCTCTCTTTTGACCCAGCAGTGAGCCCCCCGGGAGCGTGTGAGGCCCTCCTAAGCTCTCTCTTCTTTCGTCCATTCGTCCTTCTCCTCATTTTTTTTCTCCCTCAGATTGGCTTGAGGACCTTAAGTACAAAGTCGTGCTGGAAACTTCACCTCACTGCACAGGTTTTTGCCAAAACTCACAACTTCTTCTTTCCTTTTTCGTTCCCTAAGTCGTGCCCTTTTCTCTTGAAGGTTCTGTACTGCATTGCAGTTCTTTCTACTGCTTATTGTGAATTCAGAATCAATGCCTGGGGCCCGTTTTGAAAGCTGCCCTTTTGCCCCTGAACAGATACTCCTTTTCTCATTTGTAGATTTATCACCAGCAGATCTCTTAAAACAGCTGCACTGAGGCATCTGTTACTGCATAATGAGGTCGTTTATGGTTGTTTTGTAATTGTTTTATTTGCCTTGCAGATACTTCCTTGGTAATGAACCTGCATAATTATTTTTAGGAAGCGTCCAATCAGTAGTACGTGATTGTGACCATGTGACCTGGTCAACTGAAACCATGTGACCCAATTGATTGAAACCATGTGAGCTGGTCGGTGGACCATGCCCCCACCCTCAGTCTACCTGGACTTAAGGGGCCGGCACGTAGAGAGCAGCCCATTCCGGAAATTCGCTGGGAGCGCTTGCTGTTTTTGGACAGGGACGTGGACCGTCTGAGCTGGCGGGGGACAGTCTCCCTGGCGCGTCCCCCCCGGACCGCCGGACAACTGAGTGGCGCATGCAACGGGTTGCTGTGCCTCCTGGATCGCCCCCTCGCAAGTGTAAACACAAACTAATAATAGATTATAAACACGGCGTCTTTCGTAAACCTGGAGGTTGCTGCTGTTGGGCTGCTAAAATAAGCCCTGGTGTCAGGCAGGTCCTGCTGCCAAGTCTGTGCAGATAGCTGGCAGAGGCCCTGCATTGGTCCCCAAAGATGCCCCGTTAGTGACCCGCCTGTCGGCCAATGCATGGCTCGGAGCTTAGACACAGAAGGAAACGCATCTCGTACTTTCCGGGTCGGCACCCCCCCCCCCACACACACACACACACACACACCCTCTTAAATCAATCAAACAACGGATCGATGTCACTTAAACCCAAGACGTTGACATCGTGTTCTGTACCCACTCACGTAGGCAATAAAAAATACCTTCTTTATAGCTAACAGCCTTTTAAAATAGAACACCTCCCTTAAATGGCACCCCCTCAAACCTCCTGTTCCCCCTCCCACTCTTCTGCATCACTGTAGTTCTATTGACCCCCCTTTTTAGGTGCACCTATATAGTGGCAGCTTGGAGCCCTTTTCTCCCCAGAGCCTATTCGAGGGTTGACAGGTTGTGTGTTCGGAGATGCCTCTCTGCACACTGCTGTTGTGCTGAGCTGTTATGTTCGTGCTTGCGGCCGTCCCTGTTATTTTTAATGAGTCTAGCCATTCTCCTCTGACCACTCTCATTAACACGGAGTTTATGGACACAGAACCGCCTCCCCTAGATCTTTTCTGCAGGCTGTGCCATCCTATGTAAACCCTAGACATCGCGGCGCATCGAGACCGTAGGAGGGCGGCTGTTTCTGATTGGCTGGGGCTGTCATGTCTGGCCCCGATATTCATACCACATTTAAGATCGCTTAGATCATGAGGCGTAGCCCTTCTGATGCTTAGCTGCACAGTAAGTGAGCCTCTTCACCCGGTCTGAGTGCTGTATATATTCCACTGTGGCCCGTGTGATTGGCTGTCGGCGGAAGCAGACCGTCTGCGTTAACGAGCAGGTGTGCCTAATAAAATGGCCGCCGAGCGCATGTTCCTGGCACAGTCCTGTAGTGTCAGATCTCATTATAAAAATCGCCGATACGTAACACCGTCTCCACCCCAAGCTGCTCTGTCCCAGCGCCCAGATGCCTGCCTCTGTTGTTTAACTTCGGCCTAGAGTTACACAGGACACTCGACGGGCTAAAGACAGCCTGCGGTGAGACTGCAAGGAGTTGGGGGCCTCCTGTTCTGCGTTTTTGATGACTGTGAAGTGGATTCAAGGACATGTGTCCTTATTACCTGCTGACCTTGAGGTGTCGGCCAAGGAAAGACCTACAGCTTCTCGACCCCCTCCCGGGACACATGTCCGAGATCACAAGGATGGAGTTTTCTTGTGATAATCCTGTGGTCCAAGCAATTTGAAAGTGGGGGGCCTGGAAGGTCTTTTGTGGTTCTAGTGCAGACAGCATGTCCATCCTTCTCAACCCTCAGAGATGTAGGTTTGGGGTCAACGTCGGTAGGGACCATATCAGCTCCAATCCTCCCTAACCCCCTAAACACACACCCGCAGTATTGGCATGGACATGTCTCTACCATCCACACCCAAATCTACGCCCTTGACTGACTCCTTCCTCCACGATGAAAACATGGATCTTCAGTGCAGCTGCTTATTTCCTGTCCCGGGTTTCCCTGTTCCAGCCGGCCAGGTCCGGCACTCCTACAGACGCAGCGTGGCTGAGCCGCGCGGGAAGTTTCCTGCGGATGAAGCCCGAAGCCTGAAACTCTGACTGAAATTCCTGTCCGCACTGGTGCCTTTTTCCTCCACTTTTCTGTCCCGTGGTTCAAGGCAGGGGAACACCGTGGATGGAATGCCAGGACAAATGTTCACCATTCCACACTATGGCCAGTTTGGACAGTTTACCTTAACTGCATGTCTTTACGACATGCAAACTCTACATGCTGTTCCTGGAGGTGTCTTCATTGGCTGGGAATTGGGCAGGAGTAAGAATGTCTGGGAGTTACAGCAGACTGGGTTAGGAAACACTGGTACGGTATGGCACTTTGGTCATCTGTACAGACCTTTTTACAATACAGTAAACACCTGTTGTATTAAGTAATATGCACATCACATGAGAAAAATCTCTGCCATTCCTATGTGTTCAGCCCATGGCAATGGAATCCTTATAAGGTGACTGTTAACTTGCAGGGAGAAATTGAGCACATCGGCCTGCATGTTAACACGAACCCTCCAGCAGTACAGTGGTCGTAAAGGCGTGGGGCCAGTTTCTGATCAGACTGGGGGGGCCCCACAGCTGCTGGGCGTTGGGCACCCAATGGGGGCTCCGCTGTCCCTTCTGTCATCCGGGGGTGTCACTTACCACAGACGCACAGCAGGGGGTATGTCTGATGGCACCATATCATATGATCACGGGCGGCGAGCGGCCGGCAGCCCAGTAAAAGCGTTATTTATGCACCAGCTTTGGACAGTTTTATCGTGTAATACGGCAGCAATCGCGCCGTTCGAGACCTGCGAGCCTGGTGCTGCTTAGCCCTGATCAGCACCTATCGTCGCACAGATCCAGTGTCAAATGGGCCTGGACCCATGGCCAGAAATAAGTTGGTTTGAATCCCAAAAGGCGGCAGAGTGCGGAACTCCTCGCCGCATTTTCTCGTTGCCTTTACGTCTTCCCGTTGAACTCTCATCTGGGATTTCAGAAAACGAGGATCAAATGGACCGATCTGTGGTTCACCGGAAAAAGATCAAGTTTACTTGAGGTCTTTTGATGGATCCGACTCAGACAGGCTGTTCCCACGTGAAACTGTTCTATTGTTCTACAAACAATTTACTGTAAGCAGATCGATGACCTTGTCTGCTTCCAACCATGGAAAAAGACCCACTTCTGTGTGTGATCTGATTATTGCTGTGCAGGCCCCTGCTGGTCCAGAAAGTCAAAGATGTGTTTTTGTCGTAGAGGCTCGAGGGCCCAGCTGGTGCATGTGCACTCTGCTTTGGACCATGTTTGGACTGTCCCTCGTGTATTTCAGTAGGGAACTTAACCCGAGCGCTAGGGTCAAAATTCTGACAGCGCAACCGCAACTTATATTAAGTTAATATTATCCCTAACGTAATTTTGCCTAGAGAGTCTGCCGTTGTCTTTTCATTTGTGCCTTGCGCTTCCTTGAATAAGGCTGTCGTCTGCATGAATCAAATTATGGTGTCAGGTTACAAAGCAGCTCTTCTCTTTCTCATTTTCTCATTGAGTCATTAGTATAATTGAGTAATGCTCACTTAGCTCCACACCTCTCCCGTTAGGTTCCTCTTTTGTTGTATATCTCTCTGCATTGACTTGTTCAGAATTCCTTATCTAAAGATGACAGGTATGAAGAATTACACAAATAGCAAAGATATATCATCGCATCAGGAAAATATTATTCCTGTGTCTCTTTTCTTAGGCAAAGACGAAACTGCTATGGTCTCCTTACCTAAAAGTAGATACAAGGCAGAAAATATTGTATCCTGTTTATTTTGGAAAGCCTACATTTCGCAGAGATCTGGTTGGCACAATAACTTAGGGATAGAAATTGTTTCCTGGAGTTCTTGTGGAAATTAAGTTACTATATGGGGCACATATACTGAATACAAAACTTATCGCTAAGAGATAGTCAAGATTGTCCCTGGAAGGAAAAATGCACATGTTTAGGGCATGTATACCCCCCCTTCCATGTGCTCAGCCTCAGAGGGATTCCAACCCCTCCTTACCCAAATCAGGATTAATGGTAGGTTGGTTAGTTGGATGGATGGATGGATGGATGGATGGATGGAAAGAAACTTGCACTCTGGCTCCATCATTGAATGGTTTGCGATTCTGGAATGCGGCAGCGATTGATCTTTAATCGCTTAATGCTATGCTGGTGAAATATGACCAAAAAAGAGCAACTTTCCGAGAGTAATTTGAGATCTTGGCTTTTCTCCATCCTTGCAAGTCGACCAGATTTACAGGCCTGCTGATGGAGAAGGGCTTGGCGTGTTTCATGGTGGTTAACTCAGATCTCTATTAATGGTACTGTGTCATTTTTAGGACGATGGGCATTTGGGTCACAGCATCTTTTGCAACCTTGATCTCCAAGCTAGTACCTCCTTACTTACAAGCTTAAGCCTTAATCGCTTTGACGTCCACTGACCCATGAATTTTGCTCGGAGGAGTACAGAATAAAAGTTTGCAGGGTGGAATATCTCCGGAGAGACCTTGAAATGATCATTACAAAGATATCAAATGCAGTCCTTCCGAGAGGCCAGAGAATTCAGTGTAATGTGTAGTTATTTTTCTAGGTCTGCTTTAAACCTTCTGCATTTAATGAAGATGCTGCAGAGGGCTATGGTCGATGGGAGGGGGGTCCATTTGATCCCGTGGGACAGATCTGTTTCCATTCAATGAGCGTCCTGGAAAGCAGAGAGAGACAGCCAGGTTATGACTAAGAGATGAATGCCACTGGAAAGGTCTGCCACGCAGACTACACGCGCAGCCGACGCAGCAGTCTAGGTTGTCATGTGATCTCAGGGTCTTGACGTCAGAAGCCCGCTGAAGGATGGGGACAGCTGGGCTGGGATGAGAGGGACTTACGTGGCCTTACTTGATGCTCTGAAAAACCTGGCATCTTGGGAAGTCCCTTAGCTACAGCAGCACCAAATCGGGCTTTCTGTTGTTTTATCAATCTGACGCACAGTGACAGTCATCAATCCAGAAATAAAAGCTTGACCTGTTTTTCGGTGGGGTTGGGTTGGGGGGGGTCTTGTTTTCTGAGTCTGTTCACTCTCACTCCTCCTCGGGACATCCTGATTTTTAAATGTTTTAAATCGATTGCACACTTAATATTGAACTGAAGCTTGACATATGAAAAAAATATATCGCGAATCAAATCGTAATCACAGTATTTTTCAGAAAAACCGCGATTAGATATTTTCCCCAAATTGTTCAGCCCTATCATACAACGAAGACTGTGATTGGTTACAGAAGTGAAACACAAGCTCCTCCCTTTTTGACCCAGGGACACATCGAACTTGGCAAAATCAGGACCTGTGTACTCCTCGGCCAACCAAGACAAAATTTGATGGGGTTGTGGTGATCAAAAAAGGGGGCATCTTCAATCTACGGCTCCCACTGCAGTATACATACCTGTTCGTTTGAGCAGTGGAGGGAATCGCTCATCTCGAAATACTGCCAGATAGAGGAAGAGACCGGCAGGCTGCTGCCCCCAACTGCAGGAGAGGCTGCCTTGCTGAAGTTACGAAGGAACCAGGCTTCTGATTGTAAAGCCTCGTCATTGTTCCTCAGAGAAAGTTCCTTAACCTGAACTGCAGGAGTATATATTTGTCCAAATGTATGAATTACTCACTCGAATAAAATAAAAGTGTCCAGTTAGCAACCGAATGGAATAGGAGCCGTTCGTCAGCTGGAGCCTGAGGGAACTAGGAATATATGCACAGCTGAGAAGAGCCGGTCTGGCCTGCGCTCTGCAGCACAGTTAAGCTGAGGTTGCGCACAGGTCACAGGATGCGAGCAAGCCCAGGTTCCTGGAAGTGGATTTTCAGGCTGGGAGTTTTGGCTCTGGGGGAGACATGAGACATGTTTACTGCGATCTGGTGTTTACATTTCTGCTGTATTATAATTTTTTTGTTGTAAAAGCAGAAAAACAATAGAGGCATGTTTGGGTCAATTCCTCTGCGCTTAATGGGTTGTGCTGTGGTAGTGTGATCGAATACGGCAGGAATATTCTAAACAAATATCCCGTTAGTCATTTTTATAGATGTATAAGGTTTTAAAGCTTGCGGTGAATGATATTGTCTATTAAAGTGTTATCTAAGGAATGTCTGGAGACAACGTTGTTGGTAATTACTGGACGAAGTAGGCCGTTAGTGATGAAGACGTGCCCGGCGCGCGGCCGGTTCTGGAGACGAGGCGGTTAAGGGGCGCTCCGTCCCGTGGCGCGGAAGGCTGCAAGCGCAGAGCGATCCAGACAAATTCAGGTCAGCTGTCAGACAAAATTACCAAGGAGGGCTGCAGAAGGCAGCTCTCGGGTCGGGCTGGGACGTGAAGACGTGGACAGGGACGGGACGGGGCGGGGGAAGGGGGGGGGGGGTTTGGCCAGTTCCTCCAGCCCTCTTCCCACAGATGCTTACTGGTTGTTTACTTGTTTACTCCATTACATTCCCCCCGTCTCCTGACCCGTTTACGGTTCCCCTGCTGTACTCCAGCTGACCGTAAAGTGCAGCCACCCCACAGATGCAGACTTTACAGCCTGGGGTGCAGTTCCGCTGCCGCCCAGCAGGGGTCCCCGGGGCCAGGCCATCCAATGGCATGTAGTTGGCAGCCTGCAAACCGTGAGAGCCAATTACATTGTTTCATTTGATCTTACCGGCTGATCTGGGACTGATCTGATGCAAGGGGAATGAACTAAACATGGAAGCCTTTCTTTTAAGAACCTGCTGATTTCCGTCTTCCATTTCCTCACGTTCTCTCTCTTTTTCTTCCTTTTTCCAATTATTTTTCGGCTCATTATTCCCACATTATTTCTGCCTTTCGGTGCCTCATAACCTTTTGCTGGCTTTATGCCCATTTGCTCGGTTTTTGTACGAGCCTGAGCGAGTCTTTCCAGACATGTCATTTTGGCCTCCTTGCAATTAGCTTCTGTCGCTAATTACTGTCAGTTACTCCGGTGCGTTTGCCTCACCCCGGCCAGCGGCCCGTGGCTCGCGGTCTGACTGCGATACGTCCTCGCTGAGGACTCTGGCTGCGTGTGGAGGGAATGGAAATAATTACTAGGAGGTGGCCCTTCGCTTCTCCAGGCACTGAGTTCCTCCTGCCCCCAGAAGGGCTGTGTCCTGCCAAATTGAAGCTCTGGATTGGTGACATGGGATGATCATCATAACCAAGGTTAATGCAGATGTGCAACAAAAATGCAAAATATGAGTCACCTGAGATGGGGGGGGGAGGGTGGTGTGTAGCTCAGCAAATTAGGCTTATGGGTCTGTGATCAGAAGGTTGTTGGTTCGAATCCCATTCCTGGGCAGATAGTCACATTCAGCCTTGTGTCCTTGTGTAACACCCTAACCCTCCTAAAATGCTCCAGGGGTACCAGTTAAATGGTGTGACCCTGGTCTTGATGTAAAAAGAAGCATTCCAATATACTTGTGCAAATGAAGCATCATTTTCAATTCAGCTCTGCAGAATTTAATGGAACCAGTGCAAATTACATAACCACAGCTGCTAAATTAGACATAAGAGTAAAACCTAAATATAGGCAGAATGATGTAAATGAGATAAACACGTCTGCTATCCTGGCAGAAACCACAGCAACTGTTATTCTGGTCTGTAGGTTTGAATTAGAAGTCAACCTGTAATCTCACAGCAAATTCAGTGCAATTTAAGCACACGGCTCACATGGAAGCTGACAAATCAGTGAGGTGCGATCCTGTACTGGATAAGCAGGTGCTGCATGGATGGATGGATGGATGGATGGATGGATGGATGGACAATCAGCAGGCATTTTTACTGCCCAAGAAATTGCAGGAGCCAAGGATAGGGATTACTTGGGTACAACGTGTTTTTACAATGTATCTCGCTTAACGTAGGACCTTATAAGGTCAAGTCGCTTTAAGCGGGGGTCAGGAAACTCTGCCTATGAAAATATGTGACTCACTTTCTCTGCTCGGAGCGATGCTATTGAAGAAAATTAGACTGTTTTTCCATGTAGCTCATGAAGGGTTAACAGAGAGCACTTGTGGTTTTGCCTTTTTCAGCTGCATCTTATGTGAGGTTTAGGGGTCCTTATCACAGACATGCATGCGGTTGAACTGACCCACGAATCCTTCAGTGATCACTATCAGATCAGCTCAAATCTCTCATTGTGGAAGCATTAAGAAGTCTCACTAGGTCATTCTAAGTGCAGCCCTACATATTTAAATCTGGTCTTTTTTTCCAGAAGTTTGGTATGAAGTCTGCCAACAGGGGAACGGCAGATGTAGACCACAAGAGAAACGCTAGATTTAAAATGATGGTGGAGAGATTGATGGAAACAACGGCCTGTTCTTGCAGATCTCCTCTGTGATGTGTCTGCAAGAACATCCATACCCTGTTAGCTGTGCGTTAATGGTGAGCCTGGGCTGAAGACTTCTGTGCAGTTTGTGGGCTAACTTTTCAAAATAGACTTCAGAGACATTTTTAGTCAGCTGTTTGGCTTCTGTGAGATCCATTTAAAAATCAATAAATTCTGAGGCTGGTGCTTTAGTGATTTTTAGCTGGTCCCTGCACATCCCATCCTCTGGAGCCGGAGCCTTTTAGAAGTCTATTTCTGAGCCTGTTGTGGGATGGGACCGTGAACAGAGAGGCTATTTTTACAGGCTAAGTGATGCAGCGAGTGATTTTTGAGTGACATGCACATCACCCAATCACAGCGCAGACCGTGGACGATGCACGAACCAATTACAGCGCAGATTGCCAATGACAATCCCATGCAAAATAAACCAATGTGAGGTGGTAAAAGCACAGTTTCATTTGTCCAAAATTGGCCAATGAGCTGGCTTGTTGGTTAGGTTGCATCACTGAGATGAAGACCAATTGTAGCCATGATAGAGAAGCTATGAGCAGGGGATAGAGGAGGAGAAGAGACTGATGAAAGGCTGTAACTGAGACCTGGGCCTGTCAAGGAAGGAGATGGGCTGGTTAACAAGCGAGAGAGAACATCAAAGCTGAGAGAAAGCCATGCGTGACCACTGTGGGGCTTCACACAATACCGCTGCATCAAGCTTTTGACAAGCTCCTCTGCTGGGGGGGGGTCCTAGGTGCTGACATGCCTGTGATCTCAAAGACTGCAGACACAAGCGTTTAGCTCAGGTGTGTAACTGGAGCCATCCAACCGCATTCTTCCCCTCATTTCATTTTCTAATCTGGCCGACGGATGTTGCTGAGAATGTCGCTGCGACATCTTGAGGTGGCTCAGTTGGCTCGATCGGCCGCACCGTAAAGCTCAGGATTCACGAGCCTGTGGGGACCTTCCGGTCATTTAAGTCTCACTGTGATATATGTTCCATGCATCGTGTTCTGTGCATCGTGTGCATTATGGGAAACATCTGTGCACAAGTTGGGTGCAAATCACACCTCCTTGAAGAACTTTACATGAAGAACGCCTTTTTTATCGGTTCCATAGGATATCTGTAGGCTTTGTTGACGTGATTTCACATAATTCTTTTGTTTTAATGTGACTTCATATCGATGCTAGATTATGCTGTATATAATATTTTTAACAGCTTGCATCACAGGAGAAAAAAACACAGATGTTGGAAGAAATTAGGCTGGGGACCTGGGTCTTTGCGCATCCCCCCCCCCCCACCCAAAGTAGTCATATTTTCCCTGTATTGGCCAAACACCCATGAAATTCTAGAACTCTCTCATTCTCCCAAGGAAACGCCTGAGGAGAAATTTTGTACTTGTTAAAGTACAGGGTGTAATCATGATAACCATCCCAAAGGTCTCGTGGAAAATCCTTGTTACAAAATGTGATGTGTTTGTTTTTTATACAATATTGTTTTTTTGATTTAGAGACTGCTGTCTTTTAAGCTGGAATTCTGTAATTTTATTTAGTCTGTGTAAAGTGTGATTCACATGCACTGAGTAGGGAGTAAAGGCCTCTTTCCCCTCAGACGTTGTGCTGTTCAGCTACATTTCATATGTATCAAGATATATGTTTAGTGCTATTTTAAAAGGCTATGGAATTTCATGAGGGTTGGAAAGACGCCAAGAACATTTGCTGTTCTTTCTGGTTAAAATATCAGCATCGACACCCTTTTAGAAATGATATCACTGTGATGTTCCTGGGTGAGCTGTAGGACATGCAAATCTGGCTTTAAATAGGGTTTGTGTAGAAGAAAGGCTTCCCCAGACTTGTGGGATGTCAACCAGTTATTACGATGATATTTTTTACTGAATTTTTGTTAGTTCCCAACATGCCCCATGACCTGATTGTAATTAGCGATTGGTTGGATTGTCGAAGGGTAGGGATGTGAGAGGTCATCAGTTGCCCAACATCAGGATTACCAGGAGGTGCTGAGGTGGATGTTTGGGTGTAAGTATCTGTGATCGATTGCCATATGCCTATCCTTACCCATCCAGGCTTGTGATTGGGTGGGACTTGTTGGCCCTGCCCCCTTGTGGAGTAGGGTCTAGCTAGAACTAGGGCTGTTTCTGATTTGTGTGATGTGGGTGCAGTTAATGGTTGTGAACCACAAGGACCGGACAGAGGCCAGGCCCTGGAAAGCGACAGGAGGTCTTTGGTCTGGCGTTTCCGGCCAGCGTGCCATCGGCGAGGCTGTGCCTTTCTCTCGTCGCTGTGGTCGCCCATCTGTGGGTCACTTAAGCTCTGTAGTCTGCAAATTTTTGCAGAACAGTCTAGAAGCTTATATTTCATTGCTAGGGTCCCCGATGAAGACGAGCTTTTACATTTTATGTTGACGAAAAATATGGCGGCGATTTATTTTTGAGCCAGTGTTGAATGGTCTTGCATGCTGAGGCCCTTTGTGTGTCGGGAGGGCCTAGCGGAACGGGGGAGAACAGGTGGACAGAGGAGCAGGCCTCTCGAACGGCACCCGATGCATGTGAATCAGGCCTGTCGGGGGTGGGGAGTGATCGGGAAGGGGTGCCGTGACGACGAGAGGGGGGATAATTAGCGAGCGGGTGAGTCAGCATTTACTGGACAAATTCTTACGTGTGCTGGTGGTCACTGGAGCACAAGGCTACTGTCCATCATCCGATGGTGGTGGTGGGTTGGGTGGGGGGGCTCAAAGCTAGTGAGGTGCTCCTCCCCCCTCAAGGAGGGGAGAGCTGGAGTCGGGTTGCTGCCAGCTGGGCGCCAGATTCATCCGGATACGTGGAGTGAGGCCCGTCCGTCCAAGTTCTCAGACGCGCCGATCGCACGTCCCCAGTGTGTCCTCGCTACTGGCACCCTTCCTCTGTCTTATCGTGCGATTTCTGGGAACGTAGATGGACGTGTTCGCATGTCTTTGCAGATTGCAATTAAGGCTAAGATTAGCACCACGTGTTGTCGCCGCACAATAAACAGGATTTTATAAGTCAGGGTTTCCCTGGAATGTCTACAGGCAGCTTGTCCAGTTGTAAATTAACTTATACTTAGACCTGCCACTCCGCAGCTACGGCGCGGCCTGCCGGGTGCCCTGTTACGCGAATGAGGGACGGCCACATATCACCATTTCCCCTGCAACGCCGTGATGCCGGAGGTGAAGTGTCAGTAGCATTTCTGCGGCAGGGCTGCCAAAAATGGCACCTGTGGCTCCGCATAGTGGGCGTTAGGGTTAGCATTTGATGTTTGGATATGCTCTACAAGCTGTTGATCTTAATCTGCCAGCCCAAAGCACCATTATACCCAATAAAAGTCTGTGAGGTAGAGCCCAGGGAACATAAAATAGTTTTGATTAGCATTCACATGCTACTGCTCTTGGTCTAGGCTTTGGTTAGCATTCATATGCTACTGCTCTTGGTCTAGGCTTTGGTTAGCATTTATATGCTACTGCTCTTGGTCTAGGCTTTGGTTAGCATTTATATGCTACTGCTCTTGGTCTAGGCTTTGGTTAGCATT
>JAOYFF010000045.1:4794974-4817644 GCA_025773925.1 Cryptomyrus ogoouensis | reverse complement strand
GGGGGCCCCCACAGACGTGGCCCAAAGAATAGTCGGAAGATGGGGAATGGTCGGTGGGGGAGGGCGGACCAGGGGCCGTCGCATAGTGGGAGTAGGGGCCCCCCCCCCCCCCCCCAAGGTCTGCCTGGTCTTGCACATTCCATACGGCGCCCATGTCAGTACCCTTTCAGTCTTGGACCAGAGTGAACTTATTGACTTATCTCTACCATCTTTTCAGCAATGGAAAAGTTCTAAATTATTAAAATTAGAAAGTTTGAAAGAACATTGTTGTGCAGGTTGCACCACTTTAGATCAACGGTTTAGTGTCAAACTCCGACCTCTTGCCCCCTGAGGAAAAAGACGCCCAAACACATTGCACCTGATCCCACCTGCCTGTTGGCTTTGCTGTTTTCCTCTGTCTGTTGGGAGAACATCATGCACCACTTACACCTAGCCGGCATCTGGCAACACCCCTTTCAACCATGTGTGGTCCAGGGAATCCCCAGTGTGTCTGTGGGGTCTCGGTTGTGTGTGGTCGATCAGAATGAACACATTGTGTGTGTGTGTGTGGCAGTCACTTCTAGGCCATGGCAGTATCTGTGAGTCTTTCTCGTCAGGCTGCAAAATTCACAGCCGGTGTGTGTGTGTGGGGGGGGGGGGGTGATGTTGGCGTTGCACCATGAAGAAGGTCAGAGTTGCAAGCGTTAGCAGAATCGTTTCGCTCCGCCCAAGACAAAGGTGCTGGTGGACGACCCTAAATGTGTTTACTCCTGCTACTACGGCATCCTGCTGGAGACGGACTGTCGCCTGTGGGAAAGCGGAGCTGGCCGTGCCTCAGGGGGCCACCACCGGGAACGGAAATAGATCCCCATCACCCGATCTGCCCTGGCACCCTCGAGCTATGCAAATAACACTCCTCAGCCAGGGGCGTTGCCCTAATTAAACCTGTCAGTCTTGGTTGTAAACAAGGCATGCCGGCTTCTGCCCAGCTGGACAGTTTAATCAGTACCGCTGTACCTGACTCCCCAGGTGAAAGGAAATGACCTTGGACTATATACACAAGGTCTCAAGAATGACCAACATCTGTCAAGTAGCTAAGGGAATGTTGGTTTTGGACCAAGGAATATCTGTCATTGGTGGACCGGAAAACAGTCTTTATTTTTAGACAAAACAGCAGGTGGTGACAAAAAAAACAAGTAAAAGGCCATTTGTTTTGATCTCTTTGACTCTGTAACGTGAGACAACAGAAGGGTCCTGTCTCTAGAGGCCTAGGGCCCAGTTCCTTCCGGAAGACACTGTCAAAGAGCTTGGCCAATACGACAAACATCCTGGCCTTGCTGTATAAGAGAGTGTTGAAATCCTCCAGGGTATGAATTATGGGTCTCTGCACAAGACCCATAGCCTCGTGCAGAGCTTGGGTCCTGGGCCACTCAGCCAAGGCCACCGCTGCCTTTGAAGCCCTGTCGGCCGATGCATGGAGTACCTGCGAAACAGCTGTTGATCATTCAGCGTTCAATGTGTCCTTTCTCGACTGTGTGTCTGGCCATATAAGAACCAGGTGGACCACACAATCGGCAGGAAACTTGGAAACATAACAATTTAGGTACAAAGGGAGAGAAAAGCTGGTGTGTGGAAGAATAATCTAGCAGTCTATAATAGTACTTGAGAATAATTCAATATATGTTCTCTAGAACATAAAATAAGGCTCATAAACACTCATCAAGGTCATTGAAATCATAAAATTGGGATTCGTCATTTTGTTGTTTAATGAGAACCCCATAAATAAGTACTACAAAGGAGAGGAATACCATCCCACAGAGGACTTCCCTTTGTTTTCAGTGTCGCTGCATTGCTTCCATTCCTATACAGTGAGATAGTTCTGGTGTCATTAATCATCTGCTTGAGCTCCTAACATTTTGTTTGACTTTGGTTGGCCGCTACTCAGCTCTTAACCCAATACTAGGGCATGTGTGTCTGTGTGGGGGGGGGGGGGTTTTCTTCTGAGGTCCTGTGGGATTTCTAGGGATGATGATGTCATGGGAAGGTGGAAGACGGAACTTAAAAAATAAATGATGCGGGGGGAGGACAATTGCTTCTCCCTGGCTACTAAGCAAACAAACAAAGTGCGCGCTTTGGTGAGCGGTCGATAGGAGGATGTCGCTGAGGTCTCAGAGATCCGATGAGGTGTTCTTCTTGAGACAAGAGAGCAGGTATCATCACATGGAGATGGGCAAGTGTAGATGGGGAGGTGTGGGGGGGTGGTATATCTCTGCAAACCTGCGGGCTGGTTTATGTGGGGTCGGCTCGCGATGACATCATTGCCACCAACATCCTCCGCTCTGGGAGGAAATGAAGTAACATGGAAAACTCCAGCCAGAAAATGAAACACCATCCCCATTACAACAGGGAGCTCTGCTGCTATTTGTGAAAGGTCTGCAGTACTGAAATAATGGCCAATTGTCGGCGTAAAGCAACTCGCAGCCAACGGCAACGGCACGACTGGCAGAAACACGGCTATGCACGTTCACCCGGATCAACCTGGCAGAACTTACTTTTTCCCCCTTTGCTGAAATCTGGGAGGATTTGGCAAGCACTTTTCCAGTTATTTATAACATAAAGACATCAGATGGTATGAGAAATTGCAAAAGCGGAGAGGCCAGCAGTGATCATTTGGATATTTAATGGCATATTTCAAGAGTTGACTTGAATCTTGAGTCTTCAAAATGGAAGACTGGCCCACTGTTGCGTAGAGAGAATCAGATGTATCAGTCTCTGAAGATGACGTCCTAGGAGGCCGTCCCCGTCGCCTAATGGGTTGATCGGAATTGGGTGCACTAAAATAAGTTTAGAAGAGTTTCGGCAAGTATGCTGAAGGACCCGAGGTAGATCTGAATGTATTCTAGGGTCCATACCGTTCTCGTGCAGGAGGGTTCTGCCCCTCGTGAATGAGGTGGTCTGCAAGCCATTAAGGTGTGTAAGTTTTGAGCTCTCTCTCCTCCAGGAGGCCTAAGTCAGTTTTTTGACATAATTTGCAGGACGTGTGGCTGAGGCCTGTCAGAAGCAGAGGTCGTAGTCAGGAATGTTCTGGGGAGACTGATCAAGGACCTTCCTTCCAGGCATTAGTAAGACTGGGGGGGGGGGTCAGAAGGCTTGCAGTCTTTTGTAGACATTTTACCTGTGACATCACAGCTATCCGTTTTAGCTTCAGGCCAGTATAAAAAGTCCGCTAATGGGCGAAAGATTGCTCCCTGTCAAGTGGGGTTGTGAGAAAATCAATACATAGAAGATACAAACAGTGCCACCAAGTGTCTCTTATGTGTAAGTGCGTTGTGGAGCAGGCTGCTGGCTCCTTCACATTCACGTAGGATTTGTCTAAGAACTGAGCATTGATTTTCATTGCATGGTGTCCACCCACTGCCCCGGTTCTTTCAGACGTGGATTTGGTTTGCTGCAAAATGACCTGCGTTATCTGCAGATGACCCGCTGCGCAGGCCGGTGGGTCGCTGTTACAGTAGCTCGTTTGGGCCTGTCTTTTCTACTCTCTCGTGGATGCCCCACCCTGAATCTGAGTGTGTCTGAGCTGGTCTGACTGCCTTGTCCATTGTGGGCATTGATGCAGACGGGCGTGTCTGTCAGGGTCGAGTGCTGCCTCGCGCTCTGTACGACTTGTTGAGATCGAGGACTGTCGTGCAGCAAAAAATATGGGGTTTTTAAACGGCTGCCAGGTCTTTATTTTCAGTGTAGGCCTTTGATCTCCTTCGGATTTGTATGAATGGGACGAATGCAAGTTCTGACAGCTCATGCAGGAAGCATGGGACAGAGAGAGAGGCTGAGAATGATTCATAAAAGCAGCATAAAGCATCGTGTGAAGAATTTACGGTGCTAGCTATAGATTAGTGAAACAGTCAAGAAGAAGGCATCAGTTGAATAACGCTGGAACCGTATTTTTAACGATTAAAGTTAAAACTCACTGAACAATTCCACCACCTAGTGGCAGAGGGTGTAATTGCCTGCAGTATTTTTTTGGCCTTTTAATTACAGGATAAGAACATGACTGTGATCTCCTAATGATAATATTCTCGGTGTTGACATTCTGTTTATTACCAGAATACCTTCTGTTAACAGACATTTCTCTAATGAGGCTCCAGAACCCCCAAAGTAAGCCACGGTCCAAACCACAGCCTCAGACTGCAGTGTGTGGACGCCCTCTGTTGGTGGCAGTGATTTAGTGACCCCCTCCCCGTGGCAGTTATTCTGCAAGCCTTTTTTTGGGACTGGTCTAAAATAGGGTGTTACCACTGGCGTCCCCCACAGCCCCTGAGGACATAAGAATGGGGATTCGTACTTCCTACTTCCAAAGTTCCTCTCCCCAACCAGGTGAAGGGTTATCGCCGTGGCGACGGCATTCTGTGTAACTATTTTTGGAAAAGCAGACTGAAAGGGCGGCGTGCGTATGCGTGTGAATGTCTGAAGTCTACAGCAGAAATAAACTGCAAAATGGAAGATTTATTTGCATGTATCATTTTATGACACAGACGTGAGCACATTTGGGCTGTGCACAGAGGGGGTGACGGGGTTGCAGAGGGCTGCCCTTCCGGCATGTTCTCTGAAATTGCCAGTGTTTTTCTCTGTAAGCCTCACGCTTCCAGATGGTGTCCATGATGCCAGCCAACCCAAGGGGTGCAGTTCTGTTCGCTCAGTGAAACGGTGTGACCCCCAGTCAGGTGGAGATCGGGGCGTGTGCTTACGCTTTGGTTCCAGCTGAGTCTCCCCAGCTGTGAATAAACGTTCTCAGTCGTGGCAGCTTCTGGTCAGTGCACAAGTCGAACAGAGTCGACTAATCGGGCAGTTTCTGCCTGTCAGGCTGTCTTCAAACGGAAAGTTGGACAGTAAATCATTTTAGGTCATCTGAAGAGCAAATTTCCAAAATTCACTCCGTCCAAGAGATATATTTTCTAGAAAAATTTATGTGGACTTAGTTTTGGAAATATAATGAAAGTGAGTTTTGGTTCCCAGTACATTAACATATGACGAGGTAGCCTTACTTTAGGTCATTGGCCGTCTCATGAAACAGCAAAAAATGGACCAAATGAATTTTTTAAACTTAATCAAGCTTTTCATTAATCCCGCTCTTACGGAATGGGCGCCCCTGCAGCTCTGCCAGCGTCCCTCTGAATGGGGCCCCCATGTTCAGCCAATGCTGTCACCCTCGTGGCTTGAAACCCAGTCAGCGGCATGGTGGACAGCCGCGTCGCCCACCCCCTCTGCCTGCTGAGGGCTCGCCGGTTGCCAGCACGTACTGAATCCCCAATGAGGGACTCTGGTGCTGGTCCACCTGCTTTGGAACGGCAAGGCGGATCCACCCACTCGCTGTCAGCTCCTCTGGCCAGACGCCTCGCTCCCAAATAACTTTGCACAACAATCGTTCTGCTCCAAAACTCCCCAACGCAGCCACAGGTGGATCGCGGCCTCCGTCGGCCTATTTCCTGACTTTTTCCGAGATGTTTGGCCCCAGCCTCCAGCTCACTGCTCAGAACCTTTCATGCTCTCGCTCACTTTTTCCCGTTAGTGGTGGTGGGGGTTGGGGTCAGAAAACGGATGTTCTTTCATGCTCTCGTGGTATTAGTTACTGTCCCTGGTGTTAATTACTCGCCATAATGTTAACAAATAATTAGTGTCAGCACTCCCACCGGGCATCAGTTGGGGCATAGGCTCGAGTCCCAACGCGCTCGCAAGCGCCGTCGCGTGCCGGCGTCCTTATGACGCGAAGCTGCGTGTTTAGCGAGTGTGTGAGTCGGGGGTTGTTTCACGCCGCATGAAGGACGAAATACGGACGGGAGAAGATTCCGGATTAACGGGGAAAGGTAGCTATCTCCTGTACTGCTGACACCTTAACTTGCCTGCAGTCTGGTTAGGAAATCACAAACCAATGGCATGAAGCCTGTTCCTTTCACCCCCCAGTTCACACCTTTGCTACGAGGTGTAAAGTGGCCAGGGGGTGGGTGTGACCCCCCCGCTTCTATTTATACACCCCCAGCTGCTGCGAGGGTGACCTCAGCCGGGATGTCGGCAATAACGAAGCCAGATCCAGCGTCGATTACAGTCTCCACTGAAACAGAATCCATATTGGGGGGGGCACCGCGAGATATCCCACAGGAATGACCTTTGCATTTCTGGGGGGAGCTGTTCAGTATTCAGCTGCGTGCTGTGAAAATTGTGTTATGTAGCTTTGGGTCGCTGCTGGTGGGGGGGGGCATTGTCTATTTTTTAAGGCTAATCGATCTGAGACACACGTTCTGGGATATTCTGCCCTTTTGTGACAGTGACATGGGTTCTGTACCCTTAACTTACATTTAATATGGTTTTTCTGCAAATTGAATGATTATTTCGGGCCGTGTGGCGCGGCCCGCGGATGGGGGCGTGTGGCGCGTCCCGTGGATGGTGGCGTGTGGCGCGGCCTGCAGGACTGGTTACCAGGGTAAACAAATAACTGTACTGGGTTCAGGTCTTCTGCTTCCGTGGCTCCGTTGGCCGTGTTTTCTTGGAAGTTGGTGATTGTGCCAGTCCTGAGGGGGGGTAAGGATGACGACACTGCTCTCTGGGAACGGGACCCCCCTTACCCTGGGCAGGGGGCATCCAGCCAGCTGGAGCCGCTTTATTTGGTAATGTCCTCGAGGACGTTTGGACCCGTCCTCATCATACCTGCAGGTGTTAGCTGGAGCTCCATTGGCCTACGTAGGAGCGGGCTAATTTCATTGGCCGATTGAATGACGTCGGACGGATACTAACAATATTCCAGAGTGGTCGTCTAGGCAATGGGAATGATGCCGTTAAAAAGCACCACCCCAACATGCCGTAGTAGCCAAATCCGCTAAAAGAACATGGATGAATATTTGGAGGTTGGTAACTGCCTGGATTATTACTGCGGTGGGTAGCAGGTTTTAGTTTCTCAAGGGGATTTGTGATCATTACCTTGGGGTAGCAGCTTAACCTGATTAAGCAGATATGTAATAGTGTAAGACTGCAAGCATATCTGCTGTGGGGATAGAGTTACCATGCTTTGGCACGGTAGTGTCTTTAGCGTGCTAAACGCTAGGACCCAGGTGAGGAGGAGCAGTGAGATAGCAGAATGAAGTGAGGGCTGTGTACACAGGCAGGTATCCTTGGTTACGGGCGCCCTGCATGCTTTCAATGTCACCCCTTGGCCAGATAATTATGTAATATTCCCAGCAGCTTCGACTGCTAGGTCAACCTCGTTCATAAACACGACTTGACAAAGATTAATTCATTCCAATACATTTACTTCTGTGCTTGTGTACTTTATTTACACTGTAATACTGGTATTTAATGGAACGGTGTAGGGCAGTGTCTCCCAAACCAGTCCTCGGGGCACACTGGACAGATCCACGTTTTGTTTTATCCCAGTTCACAGAACACCTGGCCTAACCAGTCAGGAGCTCTAAATAGCTTACACATGTGCTGGGAACTGGGATGAAACAAGAACGTGGATCTGTCCAGTGTGCCCTGGAAACTGGTTTGGCAGACACTGGTGTAAGAAGTGTGCACTGGGCAGCAAGCGATAGAATGGGGGGGCGGGATTTTCAATCCCGGGACGGTCCTGCCCGCTGTGGATTCTTGATCCGCTTGATATTCTCCAGACAGCTGCTGGAGACAGGGCAAGGAACTCTGGGATTGCTATGTGCATCTAAAATGTCACGATCCCTCCTCCGCAGGGTGCGTTATTTATACTAGGGGGGTGAATATTGTGTGTGTGTGTGTGCGGGGGGCGGGGGGGTGCAGTGGGGCTTGGCAGAAAAATATACGACTCCCCCAATTCATCATAAAACGGTTTATGTAATGTTTTGCTGCTAGCTCTGGTGCTTGGGGTACGCCACGATCATTTTAATTAAGTTGTTGCTGTCTGTTTTTTTTTTATCGTAAAAACGACTGGATTTTGTCAATACACGCTAGTCACCACTAAGTGGTGCTGGTCATACCCCTTTACAAGGCTGCAAACTTGAGTACGTTGTTAGCGATGCAATTGTTATTATTATTATTTTTACTTCTTTTGTGATACAGCACTGAGTCTTTATTTTCAGTCAAGCAAACATGAACATGAAAGTTTTACAAATTCTCAAAGCCCTGACTAGGATAAGCAATTGGAAGACTGATGGATGGACAGATATTTTTCAAGATAAAAATACTAATTTTACATGGTAGTAAATGTCGACGTACTGGTCCGCAGTTTGCCTCTTCTTTTCTTGGTGCTTGTTGCTTAGCTGATGCACTTTGTCAGAGCCCCCTGCATATACTGCTGGAGCAAATTCCGAGCTAAAAGCAGAACCTCCACAGGTTCTACGAGACCCCTTCAGATACACCTTGGCAGAACAGGATGCAGTCGAGACGTGAATCTAGCTCAGGTTACCGTGCATTCGACGATCCGTGTTGCGTGGGTTGTTTTTGTGTCATGGCTAGAATCTGCGGCATCGCCTACCTTAGAGGAATGCGTCGCGGTGGACGACTGCGCCAGACGTGTTTTCTGCGTTGGGTTTTGGGGGGAGCTGACAGCAAACTAAGTCATGCTAACTTTAGCGGCTGGACATTTGTGTAGTTCGGGTTGGGAATAGGGGAGGGGGGTATTTCTTTTCCCACAATGCACCACACACACACACACGCGCGCGCACACACACACACACCTGCTGTCCAGATTGCCGACAGCCAGGTCCTTGCACGGGTTCATGTTTCGGAAAGAAGTGAGCTGCTGGCTGAGGCGATAGTTTGCCGTCTCTGGGACCCCCGGCAACGACTCAACAGAACAGGAGTGGGTTGGGAGCCCTGGTCTCTCCCGAAATTTGAGATACAATGCTCCAGCGCTCGGCCAGCCGCCGCGGAACGAAGGACAACAAGAAATCCGCTTCGCACTGCACTGTGCGGAACCGTCACATCCTGTTGTGAGTAGCGTGCACCGGGCCGGTGTCTGACAGAGGGGGCGGCGGAGTCCCCCCCCTCCCCCGCCAAACCTGCAGCCGGCAGCGCCGTCCCGCCTCCCTGCCAGTATGATGATCAAAGAGACCTCGTTGCGGAGAGACCCCGACCTGCGGGGCGAGCTGGCCTTTCTCGCTCGTGGCTGCGACTTTGTCCTTCCATCCCGTTTCAAAAAGAGGCTCAAGTCGTTCCAGCAGCAGCAGGTCAGTCACGGCAAAGCAGCGCCGCGGTGCCGATGGCGGACGCCCACATACCTTCAAAGACACACTATTTGCGGGTAGATACCAATGGGTCTAATAATAACCTTGAAGGCATGGAATACAGTGTCAGAATGAGCCTGGGTGGCAGGGCCTGGGGTGGGGGGTGTTCAGGGGGGACTGCTACAGCTGTCGCAGTGGGGACGTTCTCTATGGGAGGGCTTGCTGGTTCATTTTCCCAGAATGCTCGTCCAGTATGATGGGCCCATTCGTCCTTTATTCACCCTCTGCCTTTATATGTGAATTAAGGGTCGCTGAGGTTCAGACTGGGTCAGGGCAGGGGTGGTGCTCTCTGCAAGAGAGAGCCACAGGTGCCGGGGCGGGGGGGGCCCTTAGATGTGGCCCCTTCATGAAGACCTGGACTAGGCCCCTGTTTAGTCAGCCAGCAGCTGCATTTAGAAAGATGTTATGACCCCAGCCCCCAGGTTACAGGTGCCGCATGGATATTCTGCCTTATCTGCTTGGCTCATTAGTGCTGAAAGCCCATCTTGCCCAGCACAGATCTGCCTGATCCGTGTGGTCTGGGTGTGTGAAGAGCATCGATCTCGCTCATCGTTTTCATGTTTATACGAATCCCAGGACCCAGCTGTCTTTTAATGTCAAGCTGTGGTTTTAGAAGATTATTGACATGTGTCTGATAATGAGATTCTTGTGTGCTTCCCTCACGCCAAACGAGGACAACAGCAAACAAAGTGTAATAACAAATGACACCACACCAGGCAAACAGTGACATATGTCTTATTTCATGTAGTGGGAATTGCAATAGGTTCAAAAAAAGCCTTAATTCATTTCTTTTTTGATTGCTTGTTATGACGTCATACAAAAACCTTTGACGTCTCTGTTTCGATTTGTGTAAAATGCGTGTCGTCTCTCGGCTTCTCTCAGCCGTAGGAGTCTGGATCGGTCAGCTCCGATCCCCACCCGTCACTCCCGCCTCAGTGCCTGAACTTTACGACCCCTGACATTTTGTGATGTGATCCGTGCCACTGCTGTTTGCTCTAAGTGAGCGCAGCAGGCAAGAGCACCCCCTGGCAGTGAACTCATTAGCCGGCGCCTACTGATGATGTCACGGGCTGTGTGATTGCGGGTCGGCATCGATTTTGCACGACACTCCTTCTGATGTTATAGGGCCACATACAAATCACGCACACACATATCACTCTGTCATGGCTGTGCTACAGATGGACAAAAGTGTGTAAGCAATGGACTGAGCAGTGGAATTGGGTCTGTAAATTTTATGGTCTAAGCTACAAATACAACAGTTTTCTCATATTCACTGTAGAGCAATAATGCTGCTTGAAGAATTCAGGGTTCTGAAGCTGGGGGGGGGGGACTTTGGAGCCTGGTGGCAGCACAGGAAACAAGGGTGGGAGAAAATTACCCATCATTCTTATAATGTCAATATCCAGTCTTATTTTGTGTGCGGGTGATTATGGTGTTTTATCTGTCCTACAGGATAATATTTTAAGGCAAATGGCGCGTGGTTCGTGTTTCTGGGCATATCAGCCTGTATTCCTGACCTGTATAATTTTGACTTGGTTGGAGTGTCACATTGTCTTAAAGAAGTGTTTGAGGTACTTGTGTAGTTGATGCGGCGGCCAAGGAACTTGACCTGTCGTCTGAAAAACGGGAAGGCTGGAGGTATCCGGAGTCCCAAAGGCTGGTTTTACGACGGCTTGTGAGATGTTGAGTATTCAAACCTTATAGGAAGACGGCTGATTTGTTTGTTTTTTCTTATTTATCTCCTTTCACTAGATCCAGAACAAGCCAGAGAAGAAACCCGGAACGCCCCCTCCTTGCCCGTCTCCAGGGCCGTCCGCTCCCTCCCCCCGCCCACCCACTCCTCCTGTTAGCAGTGTGCCAGCGGCACCCCCGCCCATTTCCGTAAACATTCCACGCTTCTACTTTCCCAAGGGGATTCCAAACTGCGGCTCCAACTTCGACGAGGCCATCGCCAAGATCGAGGCCGTGTTCGTCGAGTTTGAGGAAGAGAAAGCTGACATTTATGAAATGGCAAAGGTCACAAAGGTAACGCCCTCTGCTGTCAGGGGAGAGTACGCAAGCGGACTGGGAAAGGTCTGTTTGCCACAGGGGCCTGTGGTCCAATCAGGGTGTGAGACTGACAGGAAGTGACCTCACTTCCTCTCTGCAGGCTTGTGGCTGCCCACTCTACTGGAAGGCCCCCATGTTCAACTGCGCTGGGGGAGAGAGAACGGGCTTTGTTTCGGTCCACTCTTTTGTCGCGATGTGGCGGAAGTAAGGAAGCCGTCCATAACACCTTTGGGCCTGTAGTTCCCTGCGAGTTGGGGTGGGGGTTGGGATTAGCATGTGGAGACCACAACGCCATTAATCACTCTATGTAACAGGGCTGTCTGATAGTCTGGTCTGAGGTTACCACAACACAAGCACAGAACATATTGATGCACACAAACACCTGTATCAAACCATACAGATCTCTGCTAACGATTACGATCACCTGACCCCGTTCTCTCTGCTCTAGGTTGTTGCACAGCTGCTATGATGACGCATCGAAGTTTGTTTACTTGCTGGCCAAGCCAGGATGTCATTACCTGGAGCAGGAGGACTTCATTCCGCTCTTACAGGTACAGCCGATGCGGTCGGGGTCACCGTGACAACTTTGACGGGACCGCAGTATTGCTGCATCCGCATGTTCTGGGTTTTTCTGAAGCATGTCATCGCTGTCCAATAAAAACTACATATATCCACTTTTTGACAATTGTGATTTTTTAATATAGATGTAATACACCCATTATTCTGTCTCCTGATAGCGTTTGACAGCTAGCCGACTAATGAAAAGATGTTTTATGAAGTTATATAAATAACTAGTATTTATGTTTGTACTAGTTAACATTTGTATTCTTGGTGGTCATTTGTAGGGATTCATTTTTTGTTGATAATTTTAACAACATAGATAGCTAGCTAATAACATCATCGTTAATTGTGAATATGAAGCGAGATTAGTTTGTATCTTGTTGACACTGACATAGTTTTCTCGCTGACAGCAATCCTCGTAAGTCGAAGTAAAACAAACTGCTCACTGACAGCTGTGTAAAGTTTCCCATTTGCGGTACTAAGCGTGTCTCTCGTTGTTTTTGGTTCATTTTGTACAGTAGCTTCACAAAAGATGCATTTTTCTTCACTCTCCGGAAATAATGCATTTTTGGACATTTGTATTTTTCATTGGACAGCGACGGTATATTGGCTGTTCTATTCAGATAGGAGCTCATTGTCAAGTAGGTGTTTTGTAAATATCGTTTGATAGTCAGATTGCGTAAGAGCTACTCCTACAGTGTAATGTAATACTGCACCTTTCAGTCCCTCTTAGAAACGCATTTCTCATGTGTGTCGGGCACCATCTTGCTCACAGATAGCCCACCCCCACCTGTCTGTCACTCTTTCTGTGTCGGCCGTTTCCCCGTTCGTTATACGTATTGTCATCCCTGTGACCCCCAGGACATTGTGGACACTCATCCGGGGCTGACGTTTCTGAAGGACGCCCCCGAATTTCATTCCCGGTACATTACCACGGTAAGCGGCCCGCTTCACCCTCCCAGTTCCACGGCAGCCCTCCTGGCCACGCCCCACGTATCTCGACACCAGAAGTCGGCTCGGGGATAAGTTTCATTTAGTGCTTGCTGCACTTCGTGTTTGAGCTAAAGGCGCATGTGGAACTGTATGACAAATAGAGGCTGGGGGTGGCGTGTTGTGGGGTCTTTATGAAATCAAATCATTATGAAATCAAATTGCCGGTGGGGGGCTGGGGGAAGGGATTGAATGGGAAAAGCAGAGGGTGAACAGCAGGGAACACGTGCCGGGGACATCAGCCGGCCCTATGTCACGGAAAGAATGACCCCCCCCTCCCTTCCAGAACAGCCGGCACATACACGGCCATATTTAGTCACTTCCTCCAGTGAAGGCAGCTGTGGCTCCCCCCGGGGTGGGGGGGCGGGGGTTGTTGGTAGAAGCCCCAGCTGTATGAGCTGCAAACCACTTGCTTGCTGTCGGCATTCTGTTTATTTTCTGGCCTTCTGGTTGTACTCTGACGTTTATACAGCGTAGAGTGGAGTGCAGTACAGCTTCCTAACCATTCAGCGCCCTCAGGCTGGTTTATATCGTCCGGTTTTATAAATGTAACTCTTTCCCTTTTCTTTCAGATGCAAACAGAATGTGCAAAATCAAGGGTTCATAAAACATTGGAAACATATTAATTTTTGGAAATTCACAAACCCTTTCATCTAAGCCCAGTACAGTAGAATAGAGTAACTTTTTGAGTGTAGAGTTGTACAGGTCATACAGGTACAATTCAGAAGGTAAATCTATCTGGCAGGCTGGTGAATTGTTTGCTAAAACGGGCTACAACTATAATGTTAGTCTGGAATGTAGCTGGCACTGTCCCCCTAAGCGAGCTGAACCTGGTCCAAAAAGCGCTGGTGTACTCCACTGCCAGGGTGCCCATTTGGTAATGCCAGCCCCAGAGCTCAGCCTGGCAGCCGTGCGTGAAAGCGGCCACACCGTGCCATTCTGGGTCTCAAGGTCCACCTGAGCTATCTCCTGTCGGGCTACAGGTGATCCAGAGGATCTTCTACACAGTGAACCGCTCCTGGACGGGAAGGATGACCATGATGGAGCTACGTAAGAGTAACTTCTTGCAGGTATGGCCTGTCCTGTTTTCAGAGTTGTGCATGTTTAGGGCGACTTCCGTGGCAAATTTGAGTGGAATGTTGTAGGTTAAAATTTACCCTTCAAATGGCACGTGTGTTTTTGGTGTATGGTCATAGACCTTGCAAACTGATGCTGAGGGACAAGTTTATAAGCCAGGTGGAAAAATTAAAGACTTTGCACCAATCAGGTAGTATAGTCATTCAGTGACACATGGCAATTGTTTGGTTAGACGCTAGCCCTACTGGAAGAGGAGGATGACATCAACCAGATCACAGACTACTTCTCCTATGAGCACTTCTACGTCATTTACTGTAAATTCTGGGAGCTGGACACAGATCACGACCTTTTCATTGACTCCAAGGACCTGGCAAGGTACAACGACCACGGTGAGTGGAGATCCTACTCCAGGAATGGACATGTTAGACAGGAGACCAGTGAGCCCCAGCTGACACCTGTTGTCTTCTCCCAATAGCCTCTTCAAGCAGAATAATAGAGCGGGTATTTTCCGGGGCCGTCACTAGGTGAGTTTGCTGGAGCCTAGATGCTGGATTGTCTTGATATACCCTCCTGGTCATTTTTTGTCCAGGTTCGTGCTGAAAAATACCCAGAGTACTGCCTGTATGTGTCCTATTCGCCAAGCCAGTTGTCAAATATTTACCCAACCAATGACAAGTAGTTCCTGAATAGAGACCAGCCTTTTTTGTCCCATTTACACGATCATTTACGGCCCATCTCTGGTCTCCGTCCTCAGGGGAAATTCGGTGCAGAGAGAGGGCAGGATGAGCTACGCCGAATTTGTCTGGTTCCTCATTTCCGAGGAAGACAAGAAAAACCCTACCAGGTATCCCATGACGTCTGTGACATGCGTTAATCCCTATTATAGAGTGCCGGAAGCTTGTGGCGTCTCTGGCATGGAGTATATATCAGAGGTGACGTGCAGAATTCCCAGCATGCATTCCCAGCATGCACGTCTGTAAATTGCAGTTGAACACTCAGCATCTATTGGACTCAGCGTCCAGAGCATGTAGAACCCATAGCATTCGTTTAACTTTTGTCGGCTGAACACCCAACCACATCGCATCTGTCTGTTTGTCCCGACCTCTGCAGCATAGAGTACTGGTTCCGCTGCATGGACCTCGATGGGGACGGCGTTTTGTCCATGTTCGAGCTGGAGTTCTTCTACCGGGAGCAGTGTGAGCGCATGGAGACCATGGGCATCGAGCCGCTGCCCTTCCATGACCTGCTTTGCCAGATGTTGGACCTGGTGAAGCCCAAGTGCCAAGGTGAGCTGGAACCCCTGTACCTTCCCCAGTATCCAGACACATAACGAGGCACCGTATCTAAGCCAGACCCTCAACCTAAAGCCTTCATCCTGCTGAAGAAGGTGGACTGTTCAGCTGAAGGCTGTGGCCAGGCTGATCTACCCATCCTGCAGAACGTTTACCTCAGAAGACACAGGGACACACCACTTACATCCATCCATTTTCTGTAACGCTAAAATTCTACGTCGTTTATAATTCAGGCAGTGGTGGAATTATCAAATACACATTTAAAATATCAATTTCTTGCCGTTAAGGTAACAAGCTGACACTAAGTACCAGATTCCAAACTTCTGCATTTCTGCTGTTCTGAGAGCACAAGTTTAGCTCAGCAGCACGGTCAGTTCATTCTTTATCAGTATATCATCAGGGACACGGAGAAAGAGTTACGTAATAAAAGGAGTTTTTTAAAATCAAAGTCTGATTTAACCAAAATGCAAATATGACGGAGGTGGCCAATGGGGTGGCCAGGTTTTGGTCTAGGGTGGCCGCGGACACCCCCTTGCCACCGCCAAGATCTGCGTATGGTTGTAGTCGAAATATGTACTTTGCATGTGACATTTAAAACCCATGAATCCTTGAATGATAGTTTGCCATTCATTGCTGTTATACAGCATTAAAGCATTGTATCAAGTGTCCGTTTAGTGGCCCCTATCAGAGGTCCTGACAAACCTGTCTGGGGTTGGTTGCTATGGGACCTTGTGTATGTGTGAAATTCTCCGGAAGCTATTCCAATCACAGCAGCACAGACTGTTTTCAAAGGAAACTCTATAATTGAATCTGGTATTCAGATCATCAAATATTTATATAGACTTATTTATACTTGTTGGCTTGGCAGGTTAAAATTGTCCCACATCTTAAAATAGTGCGTTGGACCTGGTTAGAGTTCAAGTTGCACTTGTTCAGATTTGGCTCCTGCATTGTCGGGTTGGATATGACACTCAGGACCTGTATTAACATGTCGTTCACACACCGTTTCCAAAACGACACCCTAAAGTTGCCGATCCTCTGACTGAATCGGCTGTAACCGTGACGACCTGGCGGCCGCTGTCTCCGCAGGGAAGATCACTCTCCACGACCTGAAGAGATGCCGGATGGCACACATCTTCTATGACACCTTCTTTAACCTGGAGAAGTACCTGGACCATGAACAGAGAGATCCCTTTGCAGTACAAAAGGTATGGCCAGAGTGTTTAATAGGGATAGTACGATTCACCGATTCAAAATGGTGAACCTGCATAGAAGTTCATGATGTGACTCCCCCGATTAAAAAAAAGCCTGCCCCCGATGCAATTTGGAATGAACTCTGAATACGTTGTTTCTAACATCTTTGCATTGGTTAAATCTGATTTATTAATATATAATTATTCATACAGCCCCTGTGCCTTTATTATTTAGAAATTTCTGACCCATAATTTTATGTATGGATCGATCCCCCTTTTCCGTGTCTGTACCATATGGCGTCATATTCTTTGCATCGCATCGTATCTCCAGTGTGGCAGAAGTTACTCACAAAAGTAATCCATTACAGATAGAGGTGGAAAGTTCAGGTCCAGAAAGTAAAAATCCAGACTAAGATTTTGTTTCAACCAGCCAGTTGAGTTACTCTGTGACTGTGACACTTTATACTCAACTGCTTAGTTGAAACAAAACCTTAGTCTGGATTTCTTCTTTCTAGACCTGAACTTTCCACCTGTTTCTGTAATCGATTAATATTGTGAGTAACTTCCCCAATACTGTGTATCTTGTTGTATCAAATTGTGTTGAATCAAATTGCCCTGAATAACACTGCATTGCAATAGGGGTGAATCGTATCATATCACATTAGTAGTTACTTCATATGTATCTTGAATGTAATTTAATTGGATCGTTAGCAGTGCATGTGTATCACACCGGCCGCAGTTCATGAAGATGTGCATCACATCGGCCGCAGTTCATGGAGATGTGTATCACACCGGCCGCAGTTCATGAAGATGTGCACCACATCGGCCGCAGTTCATGGAGATGTGTATCACACTGGCCGCAGTTCATGGGGATGTGCATCACACCTACCGCAGCTCATGGAGATGTGCATCACATCGGCTGCAGTGCGTAGGGATGCACATCCCTTATACTTAAAAAAAACACTAAGTATCCTTCATTGTGCATCACCCACATCTGTGCACCTTCACATCTGTCCATTCCACTGTCAGTGTACAGTTGTATACTATCAGAAAAAAGAGTACCAATTTGTACCTTTGCATGTCACTGGGGCTGTACCCTCAAGGGTCTGCCAATTGTACCCTTAGCTGAAGGTAAATGTACATTTTAGTCTAATGTAAGGTACAAAAATGGACTCCGAAGAACATCCCCAAGGTATGAAGAACATTAATGTACTATCGATGGTACAAAAATGTTCCTCAGAGTCCATTTCTGTATCCTAATAGGTACAATAACCTACAACTAGAGTACAATTTGCAGACCCTTGAGGGTACAGCCCCAGTGACACGTCAGAGGTACAAATTGGTACTCTTTTTTTTCTGGGAGTGTACAGTCTGTACAGCACTATATACTGTTCATGCACACATTCTCCTCTCTATTACCCAACGCTCCACATCCTTCATGTGGCTGCAGATCTACCATAGGTGTTCTCAGCATTGTTGCATTGGCAAGGAAGGGCACCAACGCTGCCAGTTGTCATGGAGATGCGAGGAATGTTCTCAGGAGCGTTTTGTTTTTCCGGGATTTCCAGGATGTGGAGAGTGAAGGTCCGGAAGCTTCTGATTGGGACAAGTATGCCTTGGAGGAGTACGAGATCCTGGTAGCAGAGGAGACAGCCAACGAGCAGTTACAGGAGGGGTGAGACTTGCATCACTGGCTCCTGATCCCACCAGCGTGCTCTGCACCAGGGCACAGTACTGAGATACAACACCTAAACACAATGCTGAGATTCACTAAGGCTGAGTGTACACAGCCAGTGAAAGAGTTCTGTAGTGATATTGAAGTCTACACATTGAACCAAGTGACGGGGTTAGATGATGAGATTGAGTGCCAGATACCAGTACAGGAACACTGTCTTTTGCAGTAAAGGGAACCAGAGGAAATAGACAGTGAATTCAATAATGCAGTAATGGCTACCTTGACAATAAATTGAAAATATTCTCATTAAACGTTAGCATGTGATTTATTTGCAGTGAGGTGAGAGATTTCTGCCAACTCTAATATTGTGTGGCATTTTTTCTGCCTGATAGGTCTTTTGAGGAGGATTATGAATCAGACGAGCTCACCGTCCCAACGGAAATAGGAAGTAAAAAGGACAAACTGGTCATTTCCGACCTGTCAGCATGAGCCTCGTGCCCACCCCCACTCCTTATGTGCGATTTTCTCTTATTCTCTGGAAAGGGAATTGCGCGTTTTTTCTACACTTTCGAAAAGACATTGCGTGTGTGTGTGCGTGTGTGTGCAATAGCACTGCTTTAAAACCAAAATGCTCTCTGTTTTGTGCAATATGTCTTAACCTGTAGATTTGGGTTGCCTTTTTTCCCCTGGTTTGCTATTTTTTATTTTTTGTTGTTTGTAATGCACCGATTGCCGGAAGACTTTAAAAGCTGTAAATCACGCAGGACATTCAAGCGGTATATACATTACATTTCAGGGAGACTGGAATTTTCGTGGCAGTTTTTACCAGATCCGAGAGGGTCATTCACAACGGTTAAAATATTTTACCTAAAAAGTACACGTACGTGTACACAATTTCACTCCAGGTTATGTTGGTCATGTATGCATTTGACGTATACAAATATTAAGTTAAAGTCAACATAGAATGAATTTTGGTTTGTTTATTTTATTTTTATTTTTTGTGCATGGAACACAATTTTTTAATTGTAAGAACATCTTTCACTGCAACGGACTGGTTCGAATGTCACTCTGAAGACTTACCCTGCGCTGTTTAAAACGCCCTAGTGGTCGTTTGTGGTATCACATGGTGTGATGCGTTCCACTGACTCTCATTCATGAGGGGCGTAGATGCCTTATAACAAATTACAGGGATAAGAAAAAAAAACGTCTGAGCCTGTAAATAGCCTTAACGGTGTTTATTAACAGTCGTACAAAAGTAAAATCTCAGTCTTTGTTATTTTCACACACTGCGTCAATATGTTTTTATACGACAGATAATGTAAACATAATTTAAAGAGTCTAAATTAATCTGCTCGGCTGGCGCCACATCTGTGATAATTATTCAGTAGTTACATTTTCGAATGAAAAGAAGGCTGTATTTGAATTAATTTGGAAATAATAGGATCAGTATTATGTCGTTATGGGGGTTTAAAATGATGTCAACATAATTTATTTCACCCATCTGAGAAAGCCATAAGAAAGAATTCAGCAACTGTTGGAAGTTGCGATAACACAATAGAAAAAAACGTATCCGTTCCCTTGTTCATAATAAAGGTTTCCGAACACGCTACTTGCAATATTTTGTACTTTTCTCGGCCATAAAAATGTGAAAAGAACCATATGCAATTGTTTTCCTCTGTACGTTTCAGAGGAAAACTCAAATGGGAGTCACTGCCAGTGTTGTGTACAGGGTGTGTTAGTTATACCCTAGTTTGTGATTGATCTGCACTGCTATGGTATCGTAAATTCATCGATCTGCACACGTTCAGTTCTATTAGATATTAATAGCGAAGGTCCTCGTTTTGGTAGCTGCAAGTTCGCACGGTGGCTCAGTAGCGCCCCCCTGTGTCGACGCGGCACCACAGCGCACGGAAGCTGCCTGCATCCATTTTCAAATACATTTGCTACGGTGCGCTCTGTCGTGCGACGTGAGTTAATAGCCATAGTCTGCTTTGCTTCACGCTGCCATCCTGTTCTTCTTTCTTTGTAATTACTGTAAAATATCTGAAGCAAAAAAGCATATATGCATTCAATTGTGTCGTACAGTATGTTTTTTTCCTGTAGTTTTTAATCTTGAAAATGCAATGGAGAGTTTTATATAGCCATTGTAAATCTCTTTGTATTTTATTATCCCAAGCGATCAGCTGCGCCACTGAGTGGCGCTGGGTTTTTAAATTATGATATTCTTATTACTTCCGGTGTTATGTGCATTAAAGCTTAAATAGGTTAACTTAATATCTGAGTTCACTGTACGAAGACAATCAACTGGATGTTTGAGAGTGTTTTCGGCATCTGACAAGCACTTCTTAGTCGATATTACCTTGGAAGCAATATCACTGCTGTAAGGATGATTTATGAGATTGGGCGGAGTGGTTGTTCGACAAAACCAAATACATAAATTAAAACTTGAGGTTAACTGTCGTAAGGCGTTTAAGGCGCTCCACTGTTATCCTCGTACTATGCAACATGAGCAAGAGGCAGCTGTCGTAGCTACGAGCTGTAACTGCAGCTTCCTGCCAGTTTAACACCATTCGGACTTTCATACGGTTTGTTGGCGGTTTCTATTTTTTATTTTTTCGTTTGCAGACTATGAAGAGTTGCGTAGGCTCCCTTTCTGAAATGCTGTAATCGGGTAGGATTGGTGTTTGCATGCTTTTCTTCCTTTTGAAATTGTGAGACAAAGAAATAAACAAATTAAAGCTGTCGTTTCTTCTTGGGAATACTGTGTGAGTGGCTGTCTCACACACACACACACACACTCGCTATCACATTTCTGCATTGTCAGGTGTTCCTGAGTGTCCCACTCCTTATTCCTGCTTCACCAGTGCCATCCCTTAATGGGACACTAGTTGGGAAACCAGCGGTAGGTCACATGATAACCTGGAAATAGGTTAATACATTGTTTCCCAATCTGGTCCTCAGGGACTCCCAGACAGTCCACGTTGGAGCTGGAGGGAGCAAAAATGTGGACTTTCTGGGGTCCCTGGGGAGCGGGTTGGGAAACACTGGGCTATTGTTTTAACATGCTTGACACTGCATGGAAGTAGACCACAACCGCAGGTCGACCAGAATCTGACTGCAGGCTTAGTTCTTGAAGGGTTCTTTGGTTCTCCAGCCTTTCGCAGTCTCTGGCCAGCAAACATGGGAGCCCTAGTTTGCACTCCTTATGGGGCCTCCCTGCGCACACAGCAACTGACAGCGTGTGCGTACAGATGATCTGAGGGCCCCCCCCCACCCTTCACCACCACCACGGTCGCCTGGAGAGGAGGAATCTGGCCACAATGCCAGAGCTCTGTTCCCCTGCGCTGCATCTCGACACCGTCAGCCTGCTGTTCGGAAAACCGGGCTTCTTCAATCTTGTCTTCGGGCTCAGACACGCAGGGCTTAGCGACAAAACAGCAGCCTTCACAGACAGCAGCCCCGTTGGGTGGTTCGACGGCCGTTTCCCACCGTGAAAAACGAGCCTTCAAGACAGACGGCAAGAAACAAGTGGCGAAAAGCTTCCTTGACTCCAAAAGCCACGTTTGCCTTGAATAAAGAAAATACTCTCAGGGACCGCAGTGGTTTATGAGATGGTACAGAAAATGTCCCTGTTGTGCTGTTTTTTTTTTTAGCTAGCGCTGCTGGAACCTGCGTGCTGGTGGCAAAGAGAGCGACCAACAGATCGTGGTGAATATTAGTCATTAATGCCGAGCGATTGCTTTTGTTAGCACTGAGAACAATGGCTGCCTTATGCTGTGAAAATATAGGTCATCGAAGTGGGGGGGTGCCCTTAAAAATGTGAAACACAACTATGTTGGGCCAGAGATCTGTAACAGAATGGGGGTTTTTAGGAGTGCCAGAGTCACTCCGGGAAAATCACCAAGGTTTTAAACAATAGAGGGAACAAAGAGATGTGTTTGACTCAGCCTAGCAGAGCGGCTTTGTGTTTGCTGAACTTTCGCTTCCAGTTCATTGTAGGTGACACACACTATCCATAACTGAGAGACAATGAATTGGCTTGACCAGATTGTTTCTGGGTTGTGGATAGAACGGGAGTACATGGGAAAAAGTGCACACAAGCACAGGTAGGTCATCCTAATGCCATGTGTGCAGACAAGCCTGGGAGTCGAACACACAATCGTGGAGGTGTGAGGCTTTGGTGTGAACCTATCGCCTTAAATCAGTGTTTCCCAAGACGCTCCTCAGGGACCCCCAGCCAGACCACATTTTTGCCGCTAACACACCTGTAGCAGGAATTCAATGCTCTTGATTGTTTGGCTCAGGTGAGCTGGGCAGGAGAAAAGAAAATGTCCCTGAGGACTGGGTTGAGAAGCACTGCCTTAAGTTACCCAGTCTCTCATGCTCTCAGGCGCCATTGCAGCCATGAGGGATTTGCAGGATTGTTTTTCTTTATCGCCAGTAGAAAATGACAGAGCAGCTGTGGATATTGCCAGGGAGCTCTGTGAGATACAGTCTGATGCCGATCTAAGGGTACATCCCACCCCCCTCAGAATGGTACATCCCACACCCCACAGAATGGCCCCACACCAGGGCCGGACTGGCCATCTGGCATACTAGGCATTTTCCC
>JAOYFF010000045.1:4758258-4769828 GCA_025773925.1 Cryptomyrus ogoouensis | reverse complement strand
AACCCCGGAGGCTGAAATATGCCACACTGCAGAACAGGTTCCACAGGAGAACCTGTGATGGAACCCGGGATATCTGCCCTTGCCCCCTAGACGAACTAGTGAAATGCAGGTTAGGATGTCGACAGATTTAGCGCAGTGATTGCCTTATCCGTCCCGGATTATCAGCATGCGGCTGATAATGTCGAATTTCCAGACGGGCTGTCCTGCGTGTCTGGCTCTGCCACAGGGCATGAGTGTCCGCTTGTTACATGACTGACTGCTGACGAACGGCAGACACCCAACCCCTCCCTGCCCTGCCCCGCCTCTACTTCGTGGGTTTGGGGCGGATTAAGAGATCAAAGGCATGCTTTGCTCCTCTAGTGGACGATTGGCCTCGCCGGCTGCCGCTGTTCTCCCCACCTCGGAAGTCCGGGGTTCGATGCGTCTGGGGGCTCCACGCGCACAGATACCCGAAAACTCCGGGAGCCTCCGTGGTGTGGTTCGGCTTTGCCAGAAGGGGCCTCTTAACGCCTTTTCCAGATCGGCCTTCCTGCTAAAGCTATTCGACACAGACGGATTGTTGTGACAACTGTGGGGGGGAGATGGATGGCTGATGGGTCTGTACCTCCCCACCCCCCACCTCAGCATTTTGTTCCTGTCCCGCTTCACGACCAGGTAGTCGAATTCGACTCACTGCACTCTTCTCCAGATGTTTTTTTTCTTCTTTTTTGGAGGATGATCTTTCTGAAGCCAGGAGATGGAGATTGCTGTTGCAAAAACACAGGAACCAGGGTTGGGGGCCCAGATGGAAAAACCATCCTTGTTCTTTGCATTCCAGAAAAGGCAACTGTGGCAGCAGTTCTGAAATGCTGGAGGGTCGCTTTCTGCCTGGCCTGTATTTTATACCTTTTCCCTCACGCCCTGTGTTCTCTTGCTAAATCACGAAGGCCTTCTTCTGTTTGCCGGGGAGGGAGGAAGCGGAGACATTTTCTGAACTTCCCCGGAAACACAGAAGAATTATTAATTCTTGCAAGATCAGGATGATTTCAGCCTTTTTTTCTCTCCCAGTATGACACACGATTTTTTTCTTTCTGTGGGAAAGGAAGGGAAGGGAGGGGGAGAGTAGCAGGGGTGGCACGGCCCTCCAATGAACGCGAAAGGTCGCTTCAGTTCAGCTGTTTGAGAAGGCCCCGGAATGCCCCGCGCCGCTGGCTGGCATGGCGACTGCCCCCTTTGTCTGGGGTGGGCCAGGCCTCTCTGTCTGGCCACGCCAGCCAGATTGTTTTCATGCCGCTCTCGCCCGCGGAGGTCGATGGCATGTGACGGGAAGCATTGTGCCTCGGCCTAGCCATCGCTGCCTTTCCCTCAGATTCTTGGGGACTTAATTAGTTCCTGCGATCTTTACATCTAGATAAAAGTGGGCGTCGGCCATTTCTCCAGCTGCATCGAGCAGCTTTATTTGGAAAGTTTCTGGCGGGACGGACAGACAAGCGAAACATCTGGTAGTAACAGGCAGCTGCCCCTCAACCGGATGGTGGGCAGTGCCCTCTCACCGTTGGCAGAGACCCAGAAGGGTAGATTGGTAAATACCCCCCCCCCGGGTATCTGAGGGGTGAATTTCAGAGGAAGCTTCTTGGATGCTGCTTTTCTGGGGGCTTTCCTGCAGGAAACAGGAAGTTCAAGGCGTGCCGAGGCTGCCTCTGGGAAAATGGGCGCTCAGAATGGAACATCGGTTTGCTGCTGGTGGGATGGCGGCTGTCATGGCAACAGAATCTTGTTGTTAATGGAGCTTCAGATGCTGTTCAGTTCAGACCTGTAGTCTCGGAGTTTGGCGACGTTTACATTTGTGCTTTAAGTCCCATGTTACCTGATATCTTGGCTGACCTCCATGGCTCCTCCATTTGCGGAGGAACCTTCTGGTCCTCAAGGCATCGCTACACATCTGAGAGTCTTGGCTGGATGTGATGCTGCTTGCTTTGTTTGTGAATATTAGCCAGCTGGTCCTTCAGTGCTTGCGACGTTCGGTTATTACGCTAATGCGGCAAGGGAGGACCACACAAAAGAGAGAGCGGGAAAACGCAGCAAAACAGTAACGTGAAACCTAGCAACAGATGCTATTTTAGCATGTTAGCATTTTGAAAAAGACTTATTGTATTCCTCGCGATTGATGCCGTGGAGGCTGGTTGCTCTGCTGGCTGGCTGGAGGGTGGAGTGGATCCTCGCAGAACTCAAGACAAAAGTGTGGAGGACTGTCAGCACACTATCTGCTCGGTCTCCCTCTAACGGTTGCAGAATAACAGGAGGACGCCGATGTGGAAGGATGCACCATGGGGATTCCATGCCTGTGCCACACTCGGAGCCCACAAACGCCTGGCGTTGGCTCCTGTGTCCAGTCGGCAAGGGGCGCGTGAGATTTTTTCCCTGAAATTTAGCTCTATTCGGTGACAGTTCTGTGCATTCCAGTCATAGGCCCAGATGCCGTAAGTAATTTTTCTCGAGAAACTGTGTCTTACGTTTTGTTCCTTGGTAACCTTTTTTATTTCCTACTAGCCTCAAAACTCTGTTACAGATGCAGAGTCGCTGGTGGGAGACCATGGCTGGCTGGCTTATAACTGGGCTTGAGGGGGGGGGGGGCTCCATATGGGGAGCATGAAAGGAGGGAGGCAAGACCTGCCAAAGAAAACTGCCAGAGATGGCATACAGACAGAGAGCATGGCCGGCTATGGGATGGCGTTGACACTGTTTGAAGGTTCCCGTTTTCATTAGTCTTCTGGGATCGTTGTTCCAGTAATCAGTAATCAATACCAGAACCTGCACTGGATGTAAAATATAAATTTTAAATGTGTGAGTTGGAAGACCACTTATTTTTATTTTTTCTTCTGTCCCAAGTCTCCATTTAGCGTGATCTGTATTTTTGGAAGCTCTGCTTCTTGTCCCCATTGTGAGAGTGAATATCCCCAACAGAAAGAGTTGGTGGAGTCTCAATGGGATTGCTAATTATAGCTGGTTAGCGTTGGGGGGGGGGGGGGCGGAGTTGAGGGACACATGTCCGCGAGGTCTTGTTTTAGCCAGTGAGGAATGGGGTCACGGAAATTAAATGCTGATCCCCCCCTCCCCCCCTGCCCATGCTTTCCCTTTCACGCCCACTGAGGCGCAGGAAGCATCAGACCCTCTGATGGTGGTTTTCCGTAATCGTGACCTCCTTTTAACCTTTCCTCCCCGGGAGCAGTAGCCTTCCTCAAGGTTCTTCAAATAAGTCATTTTTCTGATGACGTGTCTCCCTTTTTTGTTCCTGTCTTTGGCTAAATGTTCCTCAGAAGGTCACTGTGAAACCCCAGCTTCCTGGAGGCTTGTCATACTACCACACCTCACCCCCGCCCCAATGAAGGAAACCTCTCTTGTACTTGGACCCAAGTTCTCTTGTGATTTTATTTTATTTTTTTTATATTTTTTACCTCAGCTGTCCAGAACAGTGGGGCACAGGCAAAGATTGCTTCCAAAAAATGGTACTGAACATGTGTTGAGCCTTCTTTTAAAAGTGGAAATTTAGTGGTGAAACCCTGCTGAAATCATATTCATCTCATAGGGAAATTGCAGCAAATCTGTGAGAGATCGTGGCAAACTGAGTCTTGGTCTTTCAGAAGATTTGTGCTCGCAATCTGCATTATGCATCAAAATGTCTCCCAGGGATCGCATTTAAACCTCTGCATGGGGACTCTTCTGCTATTTATTTTTATATATATTTAAAAAAATGTCCCCTTTGGGTGTCTGTCGATAAGGCAGCTGATGGTCACTTGCCTTAGTCATGCAAGCGATCGCCCGCATCCGGCCCTGTATGGCTGCTTGCTCACCATACGAACATCATACACTTCACCTACTTACCCTGCTTTAGGAAGACATTCCTTACCTACACCAGATCTCATTCTCCCAGTGCTCTACACATTCTGAACAGTACAACGCTAATATCCCGTCCTGACTTTTAATTCCCAATGAGCTCTTACACCATGAGAATTTGAAGATCAGGGCAGACTTTGGGAAGTTAGCTTGAAGGTTTTCAGTTGGACTAGGATGGAAATCTGGGACGTTTCACACATCCAGACACCCTTTGTATCCGGTGGATCCAGCTGTTTTTTTTCCGTTATTTTTTTTTTTTTCTTTTTACAGCCTTTGGCAGTTTGTCTTGTCTAATTACTCCCAGCTTTCCATTTGTGGATTGGACAGGATGACTGTACTATCTCTCTGGCAGGTCCACCAATCTCCCATGCCTGTCAGTCTTGCTCAACCGGGAACATTTGTTTGTCAGGGTGGGTTCTCAGTGGTAGGAAGGGCGTGTTTTGGAAAGCCGGTTGATTGATTGGCCTCTGGTCTGGGGAATATCTGGAGACCAGCTTTGGGAAGGTTTGCTTTGCCCCTGTTCATCGCTGCCTCTTCACCTTACCTGATTGGTGGGAGAAGAATGAGAGAGCGACTGGTGTTGGCTGGAGAATGTGTGGCAGCAGGCAGAGTCTCTGCATGTGGGTGTCCAGCCCTCACCTCCCAACTTCCATCTTGGGTCATGTTGACCATTCGTGCAGTTTTGTTTCATCTCCACATTCAGTGATCTGGCAGCTCCGCTCCCCTCGCCGTCACATCCTCTTCAAAGCAGTGCGTCGTAAAACTGAAATCAACTTTTCCCTCCCTCTTTCAAAAATGCTGAATTAGCACCATTCATTAACAAACATGGCAAGCCGTTCTCTCTCTGTACCTGGGAATTCCTGCCCAGTGATGTCGCTCTCCATTGTGGGCTGAAAAGCACCACATGAGGCATCCTGATGACCCAGTTCTGACTTCCTTCACAAATAGAGAAGAAAGTGTGTGGTACCATCCCTCGATCACACGTTTAAAGCCCATTGCCATTGTCTTCAATGCCGAGGAGCTATGTTATTTTGTATGGGAAAGAGTAGCTGTTCTTTCAGTGGTGTATGCGTCTTGACAAGTGCTGGAAAATTAACCAGCGAGTTGAATTTCATAGAACAGACTCACCTGAGCCTCTACTTTACTGCTTATAGATGTGGTTCAGGTGCATGCTAGGGCTAGCGTGACAGTCCTGTTCATGTTTGTGTGGATTTCGGCTAAATTGATTCTTAGGGTGGGGAAAGTTTATCTTTAAAAAATTACAGTACAACATGTATCAACAGAAAAAGACGTGTATTTAAATATGACAAGATGACCACATCTGCTTTTGTTTATAGCTTCCCTGCTGGATAAAAACTGACGGTTTAAGCCAGAGGTTGTATTTACTATATTTTTTTTGTTTTTAACCAACAAATAAAGTAAACATTTCCGCTGGTCCCTACCCGTTTAGCGGTTTCATGTGGTTAGTATTAACAGAGGTGAGGTACAATGATGATTTCATGGTTTTTGTCTTTGTTTACCACTCTCTGCGTTTGTTCAAGAACCTTTGTTTGACTAGCTACGAACTGTCTACACACAACGTTACTGGCATACCGATTTTCGTGCGACTGTCTGCCAACGTGCATCTAAGGTAGCAGGGCCACTTCTAAGATTTTTTTTAAGGTGGGGGGGGTATAAGAGGTGCTTAGTCCATACCAGCCTTATTAGCTAGTGAGGTTTTGAATCTGTGAGTGACAGGGTAGGGAGCACTGCTGGGGCCAATCAGCTTTCAGCTGGGGTTCCTCTGGCCCCACCCCTCTATTTTTTTATGTTGCATTTAAAAATTTTGCTTCTTAGGTTGTACTTGGCTTCCGTGCAACTGAGTACTCGGCTCATTAGTTATACTTTCCTGTAATGTAGTCATCAATGGCAGCGTATTACCTAGAAGTTGGGATGGCCCTGGGAACCAGAGCCAGATGTAAATTTTGCTGAGGGGGTGCCGAGAGTGGCTGACTATATCTGAAATGGAGAGTTACGATCTCGCTGAGTCACCTACAAGAGCGGGGATTTTATTCCGGAGTCATTATGTAGTTTAGCAGGAATACCTCCACTGGACCATAAACGCATGCGGGTCCTGGTTCTGTCTCCAACCACAGCTCTCACATTTGTCCCATCAGTGGATAGTTTTTTTTGCTCCACTCGATGACTTCAGCAGTACTGGAATGCTTTTGGCATTTTGTAATTGATGTGGGAATCTCTTCTTGCACAATTCAGTTGAATTCTTATGCTCATTTTTGTTCCATGAAACCACAGAACAGCGTCTGTCATCCTGCAAACAGGCTATCAAAAAAAAAGAAGGATCTCAACGTCACGACAGCGTGTCAGACGCGTTTTGTATGGGCCGTTCTTGCGGTCGGACATTAATGAAGCCTGATAGCATTACCATTCATGATGTCTCTTGATCAGGTGTCTTGCAAATGATGGAGGTCTGTGCCAGTTAGTCCATTTGATAATTATTATGAATGTTTTTGATGAAAAACATTCATCCTCATTCTGTTTGACAGCAGTATTTTTGCTAGGCTCAGATTGTACCCTGTTTTTTATATTGTTAGATTGTTCTTTTTCACAGATGGTTGTGTAATGGCTCTCTCTCTCTCTCCCCCCAACAGAAAGGCAGTTCAGGAAAGTTCTCCATGAATGTACGTCACAATGATGATGACAGACCAGATGCCACTGGACCTTCCTCCGCCCCTACTGAATGGCGAGGTTGCCATGATGCCTCACATGGTTAACGGGGACGCGTCGCAACAGGTTAGTCTGGGGACCTGATGCTGCATGGAATTGTGGGATAGTGCACTTCCCATAATGTCACTGGTCTTTTCATCATTTCCTGTCGGTCCTCCTTACCTGCAGTCAGAATTCCTTTACATTGGCATTCTGTGGGGTTGTATTTCCCAATCCGGTCCTCAGGGAACTGCAGACAGTCCACATTTTTGCTCCTACCTAGCTCCCTACTGGAGCAAAAATGTAGAGACATTGGCAGGGAGTTGGGAGGGAGCAAAAATGTGGACTGTCTGCAGGTCCCCAAGGATCGGGATGGGAGACTGTTTTTCTTCTATGACACCCAGGTGTAGAGTGGATGAGGCGTAGGATGAGGAACGGATAGGAAAGGTGAAAGGGGGCCTGGGTGACGTGAATCATTCGCCCGCCGTCCGGCCTGTAGGAGGGGTGTCGCGCATGTGCATTCCGCTTTTTTATTAATTTTTTTTCCTACTGAGCCACACGTGTGATCTCTCATAGCGTGAGGCGTGGCGCACCCCTGCTGAGTCAGCCGTCGTTCCACAGCGTCGCCCCGGACAGGGGGGGACTTGTTCTCCCGCTAGTTTCGGGTACCTCGGCGTGGCATGTAGAAACCCAATGGCAGTGATTCCTTGCCATCTCTGTTTCTCCGGAGACGGGAACTGAGCGAGCAGGGGAGGGGTCTGTCTGGGGACTGGGGTGGGGCGGGAGGCAGGGGCGGTTGGCAGAGGCGGTTGTCTGGTGAGAGAAATTGGCTTCCCCTGTCATCACTCCCCCCCCCCCCCCCCTTTTCAAACCTGGGTTGACTCGGTAAGACCACATTTAGGTTCCCATAGCAACCACAGCAGCAGACTAGGAAGTGGATGGCCAGACTCGCGTCTCTAACGTCTAGATGGGAATACCGCCGCAAATTCTGGTAGTAGATGCACTTCCTAACATAGAGCGTAGGAAGTTCCAAAATGTCTGCGCAGCTCCTTCAGGTTTACAGGCAGATGTACACGGCGAACCAGGTGCAGGCTGACAGCATGACGGTAAGCATGCATCTCCGACAGACGCGCACGTGCAAAGTGGGACTTCCTGACTCCGAAGTGTTAAGTACCGGTACATGTCGTCCCTTGTGTCAGAAGGGTGTGACTTATTGTATGTCAGAAGCTTCATGATGCTACAGACTGATGTGATGGCTTCTGGTTGAATCCAGACACTCTGAGGGTTTTCAAAATCTGCATGCGTTACAAGTGCCCTGGGAAAATTAAGTAGTTCTGAAATGCCGTGGAATCCCCGGATTCCGGAAAAGCCCCTCGGGTCGTCATGGGGGACTCGAGATTGTTTTTGTGAAGCACTTGGTGCGGAATGTGGCTTGATGGAGCGGACCTGCTTTCTCAGAGGGTGTTTCTCAATATGCATACTCGACCGTACTTGTGTTTTCCTATACCTGTTTCACGTCATCTTCCATCGCCGAAGACCCGTTCCAATACTCAAGAACAGAAGCACAGAGGACGGTAAAAATCCCCAGATGTCGTTCTTGCCCCCCCCCAAATATCGAGGATACATCGGTTGCGTTCTTGCTGAATGAGATCAATCCCATGATTCATTGCTCCCTAAGTTTATTCTTGGAAGACAAGTCAGCAAGACCGGTCTTGCCAAGGCCACAAGTGCAATCTTTGCGTTCTTGGTATTGAGAAACACCTAAAGGTTCCACCTCTGCTGGGTTACATGATGGAGTTTTAACCTCTCCCCCTTGTTCCGACAGGCGTCCTGTTATGATGTCACATGACTGACAGCGCTCTTTTCCTCGTAGGTCATTCTGGTCCAGGTCAACCCAGGAGAAACGTTCACCATAAGGGCAGAGGACGGAACCCTCCAGTGCATCCCAGGTATGTTGACGCATCATCTATCCACCTGGTTGATGTTGCCTGGTGGTTTAATTTCAAAGTCTGTACTATATATATTTTGTGATTTGTTTTCAAAGTGACCAAATCTGACCCCAGCTAAACAACAGCAGTGCAAAAAATGGTCTTGCAACCAAACCTCAGTACATTTTATCCCTCTGCCAAAACAAATTAGCTCGCTTCAGCTTAATTTGCAAGGTTTACAGTGATGTGGTAAACCTGGATACTTCACCGAACCCTGAAAACAAGCTCTTTGGGGCTCACTAGGCCGTCCAGCCAGTGGCAGTAATCAGTAGCACTGTCCCTTTTCACTGTTTTCTGTGGTTTTTACAGCTAAGTGGATCCACAGCTCGTGCTTAATTCAATTTAGTGCAAATCACAGTCTCGTCTCTGTGCGGAAGAGCCTTGGCAAACGTGGGAAGGTTTGATGGACAGTACACCCGCCAGAGGATTAGTCTTCATTCTCCCCTCTGGAGACGAATAGTCGCCGATTCAAACTGTCTGACCCCCTGTCTTGATCATCGCGCCATTTGTTGTGGCGTGGCGATGTGGTTTGAGCTCGCCGCTGATCCCAGTGGGTCCCGGAGGTACAACGCGTTGATTTTTCTGATCCAGCAGTCGGAGTGCCGATCCCTTTGGCCGAGTCGGCCTTTATTGTTTTCGCGGCTGTTTCTCATGGTTTGAGTCCCAAATCAGGGAATCGGGTTGTTCAATAACACTCAAATTTCCATTCAGACCTCCGTGTCTCTACAGAAATGGGATGCACTGCAGGGTTGCTCTAGATCTTTTGTGTGGGGAAGGTTTTTTTTCTAGCTTAGATCTGAGTAAAGTTCTTAACAGGAAGCTTCACGCCTCAATCACCAACGCTTTGGAGAAGTTAGTTACTAAAGACGCACAGCACCCTGGCATCAGGAGAAAGACAGTCTGACCCCAACAGAAGGAAAATGCCAGAACAATCTGACCCAAAGCTTTTTATTCAGTGGGCCTAATTATTCACTATGGGCTCTAGGGTCTTTATTTTCTTGGAAATGCTTAGTGCATGGGGGCTGTTTGTTTTGCAGGTGGGCGTGTATTTGACTTCTGTGAATAATTTAGGGCGATCGTCTTAGCCCAGAAGGTCCTGTGTGAATAGGTGGCTAGCTGGTGGTTCTTTGCCTTGTAGATTTGTTCTTTGTAGATTTCGATGTGCCTTCCACTGGTCTCTAGGGACGCCCCTGATTCTGACGCCAGTGGGAATGTGTGCATTTCTGACTCTTTGACTCGTCTGACCTGACCGTGTATGTCTGTAGCTTATCTGTACCCGCTTGCGAGTTTGTCTGCACATGTCAGAATCTGTGTTTTCCATAGATTCACCCAGATGGTGCGGAAAAATGTTTTTTGTTTTTTTTTTTTTAAATCCAAAGCAGTCTTTTTGAAAAACGAAAAGCAGCAGTACATCATTGGCTCGCATACGCCCTTCCAAAAGAAAGTTCTTAAGGTGGAGCTGGGACTCGTGTTTCATTCAAGTAAGTCTAAGTGAAATCCGCACGGCAGGTAAACAGATGTGTCTCTGTATGCGTGTATCAGAATCCGTCTGCCCCCCCCCTCCTGGGCCTCTGCGATGCCTTTGATGTGTGCCCTCACCCCCTCTTCCCCCACGCCGCCCCATCCCTTTGGAGATAATCTTCGCTCCTCCTTCCTCATGCGCCGCCCTGCAGGGAATGAAGGAATCGCGAGGCTTGTAATTAAAAACCGAAAGCAATTTAATGGGAACGTGCATTCCCATGTGGGTGGAGCCTAACTGTCGGCCCGGCGACGGTCACCTGTGGCTCTTCATGGTTTCGTCTTGGCCGGCTGATCTTCTGGTGCGGTGACCCCTCCCCCTGGTTTTGCCTGGCACGAGCTCCAGGGGCAAATCGGCCCCCACGGCACCGTCAATAGAGCCAAGGCTTTGCTTAGAGCTGGGGGTGGGGCAAGGCAGAAGTGGCAATTAGTGGCGTAAGAAGCGGAGCGCTGGTGCCAAGCCTCTCTGTACTTTTGGGCTTCTGAAGGACAGGGATTCTGTCGTACATGGATGAAAATCTCCCCATCGGGGAACGCGACTGCCGCGCCGATCTGGAAGGAAAAGTTTGGGCGCTGCAAAATTTTGCTCGCTGTTTGGCCGGCCAGCCAAACCGCGGTATCAATCCGTCCCCCTGGGCAGATTTTGGTAGCGACGTCGCTGAACCATACAAGTTTCACCGGAAGAAACATCTTTGCCATGATCCCCACCCAGTGCAGGAAGTACAAAGGCCGTTGTCCACATTGGGCTCCCCTGGAGAGGAAGTTTATTCTGTGCAGCTGTGTGGGCGCTGGCTTGTTTGCATCGGTTTGAGGCACGCCGCTCTGATAGGCGGTTTGCGTCTGGTCGTCACCCTATCGACGCCAGATAAGAATAACGACGGTAGCCTGCTCCCCCTGTCCCCAGGCGAGCGTCCAGCACTTTAAGGTACTGTCAGGCAGCCATGGGCGCTGAGCACCGCACTTTGCCATCGTTAGCTACCGCGAGACCGGATTTGCTGCCACTGGCTGTCATTAACCACAGTTAACTGGCATTAGCTACTGCGAGATACCGTACAATCAGCATTTACAATAGAATAGTGGTAGCACATAGCATATCGTTACCTTTGTCTCTTCACGCATCTTGGTCTCCATGAGAGGTACAGAAAGGTGAGAGTAAGCTTGGCGGGGGGGGAAGGTCACAGCACAGAGTTAGCCAGCGTGCAGCACCCCGGGAGCTGGGGGTTAAGGGCCCAACGGAAGTATCAGTGCAGCGGCCCCGGAATTCGAACCGGCGACCGGAGTCCCAACCCGCTGAACCACATACCAGCTCTTAAAAAAATAACGCGAGTGTGTTTCCACTCGGTTTAGCCAATTTTTGGTAAGCGATTGCAGGAATGCTGCCTCCCTGGGTGCCGTGACTTCCTGGCTTGGCCTATTTACAGTAGTTTTAATATTTCACTACTTTTCTTATGAAACAGATGCGGGTTAGCTAGATATACTGAAGAGTTT
>JAOYFF010000045.1:4731967-4744366 GCA_025773925.1 Cryptomyrus ogoouensis | reverse complement strand
GATAATTGTACAGATGAATTCTGGGTAGATTTGGGCACGCCTCAGAATCGTAGTGTGAGCGGTATCGGAGCGAAATTAGAGTGAGACAGAGTGACCGCTCCTGCCTTAATTAAAAAACCGCTCCGCGCTCTGACTAAATTCCACCCGCTCCGCTCCGCACTCTTGCGCTGCTCCACTCCGCTCACATGCTCGGCTCTGTACACTGAGCACTTTAGGTGTCTGCATTCTGTGTGGGGCATTTGGATATGTGCATGTCTATACAAGTGATCGGATCTGAGACCAGCTGCAAACCTGGGTGGCCGGCAACACTCACCTCCCGCACAACATTCCCCAGAGATTCCTGGCTCGTTACCATCTTCCTGAATAGAGACAATAACACCCCAGCCCACTTTACTACATTATTACACTCTTTACTACAGTCCTCCATACAAAGCACAAAACCTGCCTATGCAACATGCACACCAATGTGGCCAAAACCAGAGGTGGGCAATTCAGGTCCAGAGAGTAAAAATCCAGACCAAGATTTTATTTCAACCACCCAGTTCAGTATAAAGCATCACAGTCACAGAGTACTCAACTGGCTGGTTGTAACAAAATCTTGGTCTGGACTTTTGCTATCTGGACCTGAATTACCAGCCTCTGACCAAAGCAGCTGCCTGTTCAACTGAATAGAGTCACGACTCTACGGTGAGGGACAGAAACATATATATTTACAGTTTTAAAGATGAGTAGATGAATCTCCACCTACACAGTAGCAGTTTAATCTATTCTGGCCTCCTTTAACCTAAGGAGCCATTTGAAGTGTGTTTATGAAAAATGGAACAGAAAAGTATGTACTTGTTCATTGACAGACCCTCCCTCCACCCTGAGGAGTGCTGGTACCTGAGAATCTTCCGGGACACGGTGAGGGTGAAGTTCCCCTCACTGTCCGGCTGGTAGGTGGACGGGACGACAGCGTAGGCCCCCGGGGGCAGGCTGCACTGGAGGCTGACCTCCTGGGTGTAGCAGTGTGGCACGCAGCTGGCCTGGGGCTCCTGGCCTTGGGTGATGCGGGGTTCTACGAACCCGTCGGGAACCTGGCAAACCCCCAGCCCCCACCGCAAAAATAAAAAAAAAAAAAAAAAGACACAAACGCGCACACACCAGTGACTATGCTGAAGCTGCACAATCATGACGCCAATCATGCAGCATGATGTCACATGATCCCATTATCTATACCCTTCCAAGGCCCGCCAATCTACAGATACCACCTTAAAAAGGTCATGTCTGGCTGGCTGCTTCTGCAAGCTGAGGCCTCTGAGGGACCCCTCCCCCAAAGAAACAGATTTCACCCATTTATACAGGTGGATGTTAACTGGAGCAGATGAGGGATGTAATGTCGCTGTAAGGGACAACAGCGAGACCCTGGTGTTTCTCAATACTAAAGACGCAAAGACTGTACTTGTGGTCTTGGCAAGACCGATCTCCCTATCTTGCCTTCTAAGAATGAACTTGGGCCGCAAAGAAACATGGGATTGATCTCATTTGGCGAAGATGCAACTGACATATCCTTCATATTTAGGGAGAGTCAAGAACAACATCCGGCAGATTTTTACCGTATGCTGTAACCTCTGTTCTTGAGTATGGGAACCGGTCTTCGGCAATGGAAGATGATGTAAAACAGGTTCGAGAACACTAGTACAGTCAAGTACGTATATTGAGAAACACCCCCCGTGACTTGCATGGGCTCAACATTCAAGAAAACTTTATTAACAGAAATTCATCATAACAAATCCGACAATAAAATGAGTAAATAAAAACAACCGATAAAAGTCTATTACTGCTCCTCACACTTCTGCAGAGAAGTGCTACAAATTTGTGTAAAATTTGCCAGTAGGGGGAGCAGTTTTGCCGATATGGAGAAAATATTTTTTTCTTAATAATCACTATGTCAGAGTGCAGTCAGCCCTGCATACCTGATAGATGTGGAAGCCGATGGGCAGAAAGGCACTAGGGGGGCAGTGCTGCCGGAGGCTGACCCTCACATTGGGCTCCTCACACTGCAGGCTCACCAGAAGCAGCACATGTGGGTTCGTCCAGTGGGAGGGGAAGTTACGGCTGCCGCCTGCAGACTGGCCCGGGACCCAGGACCCCTGGGAAGAGTGGATCTCCCACTCTCCATCCGGCACCGCCAGCGGCGGGACCCCTGGGGCTTTCACTAGGCTGGGGGGTGGGAGAGGCAAAGTGTCACCACACGCCTGCCCACCCCCACCAAACCGAAGTCTGGCTCCACTCGTATCCTCACCCACCTCAGAACGAGGGCCTCGGAGGAAAAAACCCGCAACAGGAAGCTCGCTTCTGCCCCCGGGACGAAGGTGCTGGGGACGACGAGGTAGGCACCCGCGCTGAGATTTGCTTGCACGCTGACCTCACGCTGGTAGGCGTGGCAGTGTGTCGCCACACTGGCCGGCTTGTTCAGGGTTCGAACCAGGTTAAAATGCTTCTTCTCCACCTGAAAAAAAGAAACACGTACACAAACTCCATTACCACAATCATGGATTAAAAGCAGGGTCATCTCAGGACGGGGTTTGAGAAAAATATTATACAATAAGAATGACCTTATAAACCAAGTCAACACTGAAATTACTTGCTTTGTACCCACATATGTGTAAGTTCTACGATAATTATGATAGGTAAAAAAAACCTTCCAAATGTGAAGTCCAATGGCATGGTGCTGGAAGTCAGGCCCTCTGCTGCCCCCTTGTGGTCCTACGGAGTCGATGCACCCCTTAGAGTCTGCAGAGTTCCTCCATAATCGGTGCTGGAGCAGCGACACCAGCACCTCCCCCGGATCCTTCATTTGCAGCCAGAACTTTGGGTTGCTGCCAAAGCTACTGTTGTTACGGCAACCGCCTGAAGAGTGACCTTTGATCCAACAGCTGCCTATTTGATAGCTGTGTGGCAACTCGCAGCCTATTGGACAGACATAAGATCACAATCGATCGCAACGGCATCCGGATCAAAGCCAAATGACGTGCAGTAACAATGAACCCTGTCTGTACCTGTATAAATACTTAAAATAAATCCTTGGCTGCCGATTGGATAGCCCACTGTGACCTCATCAAATTCTTCTAGGAACTCCGCCTCCTCCATCCAGAACTCTCCTTCCTCTGTACGGCTCAGTAGGTCCAGAGCACAGGCTTGGTCCATTTGTTCCCAACGCTCCCCACTAAATGATTTAAACATACGCAATTTTTCTGCTGCTGTCCTCCACCTCACACCAGGAAGCACATCCTCCACCATCTATTGGTCAAGGCCTTTAGCCCCTCCCACCCCCCTCAATCCCCATCCAAAATGCTCCATCCCTTAAAAAAAAAACACACACAAACCCTTCTCTCCAGGCACCTCCCCAGGTAGGCCGGCCCCAGGGGTTTCGAACCCTCAGCAGACGCACTGCTGCCCCGGAAGCCACCGGTACGTCGATCCATTCCATCACGCTGAGTGCGTGGTACTGCCCAAGCTCACTGGCACCTGGGACACAGAGAGGACACGCCTACAGCTGGCGCCGGCCGCATCTGCGCTCATGCTAAAGCTACGCTCCGAACCGAACATGGAGTGACACAGCTGCTTGGCTTCCGTGCATAAAGTGACCTTCCATTCAGTTTAAGGGTATGTTACATGTACCAATAGGTACAAAGGACAGAGTCAAGACTGTTATGGAGGCAAAGAAAGGGCCTTATGGTTGATTTCAGAAAGACCAGGGGCCTGTTTCACGAAGCAGAATTTCTTGCTTAACCGGATAACTTGTCAGATTTAAGGTAGTCTAGGCTAAATAGACTTTATTTTCATCCACTTACATTTGGCCCAGGCTACCTTAAATCCTTCAAGTTATCCAGCTAAGCAAGAAATCCTGCTTTGTGAAACAGGCCCCAGCACTATAAAATACACACATTAGCTTTGTATGTTCTGAAAGATACTGTGAATGACTGACCCAAGCCTTACACAAAATAAACATTTTAGTTCATAGTGTTTTGTTAAAGGAACAGTTTAATCCAGGGGTGGGAAATTTTATCCAGAAAGGGCCACTGGGTATATGCCCACCCCCGGTTTAATCCGCTCAAGAATATAAATGCTCTTTCAGCTCTTACCACCAGGGGCACTGTGCACAGAGCCACTGATCGAACACAGGCCTTTCACAGCCTGAAGACTGTCAAGATCAAGCCTCCGTCTTCCCTTGTCCATCTGTCCAAGTGGGTCTTCCTCATTCCCAGAGTCCTTCAGGCTCCACTGCTCAGCCAGTCCCCCAGTGAGGTCTACAAGGGCTTCAGCCACCTGTCCAGCCCACAGCCGCTCATAAGAGCCACGGAGCCTGTGAAAGATTTATATTGCGGTACATCAACTTAATTGATGCTAGAGGGAATTTCTTGTATATACAGCGGCAGGTACGTAGGGCACAGACAAACATTCACGCAGTGTAAAACAAGTAAGGAGCAAAAACAGAACACCGTGCAAACTGAACGTGGAGCAAAGTAAAAAGTACACAAATAGAATCCTGAAAAAACAGAATATTATACAGTATTAATTAAATAGATGTTAAGAAAACGCAGCAAATTAGTAGATGGCTAGTAAGGACATACAAGCCTCTCTGAGACAAACCGATTTAATAATTACCATGCAGTAAGTACATATTAATATTCTGAAGACCACTGCAGTTGGGCTAACAAGTAACCAGCCAGTCTGGCTTTGACAAAAGATCAGCATCCACACGCTAAATCGCTAACAGTGATTAGCATTAGCTTTCCAGGAGTACTCACTTAGCGTAAGCTTTCTCCAGTAATGGCACCCAGAACACGCTGGGAGACTGGCAGTGAGAGAAGCAGAGCCTGGAGCTCAGGCAGGGCAGACAGTCGTCCACCCGGACATCCACCCAGCAGCCAAACCTCCAGAAGCGGAAGCAGAACTCGCCCTTATAGCCACGGTCACCCCACTGCGGCTGTCCTGGAGGAAACACCTGTGGCGACAACACTGATATCAGGCATAAAAAACGCTTGGTGAACGTTAACTCCAACCAGCCCCATTTCACAAGCAGAGCATAAAGAAAGACAAACAGACCCATTTTAGCAGAGAGTTTGGGTCTGTTAGCACTACCTTGTCCATCAAGTGCTTGTTCTTCAGCAGCGCGGTGCAGGCACACAAGAACCAGCAGTCTCCCAGAATGCCTTGCTTTGGGTGACCTTCCTTGGGATTCTCCGGGAATAGTTTGGGCGATGAGCAGATTTCCTGGACAGGTATATTATTACATATATTAGTCCAGCTCATAAATTGTGACATTCTCTAGATTTACTAGGTGATGCAAGAACAGCATGTGCAAAACCAGAATGCAGAAGACAAGCATCAGATCTGACCACAGGCCAAAAGCATTTATAAATGTGTCAAATTGCTCAATATATTGCACATGGACGCATACTGCAGAAGATGTTCTCACCTGCGGGCGCATCCATTCTACCGCCCCCTGTAATCTGGCGATGGGAGTGCTGCAGTCAGAGAACAGGGAGCAGTCGGCCGGCGCGAAGTCCGGGTCTATGAACAGGCTGCCGCTCGGCTCCATCGGCACCAGCAGGAAGCCCCCTATGCGGCTCAGTTTATCGCAGTCACCTGCATTCCTACGAATTCAGATAAATTAGCTCACAATTTCAAACAGTTTCTCATTAATTTTGCTTTTTCCATCGGCACAAATTTCCATTTTAGGTAAAAGAAACATTAGTTAAGAGCATTTAGTGGGATTATAATGTTTAATATGAATAGCTCACTAAAAAGTAAGAACTACGAAGGGCCATAAGATGAACTTGCAATATAGCACCTATGAATCGTCGCACAGGAAGCGAAAGATAAGCCTTTGAAAGCTACGGACTGGATCGTTATACCATCTTCCGAATTGCCCAGGAAGGTGAATATATGACATACTACGTTCCTCCCTGATAAATAATAACAGTTAAGGCGATTGAAAGGATAATGGACGTGTCGACTGCTATAGAATTGAATATAGAAGTTGGACTGCGAGCAGTACGTTTAGGAACTGAAAGGCGATGGGTCAGACTGCAGACGTGCACGACAAACCACCGCGATGCAAACGGCTGCATTACCGTGGCTTTATGTGCGGACAGAGCCGGCAGCCGGCGACCCAGCTGCTCGTGTGCCACGGGACGCTTCCCGAGCAACCAGCCGGAGTACAAGCCAATCCGACGCTACAGCACGGCCGTGACTCAGCTAATAAACGGAGATAAACCTATAGGCACCTGGATTGATACCTAGCTCATGTGCTTCCGTCGACGGGGGAGGTTTCCCTCCGGGAAGAGGAGCGATTGCACCGCCCTTCCGCCGCGATGCGCTCCTCTGTCTCTTATCCGCCTCCGGTGGCTCTCAGCGGAACTACAAGCGCGTCGCTGATGTATCACAATTACAGCTGCTGCCGGTGCAAAAAAACACGCGAAAAATTATATATTCATATATTTATCCATCTGTGCATCTGGATATCTTATAGTCGCCCCGATTTCGTGTTTTTCCACGGGGAAACCGCCAATACTGAATTATTTCTACCAGCATGTGAAACTGAATTATAATTTCTGATTATAATTGTATTACTTACCCGGCAGTAAAGAAGTTTGTAGCTATCTATTTTACAGCAGATATTCGGGAGAAGTGATTTTGTCAATGGTAAATCCCTCAGAATTTTGTAGGACCTTTTGCTACCGTGATCCGGCAAACTAAGTGAAGTTCCTTAAACCCGAGGGTGTCAGATATAAAAGCTTTAAAATCAGGATAGTTAAATCAATAGAGAATAGTCTAATTTTAAATTACGTTTAATGCCCTGCAAGAGAAATTTAAGAAATTAAAATTACTTCATTGTCAGAAGCGTGTAATCAGTGAATGGTACACAGTTCTTCATCCATGTATAAAATATTTATTTTCATATCTTAAGCATTCAACAGTTTCAAATCATCAATGATATCAAATTTTGAACAAAAGTGCAGACTTTTAGATATAATACTGATCAAAACATTTAAAATGAAATTAAGTGAGTGACCACGGTGTTCTGAAAGCAGAACAATAGCACTTTGTCCTAGTTATAAAACTTGAGTCTGGATCGAAACCAAGAGAACATTCTCTTCAGGTGTGGCCGACGTCTTTGGGACTGATGTCATCTCAGGGTTCAGCCCTTTCTGCTGCTGCAAGTAAATTTATTTATACAGAATTATTGTGCCATAGTGGTTTAAGGGAAGTGCAAGCCTGAATGTAACGTTTGAAAGATAAACAGCTCCCTGACATGGTTTTTGAGTGAACAGCATGCCTGGGCTGACTATGCATCAGTTAAGGACAGACTTACTCGATGATATTCATAGCTTTCTGTACCCATTTGTCTTTGGGGTTGGCGCAGACCCTTTTCTTATTATTTGTGAAGAAGCTGTGGACAGAACAGCACTCATATAAGCACATGTGTCATTCCAAGGAGCAGGTAACTCAAGGTGGAAATTTAGCAATTTAGCAATACCAGGGACCTGATTCAAAAAGCAGGATTTCAAGCTCAGCCAGACAACTTAAGGTCCCCCAGTTTAAATGAATTTTATCTTTGTTCATTTACATTTAACCCAGGCTACCTTAAATCTGACAAGTTATCCGGATAAGCAAGAAATCTTACTTTCTGAAACAGGCCCAAGTTCCAGCCAGGTTATTGTTAGCCATTGTACACGTTACATGTATTTTGTGCATAAAAATACCATATTAATATGACCACAGATAGCAGTTGGACAGTCCTACATGTGTGACCGACTTAATAATAATAGGACGTAAGTGCTAATAAACAGTAAATAACTACAGCTTTAACTTCTGTTGATAAAGGGAGCAGCCACCTTGATATCTGAGGTCAGGATTGTACAAGTTGCTCCGACTTTCTGAGTCGGAATTCCGACTTCAGGGGGCATTCCAGTTGAAATTTCCAACTAGGAACTTGGAAATTACGACTTCCAAGTTCGAATGGAACACAGCATTAGCACGTGTGTGAAAATGCCTGCAAGCTTCCACCCTTTACCAGCTTTCCATGTAACAACTGAGTGGCGTCGCCTGTAGGAGTCTCATTTACTCACATCACTGCATTGATGTTGCAGTATCCTGTAATTCTCTGGGGAATGTAGTTCCTTAGCATGCTCACTGGAACTGGCTTCTCATTGTAACTCGTACAGCACTGTGCAGATCCTGTGTAAACAAATGCTTTTATGTTTTTTTGAATTTTAGAAATTCGTTGAGAATATCTAGAGCAGCATCACAAATCGTACAGGAGCGGAACTGATTTTAGGTGAAAAGTATTCAGGTAGCTAGTGGGTGATGAATGTTCCAGTTTACATAGGTTGAAGCTCTTGGGCTACACAAACAGAATACTGGCGGATGTCTTCATAAGGGTAATACAGAAACAACACAGAGGTCTAACTGGCAGCCGCTGACATCTTAGTGATGTCCTAGTTTCACATTAGCATATTTGTATGAATATGTTTTGCACTGGCACTGTAATGTATCTGGAACAGGTCTTATGTACTTACTCATCTCCCCCAGAGAAACCAGTGCCACCAGAAGGACAAGCAGAGTCGGAATGATCACAGCGAACTTTGCCATTGCTTCAGATGTTCGTCCCCTAGATTGCGTCGATCAGTGCTTTGTTCTGTCTGAGCTACCCCGGCCCCTTCCGAGCCCTTATAAACACGTTCAGTGGCTGGAAATTCTACAAGACTTTCTGGAGACCCGAACCCAAAACGTTCCGATTCCCGGAAAAGTAGGTCAGCGGGAACGCTGACGCCGCAGCTCTGTCGTGAAATCCCCGCCTCGTGTGGGCACCACATTCGAGCAGCATTTGGTGATATCGTTCATTATTTTATACTTTACTAGATAAATATTTTCTCATTTGTATAAATATGAGGGGGGCGGGAATGAAGTTGGTGAGAAGTCAAAGGCACTAACCAGACCTAGATTAGGTCAAACCAAGCCCAGGCGGAAACTGGATATATTTGCATTCTCTTTTATCTAAAGCAAGATACAGTTGAAAAAGCAGAGACGGCCCTGGAGCAATTGGGGTTAAGGATCTTGTTCAAGGCTCAGTGGTAAAACCACTCTGCCAGCCACAGTATCTGAACTGGTGACCATCTGATCACAAACACAGCAGTCTAACCTGCTGGGCCACAAACCATTATAGAGACCATAAGGGCCACTTTAAAGGAACGTTTACCAAAGAATGGTCAACAATAATCATCATATAAACACATCACAGGCTCTATGCAAATGTGGGCTCTATCTGAGGATGCCAAGAAGAGAAGTACTACACTGAAGACTGCAAAAGAACACCGAAGATTCGGAAAAGAGAAAAAGGCGTTTGTGGTCTACGAATGTTGTGGCCTCAATGCAAAATGTCTCAAAACTGAACCTGATTCATCCCTCAGAGATCAGTCACTCAAGAGCACAGAATCGCTCTTTTTATCTTCATCTCTTTGCTTTCTCTTCTGGAGTCCGTGGCAGGGTCAAAAATTTGTGTCAAACACCGGCTCTTGGACACAACTTGTTGCCCCCGGTCAGAAAACTGGAACTGGGAGAGACGTTTTTAAAAATGTTAGCTTTCCAACATGACAGTGAGCCAAAGCAGCAGTGGAGTGGCTGCAGAAATGAAACATAGACCTCCTGCAGTAACCAAGTCTGCAGGCTGACTTCAGGCCTGTTGAAAGGCCTGCATGTGGTTTGGAGAGGGCAGACCCCCCCAGCTCTCTATGACGGCCCTTGATGGTCTGGTGAGGACAAATGGGCCTATATTTCCAAATCCAGTTGTGCTATACTTCTGGACACCTAACAAAAAGAGTAATACAAGCAAGAGAATGTTCTACCAACTATAAGACAAATGGAGTGCACAATTACACAAAATATATTACACCTTTATTGTCAGGGCATTACCGCAATTCTCCTTCACTGATATGTGTCAATCTGTTTTTTATACTGGAATCTTCTTTGCTTGATTTTAGGTTGTTAATTCAATAATTGTGCAACCAGAGGTGGGTAATTCAAGTCCAGAGAGTAAAAGTCCAGACCAACATTTTGTTTCAACCAACTAGTTGAGTATAAAGAGTCACAGTCACAGAATACTCTCGGTGTTTGAAACTAAATCTTGGTCTGGACTTTCACTCTCTGGACCTGAACTACCCACCTCTGTCTGTAACCCCAGAAAACCATGTTAGCAGGGGTGGAAAGTTCAGGTCCAGAAAGTAAAAGTCCAGACCAAGATGTTTTTTCAACCAACCAGTTGAGTACTACTTTCCAGACCTTTCCCTCTGACTCTCTCTCTTCCAGCCATCTTTCTTTACAAGTGTGACATGGTCAATGGAGGGAGGCAAGCATTCATCACTGGAAACATTGCCTGGAATAACTGTAACGGAGCATCCTTATTTGATATATATATATATATAACAGTTTTTTTTACATTTACTTTGTATAAAAACGTGTTTACTTGTATTCCAGTCCATAGAACTGTGTGGAATTATTCTCTTTCTGATCACAAATGAATTTGGACATCAGAAAGATTGTATGAAGCTATGTCTTCCAGTCGCATTTATATGACAAAGAAATGGAATGTAGGGGAAACATATTTCTAAAAAGCATGAATTCTAATTTTAACCCCACCCTCCAAACAATCGAAACACTAAATCCGCTTAAATTGTACTGGTCACCGAGAGCAACATAATTCAGTAGGTCAAATTGCATCCTTATCAAAAAGTTGAGGTTTTTGAAGGGAAATTTTTGCATAAATCATACGAAACTGAAATGAGTGGGGAGGATTGTAGCCACAAAATATATTAAGTTGAAATAATATTATAAAAGATCAAACCTCAGGTTGAAGGGAAAGTTTTTGCAGCGAGGTAACCAAAAAATCAGAGGAAAAACCCGATTTCACCATGACCCAATTTGCTTTGAGGAAATGAAGATGCTCCACTTTCTGAAGGACTTGATGAAGAACAACGTGCTTCTGACCTAAATAAAAAAAAAGACGGTTTGAGAACTGCATGTGCTCAACCACCAAGTGCATGTGAATAACTTAACTTTTAAAAATATAAATAAAAGAGTCCCAGAAGGATCTATGGTCTTCACAGGGGAAAGTCAACAGTCAGATCATGATACAGTTACAAAGGAAACATAAATGACATACACAACATTACAATAACATTTTCTTTAAATAATGCTTTAATCTTAACATGCACAGATGTGGACAAATTTGTTGGTACCGTTAAAGCTCATTGAAACAATATTTATTTTAGAAAGATATGCTAAAATAGTATGGACAGATTTGTTGGTACCCCTAAATAAGACTATTTATCCTTGCATTATAGTTTGGTTTCAAACTTGTGTCTTGTCTTATCTTATCTTATCTTATCTTGGCAAATACCTTGCGTTACAAATACCACAGATTGCTGATAAGAGTTCACTGTTCCCTGTCAACTAGAAGCCAAGCAGAACAGAGTATACGAATGACGAAGCATAAAGCATCAAGGACATCTGACATAAATAAACGGCAATATAACTAGGCGAGATTTTGTTGCAAATATATATAGAGCCGTTTTAAACTATGTGTTTAACCTTAATTATTATCACAGGAGCTTTCAAGCTTTTCATCAGCCATTCAGCCTGATTAAAAGGGAAAGAACATGCTACTGTGTTGTTTGCCATCATTGTCTGCACCACACTGAACTATTGACAGAAAAAAACATAAAAAAGCCAGAGTGGAATTTGCCAAAAGGCATGTTGACAAGCCCCAAAGTTTCTGGGAGAAAGGTACCAACAAATTTCTCCACATCTGTAACACAATCGCTCCAGATAATATGGAAGCCTAAGAATCATAGACGGTTATAGACCCAATTAAGGGCGGAGTCAGCCATCCAACTTAGTGTTAATCCTCCTGAATTTTTTTTCTAAATTTACGAAGCGCTTTGTCATGTTTTTGTGTACATTTAGTGCTTTGGACCAACCCATCTCAGCAAATTTGATCTAATTCTATCTTCAGCGACTGGGAAAAAGGGGCTGTGTTCCGTATTTCTCCATATTAAAAGTGTGTGGAATTAATTGGCCAGCAGGGTGGCATGATGGCACAGTGGTTGGCACGGCTGCCAGACCAGGGTATCGAGTTGCCGTCATGGGGATTCCACTGGGAACTCTGGTTTCCCCCCACAGTTAATCGGAGTTACCGAATCGTGTGTGAGGGTGCCCTGTGATGGGTTGTTGCCCATCCTGGGTTGTTCCCTGCCTTGGGCCCCTTGTGTCTGGGAAAGACCCTGGCCCCCCCCCCACCCCCCCCCCCCCCCCCCCCCCCCCCCCCCCCCCCAACACCCCCCCCCCCCCCCC
>JAOYFF010000045.1:4702546-4725610 GCA_025773925.1 Cryptomyrus ogoouensis | reverse complement strand
CCAGCAGCTGTTTGGTCGTCGGTGAAAGCAGTCCATTATGGTTGTCTCCTCCTTCCCGGTGCTACCTGGCCGGGATGTTGCTTCTCTTTCGGGGGAGCTAATCAGAGAGGCTACTTGGTCAAGGTACTCGCGATTAGCTGTCTTATGCGAGCTTCTCAAGTGGACTTTCAGATTTGTGGGGGTTTTTCCCTTGAGAAGTATCCCACATATTTTGTCACCTGTTTCTACAATGCACCTGCTCTTATCTGTCTCGCTGTCATAGTAAAAGAAATTCCAGATAGGACTCTGCCGCCTTCTCCCAACTTTTGTCGTCGCCATTTTTCCAGGTAACGCGGTGAGCACAAGCCGACTGTAAACAAGTGACGGACAGAGAGGAGCCGTACGGTGCCGCCAGCTCACGTAAAACTGCTAGAGCGAAATAAATCGATTTCATATCGATCCAAAAGGCTTATAAATAAATTGACAAAGACGAAAACGAAGGACATTTCATCTATAATTTCAGTACGTTTTAGTTAGTTTTCTCAACGCACAATACAGTTATAGTTAGTTATCGATTTTTCTTTTAATTGTCGTTTTTATTTATTTCAGGTAACGAAAACGTTTTTTCAATTCTAGTTTTCGTTATTTCGTTCGTTTTCGTTGACGATAATAACCTTGGCTAGAGACACAGGGATGACCAGCAACATCTGCTGGCCACTAGGGGAACTGACATAACAAAAGGGGCAGGACAGGGACTGTTACTGACAAACCCAGAAGGGGCTCCAGCAAGGAAAGAAAAGATGACAAATTCTGTTGATGCAGTATGTACAATTCAATTCAACTCAATTCAATGTAATCCCGAATGGTATATGAAACTGGGAAGAAGGAAGAAAGGACGGAAGATGATTGACATCTATATGGATGGATGGATAGATGGATGGATGCCATCCGAATTCGCATGTACATATAAATCATCCGCCCCCCACACAGAATTATTTTCTCTGATTTAGAGACCCCCACCCTATCACACATTTCCAGTATTTATCAGTGGGATGTATACGTAACCGTGGCGATAGCAACATATTACACTGAATTAGTGTGGTTATAAAATAGATGGACATTTAAAGTTAAAGTTGTTTATTAAATCAAAAACGGCAACAGGTATTTCCACAGCAGCCTGAACACAGGCTGACATCTAAATCCCTTCAAAATAAAATTCTGAATGTCAGTGCTACTTCCAGAATGCAAACAGTTTAAAAGCTAATAACATTTGGCTGCTGCCCACAATAAATGTGTGTTCAGTGGTGCAGTCAAAGTCGGGCATATTGAGGCTAATCTATTATCTCTTCAAAATAAAACACCCAAATATAACCCAATAAGAATACTAGGCCTATGTTGCATATGACATAAAAAGCACTTGACTCGATACGGTCGTCATTTCACTAAATACCCCCACGCATAATTTTTCAGCCCGTCCTTTTTTGTTTTTAATCCTTTTTATTTGATTTTTACTCAGATCTTTTTTGCCTCCATTGTGGCTCAAGACAAATGCAACGGATTTGAACGCTGACTTAAATACACAGGACTAAATGGAAATTACATGAATCAGATGGTCACAATCGGGATTGCACACGTGGTTAATGAGGGGGCGTGGCACACAAGCGGATCGTACGAGCAGGTCATGATAATTTATGATACATATCACCCACACACAACCCATCCGCTATTAGTCAGAATGTTCATTTTTATGACTAGGCCTGCCAGATCTACCCATCACTAATAGATAGCTAGGCATCACTGAAGACGTCCTATCATCCCCATTGACCTGTAGCAACAGATCATGACATCCGCAAGGGGACTTCCAGCAATCAGCCAATCAGATGGAGGAATTCCACGTTACCTTCCCCACAGCTGTCCTATAACGTCGGCTACGAGAAATAAACAAGAGACAAATGAAAATGAAGGAACAAAGTAGTCATTACAGCTTTGTTGCGTGAAAGAGGTCTACCAGGGGTATTAGTGGATGCTAGAAATCCGAATCAGGGGTAGTTGGATGGGGAGTGAGTCTAAGCCCTGGGATTTCTGCTGGTACTCTTCCCACGCATGTGTGGCACCCCACACTGGACCCTCCCCGCAAGCTCTCCCGTGTTTATGGGCCCCCTGCCCAGACTTGTCAGCCCACCAGGCACGCACAAGAGATCAGGTGGCCTTCTGGGTAGCTATAAACAAACAGCCTATTTTGTGCAATTATCCACTCTGTAATTATTATCATCATAATAACCATAATATACACAATAATTACAAAATGCTTTCCCTCCCCCAAAAAATGTGCATTGCTTTGGATAAAACATCTGCTAACTTATTATATTTTTTTTCCTGTACTCCAGCCTTATTTAGACTCAAATAGTCGTTTGCTAAATTTTAGCATGAAATTTATGCTTTGGGATCCAGTCCAGGGTGTACCTGTGCTAACTGAGGTAGGTTTTACAGCTTTATATGTAGGTTAACATGTGTGATGTTTAGATCAGTATTTCATAATCAGTCAAGTGTAAAGAAACAAATCAACTTAAACAAAAACTGACTTACACAATGACTTCTCTGGACAATTCCAGTTCCATTGGTGCTGCTTTTCAACAGTCATGACATGATCAAACCAGCAGAGGTCACTCAATTCTCCCCCCAGAGGCGATCGGAAAGCCATTTCTGAGCCCAAATTCAGGTCCCAGCTACAAATCAATCTCCTAGACTTCTCTCTAAAATACTACAATGTGTCATTGCATTTATTTCTCTGTCCAGGACGACTTCTCAGATCAGCACCATTCAAGATACTAACCTGATCACCGTACCGAGGTGACACTCTAAACCATCTCCGAAGTTCTTCATTACGCCAGAGCAACTTCTCCTCTCCTCCAACTTCACACCCCTGCAGAGTTTGGCAATGACAACCACGAGATCTTCAGCTGAGTGCCACAGACACTGGCACTTACTGGCAAACGTCTTGACTAGACTCCTTACCTAATGATCTAACCGCAGGGGTCCAAAATTACCATCTACTTGAGTAACACAAGAGTGCCATCATCAAAACAACCCTAGAATATTAATTTCCCAGCACAAAGTCCTTGTAGCCACATGCTGCAGATTTTAACTCTGATTACACCTGAAACACCCGCTCCTACCAAATCAAATTACAACCACATCTCATTGACGCTAGTTGACAGAGCAAAGTCTTATCCCTTAAGTATTAAATATATGCTCATTGTAGTATTTACATACTACATGTCATACTGTATTTCTCACATTTTGTTAATATAACTCCCATCCCTCACTATGTTTGTAGAATCGCATGTTGTCCTGCTGGAATGCAGATTTCCTCCTGTTGCTGTGCCCTGAAATGGATTGGCATCCCTACCATGGAATCCACTACTTCCTGTCTCATCACTTGCACCGCATCGGCATGTTTATACTCTCTTGTGTTAGTCTTATGCATTTATTGCACCTGTATGCAATCTACATGTTACGTACAGATGCATTACAACCTTTTATCGCAACATTAATTTCAGCCAATCACCAGCGATTTCCCTTCTCTGACCCGCTGCGTCTGTTATGCACTGTACGACCCGATTGATCACAGCAAGCCCATATGTGATCCAAGCACTTTATATGTGGAAATACTATAAACTAAGAAAAGGAGCGAAGCTTTTTGAGATACCATCGAGGAAGAGCGTGCTCTAAATGGCCCTTTGAACAGCCTCGCTGTGTTTGGTTTTGCTCTGAGCACAAAGGGCTCTGGTCGTATTGATGGACTTATCCTCCTCTTTGATTCTTTCCTTTGCCGGCGGGAACAGACCCTCTGGCTTCACGAGATTAGGTTTCAAAGAGCTCCGAGCAAACGGGCGGATCTCGACTCATTAGGAGGGAACTGCTGAGAAAAACCTTAAGCTTATTAACAGAAGTCAGAAAGCTTTAAGGGAAGGTGTTCATTTAAAATAAAGAGACGGAGGTGATCCACCCATTACCAGCAAGTGTGTGAATGTACTGTGGTTAAAAGCAGAGTTTTGCAGTTTTACTCGCTGTGTGTGTGTGTGTGTGCGTGTGTGTGTATGATCAGAAGGTTGCTGGTTTGAATCTTGTGCTCGGCAGAGTAACTGCATTGTTGTTGGGCCCTTAAGCAAAGCCCTGACTCCCCCCCCCCCCCAAGGAGGCTGGATGGACAGCTGACACTGTGATCTCCTCCTTTGCTCTCACCTCCATTAGTGCTTGTATACCGTATAAAAAGGAGAGAAAAGGTACGATGTGAAGATGAACACATTCTAAGGTGCAAATGGCAGCTAAAGCTGAATTCTATTCACTTTGGTGGGATGTGTCTGTGGAGCTGCTGAACGACTGATCCTGTCCCAGGCGAGCTGTGATGGAGCAGGTTTGCTGGGAGTAGATATGGTATCAACCACTCCTGGGCAGGATTGGTGATCTCTCACAGCTCCCCACTGCCGTTCGGAGGTCGACTTCAGGGGGTCACGGCTAGACTCGGGCCGACAAAGACGCCACACGGCCTTGAACACAGGAAGCCCAGCCTACCAGAAGGAGTGTGTGCGCTTCCTACAAACCGGATGTTATAAAAAGGAATAACTGGGGGGTCTCCGGTGGCCAAGGTATGTCCTGCAGCCCTGCGGCTTCCCGGCAATGTCTCCTCGGCAGCTGGAGCACCTTCGGGGTCGGGATGGACTTGAGCCAACAGCATGCCTCTCCGGAGCACCACGCCCCTCCATGAACCCCGCGGCCTGTCGGCCGAACAAAAGCAGGCGGTTGATGACCATGTGACTCTATAAGGAAACTATAAACAACCTACTTTCCACAGGAGAATCTCAGGAGGAATGAGAGACAAACGACATATGATAAAAAGCACACAGCTCAAGATGATAAATACCTGGCTATCGGCAACAATAGGCCATTCTATCTAATATCTCTCTCACTCTATGCATATATGTCTCACTCTATGCATATATATGTATAATTTATATATTACAGAAAACAGAGGATAAGGTGAACTAAGGTACACATCAAAAGGAAAATAATTAATAATTTAATCTTGGGAGGGTTGTTCTTCTGATAAATAACTTAACTACAATAACCAGGCGTACAGTTATTTGCTTCTGGAATAGTAATGCAAATAAAACCCAAGCACTCCTCTTTCAAAGATGGACGTTATTCCCCCAGTGACCCTGGCGCCCCTATAACTGTCCATTTATGTGCCTGCAGTGGAATTGGGTCACATGACCAACAACCTCAGCTTCCACAGCCCCAGAGGATTATGGTCCGTCATCACACGAGCATTCATTTCAGGGCCATGGCGGTTACTGCCCCCCTCTCTCTCAGCATTTGGTTTCGACCCCTTGATTTAACGTCTGACTGGCGAGCAGCCTGCTGTCAGGTGGCACTCGCAGCTCCGATGTCGGCCTTGAAGAACGCGCATGTTTGCAAAGCCTGGCGAGTACCAGCCTGAACATTCTGGCAGTGCCGAACGGGGAAATAAATGAGCGAATAAAAGCCAAAGTGTGAAAGGTGTCAAAGAGGGATCATGTTCACAGATATGACTATGATTTATGATCGCGTGTAGAAATTAGCAACGCAGTCTGGATTCTCCACCATACTGTGCCTTTCTGTCTGACTGACTGTCTGTCTGGCTCTCTGTCTGTCTGTCTTTCAATTTACTCCAAAAGCAAAAGAAAAAAAGAAAAAATCTCCCAGGTTCTGTAACCCTAAATTTAACAGATGACACTATCATACACTATGAATTACAGCCAGTCCCCAGGCTGAGACCATCCACCTTACGGACAGCTCGTATTTACAAACAAACTGCCATAAAGTCTGTTATGTTTAAAAAATTGCATTATATACAATAGTTCGCAATAACGAACCCAATCACTACGTTGTAACGCTCATGAAAACACCCTGCGGCATCAGCAGTTTGTCGGCTTTCGGTACAGTACAGAGTGCAGTTACTTTTATTATTAGTGCATTATTATGTTACTGTATTATTATTTTTCCGACTGTAAAGATAGACTTAGGGAACGGGTCTCATTCGTAACCTGGGGGTCACCTGTACTGGGAGGATTCCTGTGAAACAAAGACAGAAGGAGCCAACTACACGCCGAGTAGCGGTGGGATTCAAACACACAACCTTACAGGTGCCAACTACACACACAGAGTATTGGTGGGATTCAAACACACAACCTTACAGGTGCCAACTGCACACACAGAGTAGCGGTGGGATTCAAACACACAACCTTACAGGTGCCAACTACACACACCGTGTAGCAGTGGGATTCAAACACACAACCTTACAGGGACAGTCCCACCTACAGAGCCACCAAGCCACAGAAGCTACAAAAGCAACATCATTGAAAGAATTATAGTAACAGTAATACTATCCATATTCATTTTTAATCTTGATTTTGATATTATTGTACCAACTATTGCTATTTTTAGGTTATAATTGTAGCTGGGTTCCGCCGTTGCATCTAGAGTGACGTTAATGAATCGCATGCTTGATGGGTCACAAATGAGCGCAATGTAATTATGCTGGGCAGCTGGTCACTGTGGGCAGAGGTGTGGATCAGGGGGGGCCAGGCTGTATCGAAAAAGAGGCTTTGTGTGTCCGGGCCTCATCCGCCACCCCCATCCCCCACTAGAATGTATCTGCAGCCCACAGGCTACGTGATTGTCGGTTGCAGAGGGCGCGAGGCTGGGCTTGGATGGGGGGGTGACTCTGTTCCTGGGTGGGACCCAGATAAGGGCCCGTTCTTGGAAGACAACTGGCCCCATGCCTGCAGGGTCTGATACCATTCGGGGGAAGTGGGTAGGGCACCCCCTCCCCCCGCCCCGCATGCCTGCTGCCCTGGCATCTGGGCAGAGGCCGCAGATGTGACTTTTTTTCTGATGGGGGCCAGCTTTTGCTGCCTCAGGATTCCTGAAGGTTTGTGCGAACCACAGCAAAGGCGACTAGTGGGCCCAGTGCTGTGTGGTGCTGGGGTCAGACTGGGAAACCTGTTGGCGGAGGGCTTGATTGTTCCGTGGTAAAAACGCTGAGCCCTGCAGGTAGCGGTGAGCCGTCCTCCAGAGGTTCAGGCCGTACGTGACGCTTAGCTTTCTGGGTGCAGCTTCACATGCACCTGGGATGCCGGACGAGGCGTCCTCCTGCAACGAGAATCGCTTTCGATACTTTATAACTGAAAAGTGAGGAAGAACACACAACGATGATGACGATGATGATGATGATGAACACAGTCTACGGATTAACAAAATTCCACTCACAGATTATTGCCAGCGAAACAGAACATATCTGGACTCAAAAAGTTTGCAAAACTGACATTTTCTAGATAATGGCCGCAAAGGCGCTTCAGCAATTTATTTGGCTGTTGTTTGGCTAAATCTAAGAGCAATGATTGGTCAATCAGTAAAGAAGCTGATAGGAGCAAACTGAACAGCTACTGAAATATTAACATTTTCGCTATAGTTGGCAAAATATAACCATAGTGGTCCGGTTCATTTACACCAGGAACGTAAGGGACGCTCCCCTAAGAACATAACTACAGCAATTGTTTGTTATATAGTTTCAACAGTAAGTCCTGTTTACACAACAATATCTCATCCGGCAATATATTCACAGGACTAATGAATATTTATTGACACCAGGATGCCGTAAGATACTTAATCCGACAGAAGAAACAGAAGCTGCCAGCGATGTAAACCGAATCCGTGGGAGACACACTGGGCCAAAACACAATGAAACCTTTGGTGTCAAACTCGCCTAGATGCTATTTTTTTCACTGCCCGGTGTGTGCGTCACTGTGGGTGGGCACAGCGTTGGGGGGGGGGGGGGTGTGAGGTTAGGACCCCTGCTAACCTCCCCTTCAGAATGAAAACTGAAAAATGTGCAAAGCGGGACCCCTTACTCCGCTGCTCAAGCCCTCGATGTATGTTATAATCCCGGCTGAGCTGGCCGTACGTCCTTTACATTTCTTTCGTATTTAAAGACTAACAGGTTGAACTTGGATTTAAACTGGTTCAAGCTGTTAAGCACCGTTGAAAGTGTAACTATCTTAATAAAACATCTTACATACTGCAAATTTTGTAATGTATAAGCTAGGCTGGGTTGCACTTTTGCCGCATACATGCATGTTTAGCAGTTTGAAGGCCGCGTCTTTGGCATTTCCAGATTGTGTGAGTGTGTTTGTGCCCTGGGATAGACTGGCATCCTGTCCAGACTGTATCCCTTGTGTGTTATTCTGCCTGGGATTGGATTTGGGCCTATTGGGACCCCATCCAGACAAACATGGCAGAAGCTGAATGGGTGTAAAGGTCATCCATCCATATTAAGTTAATGTATAGGCACGAGATCTGGTCCCTAAGTCTGTCTTTAAATCGAAGTTGTAGGTAAGTGGGAACAGTAATAATACAGTGACACGATAAAATGTCACTGTACGTACAGTCCTGTACTGTACCTGGAGCCGACAAACTGCAGAAGCTGGGCAAGGTCTTCATGCGCATCACTAAGTGAGTTGTGCATCTGTTACTATGAACCATTGTAATTAACTCAAGATGTTAATATATTCGGCTTTATGGATGTCTGTTAATAAGTACGAGTTGCCTTTAAGTCAGACGTATCTTTCCTAACCAAAAGAAAGTCAGGAGTCATTTCCCTTCTACTTTCCATGAGAAATATTCCAAGCAAATGTTTTCCCTGAAAAGCCATTAAAAGCTGGCTGGTGTGATCCTGAGTGTGTGTGGTGGGTCTTCACACGTCCGTAGGTGTTTCCTCCAGGTTTTGCAGCTTCCTTGGGGTCTCCACAGACATTGGTCCAGGTGAATTTTTTTTTTTTCTAAGTTGCTTTTAGCTTGCGATTGCCCTTATGTGTGCGTGTCCAGCAATGGACCGGCACACTGAACACCCTGCACCCTGCATGCTGGGACACACTCCAGACTCAGCAGGACTCGGCAGTGGATAGGAGGCTATGAAAACACTTACTTAGGCATTTATTCAATTTTTACTTCTGTTATCCATGAACCTTTAAGGGTATGAAAAGCTAAAAACTGGACAGAAAGATGGGGCCCACTGGGAACTGTATGAAACTACCAACAACTAACGGAGATCTGAATCAGGAAACTAAACTTTAAAAATGCTCATATTTTTATTTATGATTTATAGTGCCATGGCAACAAACATGAGGAGTAGTGATCACAAATCCTAACACACCTGCCTTTGTAATTCAAGCAAGTACAAATGTGACAAAAAAAAAATTCAGAAAACAGCTGTTGTTTCTCATATTTATGCTACCACTGTCCTTGTGATAACAGCCCAGACTGAAAACAGAATGGTCTCCAGATCACTACTGAAAGTCTGCTCAGATATTATAATCTGCTCCATCCTGTTGCTGTCCTGTCAGCCACCTGTGGACAAGAGAAGCAAATTAGAGCTCTGTAGGGTACCGCCACACAATTTTTGTCATGAAGGCAAAGTCTTCCAGGACACACAGTCTTAATCCTACTTGCGGCTGCTCAATGACACTGGTGTAGTCACATCAACATCCCCAGGAAGGATTTATATCAGGTTTTTATAACGTGCAGTGAAATAAAGCAGCTGCAGCTTCACAGAATCACAGGGCGCTAAATGTGGCTAAACGAAAGCGACATAGGATGGAGAACATTCTGGAAGCCCTGTTTCTAATACTGCCAGTAAGTCACTGAGCTGGCTGGTTATTTATTTAATGAACTGCAGACTTGAGAAGTCACCTCCATTTGCCCAAAGTCACTGCAGGAATCTCACATTCTTGGCCTGCTACGCCCACAAGTGCAACAGTAACGCATTGAAACGCTTTCAGTCTCCTTGCCATGCATGGGAATGACTTTTAGTCCATGTTTGTGGGGCCTGGGAAGAGATGTGAGAAAAAGTGTCATTATTTGCACATTCACAACCGCAGCAATACTGCACCTTTTTAAAAGTAGTGCAGAGGTTGCACTTAACGTGCAGGGTGGAATCAGCATGTTAGCATGCTTCCCCGAAGATCAAATAAGGGACAAAGACGTCCTAGACCAAACAGTGCACAGTGCACAATCGTGTCTTGGATATTCTGGTAGCTATCCTTAATTAATAATGACTCATTATTTGCAATTAGTGGAAACATTACATTTATTTTAACTGCACATCTGACTTAAAGAAGCTGCCCTTAGCTGTGGTTCCATTACAGCTGCTAATATTTGTACAAGATAATATGTAATATGAAGGTACCACATTGCAGAAAACATGCAAACTGAATTATCCCTCCCTTTTTGTAAATATCAAGTTAAATGTGCTACATTGTTCCATTCAAACCAGAAAATGTTTTAAATCATTGTCAAATCTCAGTTATTCATATTGTTAAATAAATGAACGACAAATGAAAAAATAAGACATCTTCAAAATTAAAAAACTAAGAAAATAAGTTGCATTCAAAATTTTATAGCCCCCCCCCCCCATCACCAACATTTCAAAATGCCGAATAGCTTTAGTTTTAAAATACCAGCAAAATACCGTATACCGTGGTATAGTGTGCGGACAACTAACATGCCGCCCAAGTCTAATCTTAACCCAGCCGACTACTGCAACCTTTGCAATGTGACAATTTCATGCGTGTTACATGCATTGTCAATATTAAGATCGCATATCGTGCATGTCTGCAATTCTGTAATGTGATGGACTGGCCTCCTGTCCAGGGTGTATTCTTCCAGGTACCAGAGAACATTTATGTGTGTCAAAAATGATAGCGTTTTCCACAAGAATGTATTGATTTTGTTGTATTTATAGCAATAGAGCACCTCAACCTATCTACACACATTTTTGGGTGGAAAAACCAATATCTTTGCTTTAAACACTACTTTCACTCACTGGTATAAGTCTATAATATTGGGAATTCGTATAATTAAACAACTGTCTTTCTAAGGTCGGTTAGCGTTTTGGGTGGTCTGATTCATTCACATGTTCATTTACACTTCATACTTACCTACCAAAATACAAGATCTGGTTAAATGCATAATTAAGATATATTAATTTGGATTTGTTAAAAAGCCTAATGATATGTTTCCTCACTGGTGTGGTAAAACACTTGCATAATGCATGTCGAGGACTGATTATGGGGGATTTCAGGAGGAAATCTCTCTTGCAGTCTTTTACCGTGAAAAAGACGGAACCATGTCTGCCTTTCAAAACATTGGAAGATATAAATAAGATGTGTTATAGATACAGAGAACTTGTATTCATCAGTATATTCCTGAACAACATACCTGGACACTTAATACTTAAATTTAATTCCCCCTCTCCATCCACAGAACTGTAACATTCATGTCTGAAATTCTTTTACCTTTGCTCCACATTGCAGTTCCCCAGCTTTCTGTCTCCCTTAACTTTCACTCAATGCCATGTACAGTTTGTAACCTTGGTGAACTTGAAAAAGGGTCACGTCAACCCAACTACAAAAGCAAGCCACTGATATGTCACTGGAGCACAGTACTCATAGCAACTTATAGATTTAGTAAAAGCTCAGTTTTCGCTGGCAAATTCAGCGGTTCCTCAGCTTTGTGGGGACCCACTTTACAGCCCCATGTGTGAGATGCACATCTTGATTTCCCACAAAACCCAGGGCCTGAGATGTCACTTGAAATCATACAGGATCGACTGTGATAGAGCAAACCACCAGTTGTGGCATGACAGCAGCAGGGTTGCCAACTCTCACACATCTGGCAGACTCTCACGCAATAAATCTTACGGAAAATGTACAGTATTCCATTATAGACCTAAATTTAGCTGCATCAGAAGCGCTGGGGTAGTTTGCAAATCCTACAGACTATTTATAAGGTGATAAAACAGTTACATGCATGTATGTGCAGACTTCTTTCGAATTGAAAATCTCACTCCAATCAGCTGACCAAAGCTGGCAACCCTGCAGCAGCCGTACGGTCTACGTTAAACGACGCACATCTGGCTGGTTTCCCGCAACACCCCGCGCCTGAGATTTCATTTGAAATCATGCAGGGCTGACTATGCACGGGTTAACGCTCCCCTAAACGCAGCAGGTCCGCTTTGTTTCCCTTCCCTAAACCGTGTCCACCTGCGGTGCATGGAACAACGATCGCCGAGACTAAATCCACATCCTCCTCCTGTTTTAAAAAATTGCTCTTGTTTTCACAGCTGCGGAGCCCTGAAATAAAACATAAGTTTTATTCCATCTGATTTTCCACCATGGTTTATCCTGAAATTTGCATGACTGGACCTAGAATTTATTTTAGACATAATTTGGAAGTTTTTGGAATGTAATTGAGTTAGCGGTTTGGAAGCACAAAAACCTTAGTCAACTACTCATTTCGCCAGATCTGCTATTAAAGGTGTTTCAAGGATCCGATTAATGCTAATTTATTATTCAATATTACAGAATATCAAACTGTAGTTTGCTTTGTATAATACATTTTTGTTCTAATACGAACGCAGCATTTATTTTTTACTAGTCCGTCTGTCTGGTTATACCGGTATAACTACACGTGTAAGAATGATTATAAACGTTGTTACATGTCGTAGAAAACTTAAGACTGCAGCCGTTGTGCATTTTATGTAATCAGTTGGGTAACCACATTTCAACTTTGCGTAAATGTCTTTGCACGTAGATACAGTAGGGCTTCTGTGAACATCGGGGTTCATAATCTACTATTAATAGGCCTATTATGTAAACAGAAAAAAACTGAAACGAACACAGCACTTAGGCTATGAGACCCCCAAGCGGAGAAAGGGGCGCATACGTCATTACTGCTGACTTCGAATAAAACCAGGAGTCTGAAAAGGGAGACAGTGAGACGGAGTCGCGTCTGCAAAGTGGATTGCAAGTTGCCCGTAGACTAGGTGAGAGGTATTTTCTAATTAATTAGTTGATTGTTTTTAGTTTTTACGGTAAAACATTTTTTAAACATAAATATATGCAATAACTGGATTTCATGTCAGACTACATTATAGGTTTTATATATTTTTAATTTAAGTTGCTTTCTTATTTTCATATGGCTGCTGAAGATAACCTTAGTTTTGGGACCTTGCCGCTTCTTTTAGTAAACGGCGCTCAAAAAAATCAATAAGCATGCATCTAAGCGAACAGCCAGCATGCGTTAGAAAAGGCACTTTTGACGCATTCTGTAAGTGAAGGAGAAATCGGGCAAAATCGCACGTCGACGCTCCAGGAGCACACGGCGCGAGCCGGTCAGCGCGGGGCAGCCGGGAGGCGGGGCCGGTGCGGTCCTTGTGAGCTGACCTTCAGACGGCTGCCAGGGCGGCGAGGTGTCGCCCCGCGGAGAGTCGGGGCGTCGTGTTCATTTTTAATCAGCAGTTATACCGCAGTTACCGCTTTAGGACGTTGTGTTTTAACTCCTCGCCGTTATTGTGAGTGAGGTAGGTATATTGTAGCTAGAATTCGCAGAAACTTTTTACTCGTGTTGTCGAGTTAGTTTCACCTTGGTACCAGACGTGGTAATTTATGCGATTATTTCTGTCACTTGTCTCTTGTTAAAGTTCAACTATATAATACGGTATGCATATACCACGTTAGCGTTGCATGGTTAAAGGTTTAAATTGTACTGAAATGTCACTGAGATCGTAAATTAACAGATGAAGGTGACAGCATTATTGTGGACTGTTTTACATGACCTTTGTGGAGAACGACCCGACCAGTACCCTCAACCCGCTTCTTAAGCCGCTCGTAGCATAAACTTTATGTAACATGACACAGGTACTGCGTCCTTTCTGCCAGCTATTCAGTAGTACATCTAGGCTTGAAGATTAATTCATTAAAGTGCGCATCTACTAGAGAACCACAGAGCTTGGTTAATAAGAACCGCTCCTAATAACCGCATGGAGCCCGACTCTTCGCTGGAGTAGCTCGGGAAGGCTGAGTCCGCTCAGCACGGCTCCCGTGTGACGCTCATATGACCTGCCACAGTGCGGATGAAGATGTGTCCTCGCCAGCCGCCCTTTCTTAAGGGGCTTAATACATTAATGTTCACATATTAGAAACACTGCGTTCCTGCTTTGATAATGTCTGGTACTTAAAATTGAACATTCCAGTCTTATTGTTAGCTAGTTTTCTTGCATCTTTAGTGCTGATTTTGCATCCTAAGTAATGTCTGTGATATCGTGAAGCTGTAATGCCCAGACTCTGGGAGATTTTTTTCTCGCACTCCATACTTGGACATCAGGTTTATGCCTGGATGCCCTGGCCTTAATTTCATCTGCTGATGTTATTCTGGTTTGGAATTCGATTCCCTTCTTCCTGGAGCATGTGGTCCCTGTGACCACCAGGACACTCCATAGCGAATGTCCCCTTCATCTTTCCGATGGAGCTGAAATACCATGGTTTTCTCTTCTGTACATTGTGTTGTCCAGGTGCCCCCCCCTCTCCCATATCCAGTAGTGGGTCGTATTTTTTTTGTGACAGATACGAGCAACACTATAAATCCTGGTGCTGTTTTTGTATAGGTCACTCTTACCAGCATTTGCTACATGCAGAGGCTGGGAACATTATTGGCTGTTAGCTACTGTACATGAAGGTTAATGTGCCGCTACAGTGAGAAGGAATGCAGAGCACATTTAATCTGTTGGCCAGCCCTTGGAAAGGAGTTTAATGGCATTTAATTTAGAACTGTTAATGGTCTTTTTTTCTGAGGGGTGACTTTTTAAGTGAATGAAGATTTCATCAAACTCTGGCAGGGTGTGGTGTGGCAGTTAGTGTGTGTTTCCCAGCTGGGTGTAACACTGTACGTTTTGCTATCTCTTCCACACATGTCTTATAGGAAGCCTTTAGGACTGATAAGTGGATGGGGATGTTGAATGCTGTCCAGGAGAATGTGTTGCTATTGAAGAGATCAAGGGCTAAATTGAGTTTACCTGGACTTTTTTCATTTTTGAAGGAAGTTTGGCATTGGGGCTAAAATTCTTGGGGCTAGGCTTGAAATACAGAGTGATCGGACCTAACGATGCCCTTGATGCTGTCCAACTTGTGGGAGTGAATGGTGTAAAATCACCAGACTTCTCGGTGGAGCTGGGAGGTAAGAGTAGGGCCGTTCCCTTTTTCTAAGTTTGAGGTGCACGCTCTCCATGCCTGGTGTCAGCCACACAGAAATCGGGTCTTTGCACATGGGGTCGACCAGCTTCAACCATGTTGTTGGTTTTTTGTTGGGACATCTCTGATGGTTCTGAGTCAGAGGTAGTTCTCCTTTACCAGGTCACATGCTGTGGACTATGACTGGCCAGACTGGGGGGGAGCTTAGACACCATAAAAGTAGACAAAATAAAGGGAAGTTCCTCTAAAGTCAGATGGCAGAGGAAGCAGGACCCTAGTCCTGTCCTTGAGGACAGATTTGTCAGCAAACTGCCGCATGATTAGAGATTTCATTAATGTTTTTTCCTTGACCTACTAAAATGACTTCAGGCTTACAAAATGGGCTTGGAAGTTGCTTAGGCTGTGTGATATTTGATGTTTCAATAATAATGTGATGGATAGATGACTCTTTTGTGAAATCTATCTGTGGGATCTACACTCACATGACCTTTTCAATAGTCTAGTGGACATAATCAAAACAATTTGCAACATCTAGAATTTCACATTTGCACCCACAAGTGGGTGATGTCGTCTTACCTTATCAGTCCCCATCTACTTTCATTGGCGTCGCCGGTTACTTATTTGGTTGCACCAGCCAGTAGTAGCTTTGAAGTGGTGTTTGTGGGCCTTGTTCCCTCTTTGATACAGTACCTTATTATTTATTTAGCAGGCATTTTTATCCAAGGTGATATACATTCTTAAGGGTCACACAAACCAGGAAAGATTTCTCAAACATTCGGGGGTTAAGCCCTTGCTCAAGGGCCCAACAGTGAAAGTACTCTGCCGACCCTAACTAAGAATTGAACCAATGACTTTCCATTAACGGGCACATTATCCTAGCCTGCTGAGCCACCCATCGCCCACTACGCTATCTGGTAGTAATCTGTAGTACAGGGGTCACCAACATAGTGCCTGCGGGCACCAGGATGCCCCAAGGACCACATGAGTCTCCAAGCGGACCTGTTCTAAAGATAGCACAACTCACCAGTGAGCAGCGTCTAAAATTTAATTTTATCCTATTCTTCTTTAATCCCATTTGTATTTATACAGATTTCAAAATGACAATATCTAAAAAAAAGCATTTAAAACATGTTTATTATACATTAAGTTTAGGAGGGCATTTCAAACTGGTAGTCCTGCTGTAGTACTTATTTCAACACTGAGAACCAAAGATTGCTCAGGGGTCAAAGAATAATGGTTCATTGGCAGGTACGGTGTAGAAGGCGCGTCTCTGGTAGAAATGCATGCTTGTTTCTTCTCCTGTGAAGCAGTCGTTACTCAAGGTATCCATCAGTAGAACGATACTCACATTGCTGTCAAAATTAATTAATTATTGCGTGCCAGCATTTCCTGTGCAATGTTACCATACTTTATGGAATGGCAGGAAAAAGTGAGTTTGGGAAGGGAAAATGAGCTTGTATGAGATTGTCATTATGCTGGTAGGTTCTGCCATTCTGAGGGCTGAGATTATTATTATGAGTTATTTGTGTGCTTCTCAGGACACACTGGGCAGAGAGTCGGAGCTTTGTGATGTTCCTCATGCAGGAACACCCCATGAATGATCACGGTGATGTTCCTCATGCAGGAACACCCCATGAATGATCACGGTAAAATCATCAGCGTTTATGTTCAGACATGGATCTAAATTTAGTTTTGAAATATATACATTAAGCATGATAGTGCATCATCTGTCTGAAAACTTAGAAAAGGGAAAGCTAAATTGTATATTGGAATGGACTGATTGATCTGAATTGCTTTTTTCTTTTAAAAGAAAATGTTTTTCTGTGGTTATTTAAAGAATAGTTCAGTTACATGTTGTGTCGGTGAGCTCACTACGTAGCGTTGTGAAATATTATTATTGTCGTTAACATTCTGTTTCACCCCTTTCCTGTTTTTTCTTTCAGATTTGAGTAAAAGACATGGACCAAGCAAGGTCAACAATATCTAAAATAGTAAGCATTTTAAAAACTGTGATTATCAGTAGTTAATCAACATCGCTGATTCTGATTTTTTACTCGGTATTAATGAGATTATTGATATTATGTGAATGGAAGCCATGCTTAGACCCATTACATTTTTAGAAATGTCTTCCTGGAGAATTGATGGCATTTTGTGTTTTTAATGTGTTTAATACAGTGCATGTGTGCATCTCTTCTGAATATTACTATCAATATAGAAATTGTATTATAAGTAGAATGCCAGCAGTGGCTTAAGGACGTTAGAACTGTTAAAATAAGTTTTTAGATATTAAGCTTAAATTAAGTTATATATTTTGAAGTTGCTTATTACTAGATATATTTAGCTGATTTTTAAAATACTTTAGACATTAGAGGAAGGGTAAAATACATGGTTCACAGGTTACATGAACCCTCCAAACCAGTGGTAAATTTTATAACTGCTACGTCCGCTGTTGTTGGCTAATGCAGCTGCTGCGTCTCGCCCCTGCAGTTCAATGGGGAGCCGCGGTCCTACACGCGCTTCAACCTGACCCAGAACATGGAGGGTGAGAACAGTCAGGTGGAGATGAAGCTGTCCTCTGACATCGATGAAGAGACTGGGAACTCTGTGGGGGATCACTTCAGCCAGAACCACAACCAGAACCAGAACGGCACTTGGAGTCAGAAGCATATGCAGGAGATGTACCTGTGCAATGCCCGGCGAACCCCCCGGAACCTCTGCTTCATGGTCACCACCACCTTGCTCATCTTCATCATCGGTAAGAGACTGTCTACCTGTGGAAACTGCCCGTGACTGTTGTAGTTTCTACTCCTTGGTTGGGGAATGAGGCAATGCAGTCGAGTCAGGGCTTTGTGGGAATGAGTCCAAAACACCAATCAGAGAGTGTTTCTCAATACCAAGAAAGTGAAGATCATACTTGTGTTCTTGGCAAGACCAGTCTTGCTGACTTACCTTCCAAGAACGAACTTGGGGCGCAATGAATCATGGGATTGCTCTCGTTTGGTGAGGATGCAACTAATGTATCCTTGATATTTGGGGGGGGGCAAGAACGACATCCGGCGGTTTTTACTGTCCTCTGTACTTCTGTTCTTGAGTATTGGACCTGGTCTTCGTCAATGGAAGATGATGTAAAACGGGTACATGACAACATAAGTACGATCAAGTACGCATATTGAGAAACACCCAGAATCTGCGCCTCAACTGTGGCATAGTGACCTTTGCCACGTCTGCTGTCTTTCAGGATATCTCATTGGCTACCTAGCTCACAATAAGCAGGATAAGCAGGCCCCGAATTGTCCTGAGCATATTGTCAGTGACAAGCAAGACGAGGAGACGAGGATCTACAGTGAGCCCGAACTGGACTGGGACGGCATCAAAGAGTTGCTGAAACAGAAGCTCAGCCCCAACCGATTTGACAGTGTCTTCAAGTCAGTGTACTTTTAACCTAAGCTTTCTGCTTTGGAAAAGTCACTAATGTTGTCGATTGCAGGATAGTGGACATTGTTGTTGTTGTTTCAGATTATTCAGATTAAAACATTACATTTTCCAAAGTCGTGGTCAGTTTTGCTACTGACAGGATTAGTGTAGTGCCGGGTTCCCCAATTCCGGTCCTGGAGAGCCGTTCCGCAGCACAACTTGCAGATTTCCCTGCCCAAACACACCTTATTCAGCTCACCAGCTAATTGGCAGGTTTAGTAGATGTTTGAGAGGGGAAATCTGCAAACTGTGTTGCAGGACTAAATCAGGGAATCCTGGTATCGGGCTTAACCTTACTGGACATTAAGGTGACATGAAGGCAGTGATTTATTCAGTCACTCCCTTTGCGCTCATTGCGCTGTGTTTTGCCCTCTCCCCATGCAGAGAGTTCACCAGGGAGAGCCATGAGGCAGGCTCGGATAACGACGAGGCCCTGGCCTTGCAAATCAAGGGCCGGTTCCAGCAGTACCGCATGAAGCCCTGGACCGACGAGCATTTCGTCAAGCTCCAGAACCCGCCGGCATCGGGTACCAACAAGATCACCATAGGGGAAAAGAAGCTGGAGCCTCGCGGTTACGCCGCCTACAGCGCCAGCGGCGTGAAGCAGGTGAGTACTGATGTGGTGCGGAGCCAGAACCACACAACCCCTCTCATCCTCCTCTGAAAACTCGCCCCTGATCACCTTCGACCCATGTCCCAGGGCAGGCTGGTCTACGCCCACTTTGGAAAGGAGAACGACTTCATACTTCTGAAACAGATGGGAGTAAACCTGACAGGAAGTGTGGCTCTGGTCCGAGCAGGAAAGCTGAGTTTTGCAGAAAAGGTGAGTGAAGCTGGGACTGGCTCACTGTTAAATGAAGGAAAATCATCGCTATGGTTCTGCGTAAGGGGGTCATGGTGTTTACGCAAATACCAACTGAATAAATTGACCTAAATAAAATCACTGGGAATAAAAATTGTATTTATATGAAAGCTCTGGGTCTATATACTTGGGAGAATCTGAGGCTGTGCTTGTTTTATTTATTATATATTTTCTTTCAGGTGGCTAATGCTGCAAAACACCAAGTGGTTGCTGTTCTCATCTACCCGGATCCCGCTGAATACAGTTTGCAGCCCAACACGGAACTTTACGGTCATGTGAGTGGCCACCAGGCAGTGGCTCGTGCCTGTCGACCCCCCCCCCCCCTTTCCTTTGTGTGTCCACCAGAGCCAGACTGTAGCACATGTGTTAGCTTTGGCTAAATTTACTGTTAAATGGAACAAATTTTGTACTGCCTAATTTTTTGTCTTTTCCATCTCCTCTATTTCTTGTGTGTTATTCTATGTTTTTTTTTTCTTTTTTCCCCCTTTTCAGGTCCACCTGGGCTCTGGTGATCCCTACACCCCGGGGTTTCCCTCTTTTAACCACACACAGTTCCCCCCGGTTCAGTCCTCGGGCCTCCCCAGCATCCTGGCTCAGACAATCTCTGCAAACGCAGCCGCCCAGCTGTTCCGGTGCGTTCAGACTGCTCAGATTGCTGTCTGCCCTTTACTGCTTCCATTATTCTAAATGAATTAGTTGTGAAGAAAATCATCAGTTTTAACTTTAAAATTCATATAATATATAATGTTTGTCTATCATTTTATACGGTCAAAAACAAAACAAAAATTTCTCGAAAAATTGTAATACATAAAATTGAATAAATATAAAAGAAAACTCCGTATCGCCTTTTAACCAAACATTCTATTAATGTCAGGCTAAGAGTAGTACATTATAATGCAGGAAGTACAGCTTTGCAACCTCTTCTCCGGTGAGAGAGCTCCTTTTCTCATCATAAATGTTTAACGAGATATTATCGGGTTCCTGCTGATGCCCGCGAGTTCGTGTAACTGTACTGCCCATATATCAGTGGAGGCCGAGTTTTGACTGGCTGATCGGTAAGCTGACACAGCAGAGAGAGGCTGCTGATGCGCCCACGTGCCGTCATTCTCCCACAGCTTCCAGTGAAAAGGTCCAAGCTGATTATTCATCACACGATTCTCACGCTTTTGTGTCTTGGTAGATGCGATTGCCCTCCCCCCTATCAATGAACTTCCAGCTTCCTACTTAGTAAATGATAATATTTTTAATTTGTTCAGAGGGTGTAATACTTTATTACAACAGGTCGCCAGTCTCCTCAGAGACATCTTTTCTCTTAATTATTATTATAGGCATGCAGGTAGCTCAAATAAGTTTGTGTTGTATTTATTTTGTAGACTGTTGTATCCAAAGTGATGTATATTTGAGAATGCAAGGTCAGTCAGTCCCTGGAGCAGTTGGAGGCTAAGGCTCTTGCTCAAGGATCCAATGGTGATATTACTCTGCAAACCCTAAGATTTGTACTGGGAATGTTCAATGGACACAGCGTCCTAAACCAGTGAGCCACACACAACCACCAGCTGAGGTGTTACATTAAGGTGATTACTGAGTAGGAGGATAATGGATATTACATAGGTTACGTTTTTTTAAGGGAATAATTAAAAGGGGAAAGTTATAAAAAGGCAAATGACTGTCTTTCTGTGTCGCTGTTAGTTTTGGAAATAGGTCTGGAAAGTTAAGTGCAAAGTAGCATGTTGTTAGGGCTGATATATTGTGGGTTAAGGTAGTTTTGAGACTGAATAATTTAAAGGATAGAGGTAGTTTGTGGGTAGCAGGTGGCAGTTAACCAAGAGAAAAATCATGGCAATGAAATTCTTATTAAGGGGGAAATGCAATATAGGAATAAATCTGGATACACTATTTTGCAAGTTTCCAGGTGGTGTTCAGACACATGCCAGTTCTGATGTAGCTGCGTCACTGACCTTTGATTGCAGAATTGGAGTGATTATAAATGAGGAAGAAGGGGAATCTTTGCTCTGTGGACCAGCTGGAAATTTCCACATCCATTGGTGGTGCTCATTGGCGAATTGTTTTCAACCCCTGATGCAGGAATATGAATGGACAGAGTTGTCCGTCCTACTGGGATGAAGGCAGGCTTATGGGCATCACCTATAACCTGGGCAGCGATAATGACATCGTCACTGTGGAGGTGAATAACAGCCTTGTGGAGAAGATGATTCACAACGTGTTTGGAATAATAAAGGGGTTTGTGGATCCAGGTACGTGGCAAGGAGCCGTAGGTCAGACCGTCACCTATATACATGATGGATGTATTCAGCATAGATACCAATGTCATACTGTCTTGTATGACCTCCCCCCCAGCTCCAATTTAACTGTTTTCTCTTTCCCTACTGTTTTTTTTCCTCATAAGATCGCTACGTTGTGATTGGAGCCCAGAGAGACTCATGGGGACCTGGCTTTACCAAGGCCACAGTGGGAACCAGCATAATGATGGAACTGGCTCGTGCCATCTCAGAGATGGTGGCGAACAGTAAGTGGGGGGAGGGAGGACGGCACCCTGTGAGACTTCACTGAGTCTTAGACGAGGGTCACAGTGTACGGGGGGGCTGAGCACCACCATTTACTTTTTCAAAGCTGGCTAGCCGTAAGTAACCTTGATTGTTGGTTAACAACGTAGCTGCACATTATTGGGGAAATTGCATCTACATAAATAATAATAATAATAATAACAGATCTGAAAATTTGATAATTTGCTTATTTGTTTAATTTAGTCACGGGCCTCCAAACCATTTTCGTTACCTAAAACTAAAATTTATAAGGAAACATTTTTGTAAACTAAAATAAAGTAACACTAAAATAAAACTAATTGAAATAAGTATTGCTTCCAAAACTAAGTGAAATAACAACAAATGTTGAATACTTTGTTGCAGTTTTTACTGTATTTAGCTAAATTAATGATTTGTTTATCTTTATGCCTTGATGAAAATTGTTTGAGGAAACTTTATCATTGCCTTTAGATGTGCTCCAGGTATAAACGGTCGTTTCGCCCATCTTGTGGACATTAGTGCATAATATGCACTGCGCAATCATGGAGGATTCTCTAAAGAGTAGACGCATAGAATAGCTCTACAACTTTCATTCCCCAGAAACAAAATTACTAAAACTGAAAGTGAAATAGAATCAAATGTAGCTTTCAAATAAAAATTAATAAAACATGTAAAACTAAATAATTAACTAACTAAACTGGATTTCAAATTAAATTTGAACATAAAAAATAAAAAACTATAATAACCCTTCCGTCCAGTGGATCAATACACCTCACCTAGAATCCCGTGCTTTTCCAACTCACTGCAAATATCCGGTAGCAAGTTTAAAATAGTAAAACGGAACTGCTGTACATCCCCGCTGACTCATCCCCCCTCCTGGACCTTGCGATCTTCCTCGACAACTCCCTGATCCGTCCTTCGGTTACTGCTCGCAACCTTGGGGTTACCATGGACAATCGTCTGTCCTTTTCCTCACATATCGCCAACGTTTTCCACTCTTGTCAGTTTCTCCTGTTTAATATCAGAAGGATACGTCCATTTCTTTCCACACAGGCTACCCAGATACTCGTTCAGTCCCTCG
>JAOYFF010000045.1:4686886-4702446 GCA_025773925.1 Cryptomyrus ogoouensis | reverse complement strand
TGTAGAGTCTTAAAGCACTTATGTAAGTCGCTCTGGCTAAGGGCGTCTGCCAAATGCTGTAAATGTAAATGTAAATAATGGACAAGAACTTGTGGCTTGATGCTTGCAGGAGGACTCTAGTTATAACACCTTTGAGCAAGGCACTTAAGCTTGTTTCTTATTGTCAATGGTGCAGATGGATTCAAGCCTAGGAGAAGTATTATTTTTGCAAGTTGGACTGCTGGAGAATATGGGAACGTTGGCGCCACCGAGTGGCTGGAGGTAAATACCTGTTATATTAATGCAAATATTTTAGTGTTGCCCTGGGTGGAGAGTGAGACACGATAGTGCTTGTTTCTCTTCCTGCTAGGGGTACCTGACCACACTGAATCTGAAAGCTGTTTCTTACATAAACCTTGATGGGCTAATTAGAGGTGAGTTATGGCATTTTTGAGGTACTCAGAAAGGTGTTTTATTTTTTCAAACCTTAGGGGAAATTTATTTGCATACAGCAACAGAGGGACATAAAGTGCACAGATGCAAACGCAAAGTGTGCAACTTAAGATGAGGCGTGAGATAATTGTGCAAATAGATAAGAAAATGAAAATAAATCCCCTGTTTAATTTAACCACTATTCCCTCCCCAGGAAAAAAAACATTCCAAGCATCTGGGAGCCCACTACTGCACAGCTTGTTGGCGAACACTTTGAAAGAGGTAAAACATGACATTTCATCAGGGTTTAAACAATGGGCCTTCCACTCTCTCCCACACTTGTTGTAATTTTCCCTTCCATACCTACTGTTTGTTTAGATGAAGAGTTTGATGCAGTCTTCGGATTTGTCCAAGGTTGACTTTCAAACAGAAAAGTAAGTAACTGGCCCCCTCTCACCCCCAAATGTGTAATTTTTCACAGACACAGAGTCACAAAGTGCTGTACAAATACATGACATTAAAAATTAGAATACCAAGAGGAATATAAAGAAGAAACATGAGTACTAAAGACACCTGAAAAAATATATTAGAGAACAAGGCCCAAGCAGCGTTAACTCAGCTCTTCAAAGGAGAAAGTCTTAAGATGTATTTTAAAGGACAAAGCTAAAGGAAGAGCGTTCCAGAGTGTAGGCGCAGCTGACTGAAAAGCAGGATCCCCACCTGTCTTAAGCCGTGTACGGGGGACGACTCGAAGGTCTTGTTGACCTAAGAGCCCGGCTGGCTGTGTGGCATTGCAGTAGACTCCCAATATACTTAGGAGCTTGACCATGCAGTGCTTTATAAGTGAGAACCAGGATTTTAAAATGAAGTCTAAAAAGAACTGGCAGCCAATGCAGGGAATACAAAACTGGAGTAATATGTGCTCTCTGGTCAGTCTGGGTTAAAAGCCTGGCAGCAGCGTTTTGTATTAACTGTAGCTGAGAAAAGAGAGATTTGTTCAGACCTGAATACTGAACGTTACAATAATGTAGACTGTGATGGTTCTGTCCCTTTTTACTCAGAAGATGCATTCAGTTAAGCTCTCACGACAGCTTGGACGTGTAACAGTTAGGATGACCTGATAGTGCATGTCAGGGAGGACACTCTGAGCTACTTCAGGTTTTACAAACCAGTTACAAACTGAAAGGCTAAATAGTTGTTCTTCTGAGTTCACTGGTTTGTTTCCACGTTAAAAAGACTGATCCAACTGTTTCACATTAACATTAGTGACACGTGCATGATTGCTGGATATTGACTAATCAGTACACAACAAAAACTCAGAGCTTAAATCCAGGTCCTTTTAATTGAAATGGTTTACAAATCCCGTCCTAGCTCAAAGCGTCCTACCTGACATGGATTATCTTGTCACCCTAGTAACACAGATCTGAGACCATAATAATCAAAACTTACATAGACTAGCTGATAAAGAATAAGCTGTTGTTTTACACAGGTAGCACATATAATATGAGATTGACTCTGGTTTTATGTCTTTCTCTTGTACAGAGATAAATACTTGGCAGTATAAATGGCTTCAGTAAAATTGCACTATAAGGGATTCTGCTGATAGAATGTCTGGCTTTGGCTCATGTGGTACAGTGTGGCATGATGCCGTCTCTGTTATTCCAGCCTGAAACCCATGAAGGTGGACGACGCCGCCTACCCATTCGTGGCCTTCTCTGGCATCCCGTCCATCTCCTTCTTCTTCACAGACGACAGACCCGGGGTTAGTTTGCAGTACCCCACAGTTGCTGCGTCGCTGTTGGCCAGAACTCTAAGAATGCAACTCTACATTGAGATGAAATTGTACTTTCTGGCCTGGTGCTGAATTTTAGGCACAGCTAATAAAAATTAATAATGGTAATGGGTCAGGGTTTCTGGGTCAGGATATTTTTTTTATTATTATTATTATTAATAATAATAATAATAATAATAATAATGTTATTATTATATTATCGTTATTGTTATCAATAATAATAATCACAGTATCATTTAGAATTTCCTGCTGAGATCAATAAAGCTCATTTTAATTCTAATTGTTACTTTTACTACTACTGAAATTCCTCATAATATATTTATAAAGTATCAAGTGCTTATATTTAGTAATGTTCATTCTTTGATTACCGAAATTGGTTAATATTTTATAATACAATATAAAAACAAATTCTCAATCTGATGGATGAATGCAGACTGACTGTATGAAATGACCCTTAAACTCTTGTATTTTGAACCTCTTGCATGTATTTAAAAGCGACTGTGACGATCTGTGGAGGAATGCATTTGACGACTTTCGAAAAAGCACCTTTTTAAAAGTAGCCCCTTTGACTTCTGCCATCAGGGTATCGACTACCAGTATTTCGGCACAGTGGAGGACACCAGGGAGAAACTGGACAGCATCACCCTTCGCACATCACAGATCGCAGAAATCGCGGCACAGATAGCTGGAAACATGGCCCTCCGGCTGGTCCACGACCGCCTGCTCAGTCTCGACGTATCCAAGTACAACTCGCAGATCCGTGCCTTTGTGGTTCAGATCAACCGATTCCTGTCGCAGCAGCAGAAGGTACATCATCTCCGGGATGGGGGGGGCTGAGCAGGGACACTTAAAAAACTAACAGACAAATATACGTAAAGTTGGTCAGAGCACTCTTCAGTCACTGTATGCCACACTGTGAGGTAATGCAAGTTGGGCCTTCCTGTGCCTGATACCCCAGAGTGGCAACATACCCAAGACGCTTACATCCCAGTGGCTGATCAGCGCTGCTGGATCCTTCAGCCGGGCGTCGCTCAACCTCATCAGCGACATCCAGAACAGCGACCTGGAAGATGTGGAAATGTGCCGGATCATCAACGACCGCATAATGAGGGTGAGGGGATCTGGAGAGCAATACCAGAGTTCCACCCCAGCTGACGCATGGCGAGCTGGTGGAGATGGTGCAACTGGGTCTTTAATCCAGACTGGAAATAAGCCGCCCTTAGGAATTTCTGTTTAACTGGGAAGTATGGTTTTCAAGGGAAACAAAATGGATTTCACATGTAATTCTGTAATACTCAAGTGATAATTCTGTAATAAAATTGCTAACTGGAAAGGGAAAAAAGCAGGAAATGTATCACTAACTTCAGACACCTGGTGCATTTCACATCCTATCCCAACACACCTCACAACAAGTAAGTTGCTCTGTATTTTGTATAAAAAACAGGGATTTGTGAGCAAATCTGTGTGTTGGAGTGACTGGATGAAGAAAAACTCCTGTAAAAAGTTTCAGTTGTGCTGCTTCCTGATTCCTAATTTTCTCCCTTTTTATTTTTCACAGACGTTAAGGCTTATAATTAGGGCGACCTCTAGCGATCATGCAGTGGAACATAGTTTAATGCTTCAGCGTAGGTCTTAATTTCTGTCATTTTTCTTTCATCCTCCAGGTGGAGCACAACCTGCTCTCGCCATACGTTTCGCCAAAAGACACTCCGTTCCGCCACATCGTCCTAGGCTCTGGCTCGCATGCACTGTCGGACCTGGTAGACCACCTGAAAAAGCTGAACCAGGGTCCACAATACTTTGACGGGGACTGGTTCCGTAACCAGTTCGCTCTGGCTACCTGGACCATTCAAGGCTGTGCCAACGCCCTGTCAGGGGAGGTGTGGGAGAAAGATAATCAGATTTAGACCTTTGGCTGCCCAGTACCTGAGAGCTAAACACATGACTTTGATACACCTGCGAAGTTTCCTGCTCAATCTGTGTACCGAGTATAATTTCCATGCAGTATTTTAAAATTCCAGGCTCAGATAGTAAAATTGTCTAAATATTTAATATTTAAGGAAACTGGGCAATAAAATACACTGACCAGTGTTGAATCATAATATATAATATAGAGAGACAAACAAATTCTATCCTGAGGTACCCTAAACGACAGTTACAGGTTTCTTGTAAAATGAAATATTCTATTAAGGGGGAATTGGGAAGATTTCTTTTTCGTCATTACCCAGATAAGAGGGTTTTTTTTCTATTTTCAGGTATATTTTACAGACTAGTTTCTTTAGGTTGTGTTGTATTTTTTTTATTATTTCTTCAGTTAAGAAGCCCAAAAGAAGTGCTGAAGTAGTAAATGATCCTGAAAACATTGAGAGTGAAACATCTTTACTGTTCCCGAAACGTACCTCGCAAAGACAAACCAGCTGAAATCTACGTTGCCATCAGACTGGAATTTCATTTATGAAAGCCCTTTATACCATGTTAGAACTCGGCGATCTCAGTCTTAGCGGAGAATATCTGTCTCTACTCTCCTAAGTTGGCACCGAGTTAATATTTTATGGTATTTATTTATCAGGGTTCACTATAAATGTTGTTTGGCGTCTTTTTAATGTGTAATTATCGGAAGCAGTGCCTTCCATAACTGACAGTTATACTGTCGACTTGACACAGCAGCATCTGCTACGAAATGAATTGTTTGCCAAAGGTCATTAACAGAAACGGCCGAAAAAGAGCATAGTGTTTGGTTCGTATTAGGTTTGATTTCAAAACTATAAATTAACCCCAAACCCCCTTGCCGGTTAACTCTTCAGGCAACATAGGCGGCCACCTAGGGCACCATGTTCGGAGGGGGCACTGACTTAGTCTGCCAGTTTCACTTTGCTTCGGACTGGAGGCGCTGAAGCTTGCATGCATGGGCTTCGACCAGTACTGGTGATGGACATGGGTCTTTACGATCTAGGACGACATTTAAAAAATAACAATGAAGTAACAGGTCTCCATGCCGAAAACGGCCGTCTCTGGTATTGGCTTTTTTGGTAAAAAATATTTCTATCCATAAACGATTATCGGAAGCAGTGTCTTCCATAATGTGACAAAGAAGGTAGTTTTTGCCTACCAACGTGTATATATCGGGGGCAGTGACCCTCATATTTCACTGTAGGGTGTATATAATTATCGGGAACAGTGTTTCCCATAACTGAGATGTGCTTGAGCTACAGTGGCGCGAAGCTTCGCCTTTGGTGCAGGACGGCGACAGAAAAACGAAATGCCGTCATTTTTATTTTATTTTTAGAGAACTTGTGGAGAATACATTTCCGAACCATTTGCGGAATACGCCATCTGTCCGTAATGAGCCGATGACTAATAAATTGTGGATGTTTCCGGACTTAAAATCTAAAGATGTCAATTGCTTAATTTGTTTGAAATGTATGCATGTGTATTGTTGACTCTACTACAGTAGTTGTACATATGAAATGAACACAGCCTCGAAAATCCTTGAATTACATGGAATCTTCTCTATATCCTCGCACGTTCTATTTCATATCGCATTTTTCTTGCGTTAATTCTAGGGTTGCTGCTCTCATTACTGAAATGATCATACTTTAAATGTCTGTATCTAATTGTTATAAAAATTCTATTTTTTCCTCCCCCCGGAAGATAAGTTGATGTTGAAAGCGGCAGTAGTAGCCTATTTAGCTGTGCGGGGGCGACCTTGACTTACGTGGCTGGTTAGTTTTGAAGTTGATCCTAAAGTAAATCTCTCAGAATAGTTTTTAAAACCTGGGAGGTTCTGTAAGTGTGTTTTTTTTTATTCCTTTCACGTTGGACATTTTAAAGCGAACATTTAAACCCGTTCCGTATACGCATTTCACTTGGTGCCTTTCGGGGGAGACTGAATTTCACTGTCTGGCACGAACCCTTTCGCATAGTCACTGCTTGATTTGCAGAGCAGAAGCAGCTACATCATAAGACAAACCAAAAGAGCGGTATGACATACTAAGAAGATGTATTGAGTTAGGCAGTACGCTAGCTAGTCCGAATGTAGTTAACTTAAACTCTTCTTATACCATTTTTTGTTTTGCGGGCTCATTTTCCAAAATCCAATGAATGCGATGCGGATTGATTTCTAATAGTATAATCAGTTGGCGCATACATCACGCAAACTGGTTTTTGAAGGTGAATGTTTATTTAAAATGTCCGACGGTTTTCTTTCTTTTCTGATTAATTGTTATAAATTTTTGTTTTATCAGTGTAAAAAAAATACATATATGACCGTACTGATATTTTGAATGGGGGAGGGGTGCATGTGATTCTTTCTGAATGTTTGTGTGCGTGAAAGTGTACCATTGCATTTGTTTTCGGCAATAAATATTTACACCGCTGTCAGTAGTTGTAATTATTCCCTCATCGGGTATTCTAAATTATAAATACATAAATTGTAAATACAACTTCAAGTATTAATAATTACGCATTTTACATGCAGACTAGTCTGTGCATGGCACTGGACTAATGAAATATGAGTGTTATCCAAATCTAAACGCTACTACAATTCTTGGTTGTAGTTTTGCGGTGTGGCCACATTGCGGCAGCAGTGTTTAAGAGACTGATGTATACATGTGCCACACGTGGAAAACATTAAAGGAAAACGTACGCCACAATTACAAAACATGCAATTAAAATAGTATATATAAAATTGGACACTTTCGATTATAGAGTATTCTTACAGCATTGGAATATAATATAAATTATTTTCAACCTCAATTAAACGGTGGGAAAGTTTAAAAAAAAAACACACACGCACACTTTTTAGGAAAAACAAAACTCAGTTTGACATTGTCTTAGTGCACGGAGCTGCACGGGAAGCATAGCCTATCCCTTTAAGAGTGGGTTGATTTGCTGTATGTACAAAGGGAGCGAGCAATGGAGAGGTGACGCTGGTAACGTAATGCTCTACACGGGAAGAGCTCGTGCAGGCGAGGGATAAACGCAGCTGTGTCGTACAAAGCTTCCCCACCGGCACTAGTTCAGCGTTATCTCTACAGTTTAGAGCTTTTTCTTGACGACTGTATCCAGAAGAAGAGGCGCAAAGACGGAGACGCGGTTTGCAATAAAGCGAAGACCCCCGAGGCTGGTCCATCTGCGGATAGGAAGGGCAGCTTTTGACAGGTACTTTCACAATCCTCGCTGTCACAGAACGGATCGCATGCTGTTAGCCAGCTAGCCTGGTCTCTGCGCCCCATGCACGGATTTTGATTTGAAGTAACGTGGCAGAGGCCGTAAATTAACCGCTGAACTGCAGCCCCCAATTTTTAGGGCAATTGCTGGCGCACAATATACATGGGCATCTAATCCCACTCCTTCGCGGCTCGAGTCAAGTACGCTGGGTTCAAGCGTAAAAAAACTTTATTCCCTCCATTACATTTTTGGATAAGAATGAGGTTAATGTTGCAATGACCTGAGTGATGTCCGATGAGGTACATGTTGTTTCGACAGTGTGAATTATAATGCCATTTTCTTGTCGTTATATATGATAAGATCAGAGGAACACGTTTTAAATACGACTTTTACAGAGCATTTCCAGCACTTTCATTTGCACACCTGTCCAGTCGACCTGCGCAATGCCGTTTCCCGTCCACGCTGCCCCACTACCCACATCGTCGGGGCTTACTGAACCAAAACTGGGTGCCTGGTCGGACGGTGTCAGCTTCCAAAGCATTAATGTGCAGCGTGTTGTCGTTAAACCGCATTGGTGCGAAAGTCAATGTGAAATGGGGAAGTGGTATCTCGTCATCAGATGTCTGCATCCGATGGCAGGATGATGAAATGTTCATGTCACCTTCGTCCGGACGAAACCTAGCCCTTCCCTTTGCAATCAGACCACGTTCCAGTGTAATCGATCACTGCACAGCATGGCTCTGATTGTCCTGCTTTTGCATCGATGTGACAGTATAAAAGTGTGATCCATGTAGACGCTATTAGGGTTTACACATTTTGAATAAATTACCTGCTATATTGATTTAAAGTACCGCAGTTTTGAATCGGACTAGGATCCTTCCCTCCCCGTACGTTCCTTTGGGTATGAACTTTCTTTTGCCCTGTCGGGAGTGGCACCCGGTGCTCCGGGCTCGAGGTGTCCGCAGGCAAAATAAGAGCCGGGATGGCAGGAAGCGCTGGCAGAATAGCTGAGAGGTATGGGTACGGCGTCCTATTTCCAAAGGAATCACACTCAGTAAACGTATAAAAGTATAGCCCGTATTAAGCCTAATGTCAGCTGTCCTGCCCTGACAGGGAACCGACTCGCCTGCGGTGGCCAGTTCCTCAGTTTATCTTTTTTTAATGGAAAGGCAGACTCCTTTGATGGTGTTTAAGATGATTTGAAAGCAGGGAGCAGTGGGTGCCCTTTTTGGGTAATTCCCCAGTCCGGATTAACTAATGACCTACTATCTTGTGAGTTTCACACATGGGCATCACTAGACCCATTTTAGTGGGGCACGTGCCCCAGTGTTTATGTGCTGCGCCACAGTAAAATCTCATGTTCAGCTTTCAAAAAGCGTTATGGGTAACTAAGGGGTACCTTCACCCCAGGCTTAGCAGGGAGAAGACCTGCCTTCGGGCTCGCGAGGCTGCAGCGCGCGCGCTTCCTGCGTCAGCTCTGCACGCACCCGGCTAGCATTAGCAATGCGGACTGTCGAGGGGGGAGGGAACCAGATGCTTCAACCAGCAGAGCATGTATGGGACTGCTTGAAACAGACCACAAACACGACATGGCAGACTAAACCGCCCCCCCAATATGCAGACGAACTTCCCTGGGGATGCATAATTTTTTTTAATGCTTGATTTAAAGCACAAAACCACCCTTCAGTGTGCCTCTTACTACTTCATTTCATTTCTTATGTAGTCAGTTCTACATAAGACAACATTAACAACAATTCACCAGCAACGTGCCTTTGTGTGATTCGAGTCTTCAAGGGAGTTTTCACCCGCAGCCTGTAATCTGGTATTTATCCCCCAAACCTCTCCTGAAGTCTCGGAAATCTCTCAGAAGTCGCTCACATTGCAGAACAAAACCAATATGTCTTCTAGAGATAGACGGCTACCTGGCATATCACCCTTCATCTCAGGAATGTTTTACTTATCATTTTTCTTGATGACTTTCTGTTTGTTTATCAGCACATTGTGCCTGATTAAATAAGGTCATATCTGAGGTGGGGGGGATGCTCTGAATCAGGATTCCTTGCACGTTTTATCATTCTCTTCCTTATTGTTCCCGCTTTGTACTGTGCTGTGATGTTCTTGTAAAATTTTTTAGTTTAAAAACCACACTGAGAAGCTTTTTTCCCTAAGACCCATTGTTGGTAAATGTGAAAATTAAATTTATGTATGAAAAACAGCCAGCACGCAAAAATTCACTTAATTCCCACCTTTAATTGCTGTGTTTATGTGTGTAGCAGAGTACATCTGCCTGCCTGTGGGTTTTTTTCCCCCCATATGGTTCCGTTTATGGTTTGCTATTTGTGAGGCACACATGCAATGGCTTGAGTCGGGAGGAATTGACTTTAATCCCGTCCGTCACGTGGTAGGGGGTCGTGGTAGCCGTCGGTGAGGGACTTAGACTTTTGAAGCCGGTTGGGACTGAATCGAACCTGCAGGTGGGAAGGTTCTGGAGGCCGAGGTGTACTGCTGAGTTTGGCATGCGTCCTGCGTGGGCGCGCATCTGCCTGGTCCCAGGCCGGGCAAGACGTCGCACATGCGCATACCGTTGTGTGGGCCATGGAACTGCCCCCCCCTACCCCTGCCCCCCCTCTGCCCCGCAGCAACAGACACTATCACCGTGGCAGGCAGACAGGGGGGAGGGCTGTGTTTGGGCATGGCCGATCTTCCCCCCCCCCCCCCATCCGCACGGGTGGGGGTTAGTTATTGCATGTGCCCTCGTGCGTGTGCATGCTCTAGGTCATGGTTTCTCACGCAGGGGAGAGTCGGGCGGCACTGTGCCGCTGACGAGCGGAACGCGGCGGAATCCGGGGGACGGAGTGGGAGAAGCACCTTCCCGGAAGGATAGAGATCGGCAGCGCTGGCAGCGAAATTCTGGGAGGGAAGGCAAGCAAGACTGAACTTGCCACCTACTGGAGACTGTTGGGAAGACAAAGAGCAGCGGTGTGCAGGTTCTCCTTATTACTCAACACGCGTGTAACCCGTCAGTGCCGTGCTCGATCAGGGCTTTTTGTTTGCCGGTGAACTTCGGGTTACCTTTTATGGCTGGGTGCCCGGTGATTCAACCCTACCTGCATGCTGTCCTACACCCTGCCCCAGCCGGCACAGCCGAGTGAGGGCGTCGGCTCGGGGTCGACAGTAATGCCGGCGTGATTCGGCACCCATTAATCCGTATGACTACAGTGTGTGTGTGTCTGTTTTGTCATTTTGGTGCTTGTTCATGCAAATCACGCCACTTATCGGCAACTCAAATGAACTCCAGTCCTGAGGTTACGAAAGCAAGGCACCAGTGAGTAACGTGGAACGGGAACAGAACGTTACGTACAGACCTGTTACAACACTGTTAGCTAACGTGCTTGTGTGTGCATGGTGGAAAATATCAAAGTATACAGGCAAAGTTCTGTTCCTTCCTGCAGTCGAAAACTCTCACGTTAGGGGAATTGTTGCCCTCCACAAATCTGTACAGGGGCAAATAAAATGCCTAACGAGCCGTGAAAGGGTACTGAACCTGTGCTGCTCAGGAATGGATTCTGTAAACGAAAAGCGATGAAAGTCGCCTTTTCGTTTTGTGACATTGGTGTTGTGTGGTTAGCAATTAGTCGCTTCTGATATTGTCAAATCCCGTCATCACCTTATTGTCATTTCACACTTATGAAACAGATTTGTGATTCTTCAGAGCGTTGGACAGCTAGAACAAAGAACAGTTGAATAAACACTGAACAATAGATACTGTGGAGAAAAATAATAAAATAAAATCAATATACAACAGCAGCAATGACTCAGTGCAAATAGTACAAGTGAACAGTAGGTGTGTAACCGTACATATGGCAGTAGAAAATAAATAAATACAAAATAAAAACATTGAGGTGCAAATACTGGAGACGAGTGGCTAAATTGTTGCTCGTCAAGGATTTCAGAAACTGTACTTGCCTTTTGCTCAGATAGATGTACAAGGCTTTGGAATTCTTGTGCGGATCTCAGTCAATGCAAGAAAAAAAAAAATACATACTAAGTACATATAGCAAATACACGTGAACACATTGTCATAATACATTTTGTTGTATTTGTAATATGTAAGTTTCCTCTTTGCCAGTGTATGCTTAACTATGCACCTCTTGGTTTGTAAAGTGGTTCACGGTATATTGATCTGTTCAGCCCTGTTTTGTGCCCAGAATGCATTATGCTTCCTTAAAGGTACAATGTGACCAGAGGGTACAATGACCAAATCCTTCACAGAGGCTCTTTTACCCAATATTACTGGTAATGGGCTTTTCATTGGATCTGTCACGCTGCCAGGTGAAGTTCCCTGCCCTGGGGGTCGAGTTCCACCTGGGATTTGCTTCTGTATGTCCTGCTTTGAAGTGCAGCGGTTTAGGAAACTGCCCATATCCTGTTGTGGGTTCAAATCTCATGGCCGCCAGGGTACTGTACTTAGACCCTCATGTCTAAGCCAAGCTTCCTCACTCGTACGCCATGCACAGCCTGGCTCCTGTGACGCTGTTCCGTTAGCTGAACTGTCGGCTCAGTGAGGGGGGCGTGGCTGTACCTTGCCTTGCGGGGGGTTACCACTTGGGTGGATCACTCTGTTTTCAAGTTGCAGCTGTGAAGTTGGCCAGATGTTTATTGGTTACAGGCACACTCCAGATGTAGGGCTTAAACAAACGGAATGACATGGGGGGGGGGGGGGGGGGTGGGGGAAAATGGAATCTGATGGGCTTCCGGTGCCCTCCGGGGGGGTACTTTGGTGGTGGTGGCAGCTCTTCTCTCCCTCTCCCCAGTTTCCTGCAGAAGTAACAGTGGGAACCTGGTCTGATTGGCCAGGGTGGCTATCATTCTGGGCACCCTGGACCATGTTGTCGGGATTAACACCTGGATACTGTGCCGTTCATGTGGTGGCCCCCAAACATCTGACAGGTGGCGCTAGATGGTCCGACTCGATGACCTTATGGCGTCACACTACTTGGGCAGGGAAATGATTGTCAGCTGTTAGATGTTTACCAAATCCACCCTGAAGAGGAGTGTGTGTATTTTTCTGTGTGTCTCTGGCCTGGTGTTTTCATGCTGGCCCTGAAGGTGTTTTGTTTCAAACAGCTGCAGGAATGAGCCACCCTTCTGTGCCCCAGAGTCTGGCTCTGGGTTCGAGCCACAGGGAGGTGCCAGGCTACCGTGTTGGGTTGACATGTACGTGCCCAGTGCCAGGCATACGTGAAAGCGATCGTCTTGTTGGGGCAACCCCTCTCGCATTCAGGAAGCTCTCGCTGGCTGCGCAGTTGGCTGCCGACAGCTCGGGTTCTGCATGCAGCTGCGTGTGAAGGCACGTGTGCATGCGTGTGTCTCGGCCTGTCTGTTATCCGCATGGATGTACTGTATTAATGTCTTTGTGGGGGGAGACTTTGAGGAAGGCAATAAGAACTCGGAATCACAGATGCTGTGTGTCTGACCCCGTTCAGAATTTAATGTAGTACCAGTATTCGTTTAGTCCAGGTCTGATTTTTAATCCCAGTGCAGACCTGGTTACTTTACCTGCCCTCCCCCCTCAAAGTGGGATGCAGGGCAGCAGGGTGGGGGGGGACCCAACCTCATCCTTCCGGAATGTTCTGTTATATTTCTGCTAGTCATTTAATGTTTCAGATAATGTTTCTGTTAATTCAGCTGTTCAGAATGTTTACTACCATCACCTTTCAAGTACAGTACTTTGACAGAAATCAAAGTTAGAGAGAGAGAGAGAGAGAGAGAGAGAGAGAAGAGGGGGAGGAAGGGCAGGACTTGCCTGGTAGAAATGTACCCCCGCCCAGCGCTGACACATCAGTTTATTTCGTCACATGGTTAAGCCTCATTGACCTCTGGCCCATGTCAGTCTTCTGCTGATTTTTTTTGTGGTGTAATTGCACGTCATGTCAGCAGGTGGTGCAGTGGTTAAGAAGATAAGGATTAGGATCTGGGGAAGGGAGCTGCTGGTGTGCCTCTGAGGAGGGCTCGCCTCACCAGATTGATTGTCTGTGCGATTCGCTCCCGGTGAACGTGACTCCCTGACCCCACAAGTAACACCAGGCTTCTGTTGGTCGGCAGCAGGATACCCGGCGACCGTGTGCATGGACGGGCGCGTCGTCGGGACAGTCGAGGCCTGAGCCAGCAAAGTGCGCCATGGACGACGGGGTGCCCTAGCAGTGCGTCCGCGGGTGACCGTCCTCCTCCCTGTCCTCGCCGGTCCCCAGCTCCCTTGGCTGCGCCGCTTGGACACCAGCACGTGTCCGGTAAGGACAAGAAACGCCCTCTTACATAAGCATGTCACATAAGCGTGTTAAAGTCAAGGGTGCGAGTAGAGCTGGGGTGCGAGCTCGACAATACAGTGAAACGGTGAATAGTAGGAGGAGTTTATGGCGACTTTTAATGCCAAAAACCGACTCGGAATGTTGTGCTGTAACGTTAGTGTTGTCTGGGCTGTGGAGGTCTCTGTCTGTCTGGTGGTGTGTATGGAGGGCATTTAGGGCGGGTGGATGAAAAGTGGAGAAATGAAACCTACTATGTTACCATTTTTTCTTGCAACCACCCACCTCCGTCTGTGTGCGCCCAGCCGTTTCGTAAGCCCCGCCCACCACCCTACAGGCATTGAGGTTTCCATTTATAGTTGGGGTTTGTTCTTGTTTTTAACACCTACAGAATTGTGCGGTGAGTATGCCGGCTTAGCGGGACGCCTCCCTCCCCCAGGGAGAGCTCTCATAGCCCTCTGCTCCCTCATCCCTCACGCTGCTGTTAGGGAAACAGGAAGTGACCTCACCGGTTGCCCATTTTATCTAGGGTCCCAGCATGCACCTGCGGGGGTAGGCTGGGTGCGCTGGGGTTAGGGAGGGGCTTACAAGAACTGTAGGGAATGAGCAGATTAGACAAAACAGGCCCTGTGTTTAAATGGGGTGCCGGTTTTTAGGGGAAGCAGTCTAATGAGGGGTGGGGGGCTAATGTCGGCCCGCGTATCTCTGCCGAGCTAAACTGCCGTACTGTTTTTTTGGACATAGATTTTCTTCAAGTAACAGGATGGAAGCATGTTCGTTAATCATGACTCCTCCTAACGGGCCTCATCTGGATGTCAGCGAGCAGGATAAAAACAGTCAGCGAAGGGTGTGACATAGCTCTGGCCTTAAGGTTTTAGTGAGAGAGCTTTTGGAAAAGTCGTGTATCAATGGGGGTGACCATTTTTAGTTTTTTTTTTTTATGGTGGTATTAGAGCTGTGGGAAATGGGCCTATTTTTACCCCCGGCCCCCCCCACCGGGGGGCTGTAAATAGCCAGCGGTTTCTCTGGCTAAAAGTTCCTGGAGCGCTTTTTGGGTCGGAGGTGAGCAGCAGGATGTGGGGAATGTGGACTTGCCGAACCGCGTCCCAACCAGCACCTGCCATTCTGTTAGTGGCTCTTTGAATTGCCCCCAGTGCCAGGTGCCCTGTCCCACCCCAGCGCGCGGGTTAGTGTCGCTGCATCTTAGCACGAGCGCAGACGTGCACGCGACCCCTAGTGACCCAGAAGGTCACACAGTCGCACGGTGGCACACGAACGCACACCCCTGCACGCATGCTCGTCTGTCCTTGATGTGTCAGCGGGGGCCTGAGCGATGGCACACTAACTTAAAGCCCCCCACTCCCCCCCTCACATGCTGAAGCCCAGCATAGCGTAGCCAGCTGCTCTGGGGGTGGTCCTCACAGAGAATTATGGGTAAGGACGAGTGGCACTAGAGCCCTGGGGGTGAGGGGTGGAGCTGTATGCGAGCAGGACGTTCCTCGCACATTCTCCCAGGTAACTCATGAATGGGACACAGTAAATGGCTGGTATTTTATTCCCACCCACTCGCTCCCGCGGGTCTCACAATCGGCGCTCTGTATATGGAGCGCCTCCGGTCCGCAGCCTGATTGACTTCCATCCACTCCGGAGGCCTAGCCTTTGTATCACCCCACTCCCCACCACAGACCACCGCATGTGTAAGTGCGGTGAGCTCCGGGACCCCATCCAAGCCAAATATCCACTGGCCTTTTTGTTGGAAATTTAATGGAATTCTTCCTGGAGGACATTGGAATCTGACCTGGTTATCCGCGTGCTAAAGGCTAAAGCGGACCCGCCACGCCGCGTGCTAAGGGCTAAAGCGGACCCGCCACGCCGCGTGCTAA
>JAOYFF010000045.1:4640598-4668232 GCA_025773925.1 Cryptomyrus ogoouensis | reverse complement strand
GGAGCAGCAGGTGAGGGCGGAGCAGCAGGTGAGGGCGGAGCCTCAGGTGAGGGCGGAGCAGCAGGTGAGGGCGGAGCAGCAGATGAGGGCGGAGCAGAAACTGGAGGTAGAGCAGCGGGCGGGGCAAGGACGCACACATGTGCTAGTGGAAGTCCCACCCACTGATTCAGATGCAGGAAAACCACACGTGGAGGACAACCTCTTCCTCCCCTGTAGTGGGAGTCGAAGTAGCAACTTCTCCCAGTCGGAGGAGATCTTTCAGGAGCTACAGCAGGAGTGCATGAGGAGGTTGAAGGTGCCAGTAAGCACAGCCTCCATGCCGTGCTCGCCAAGTCCTCCAGGCCAGGAGGGGGTGCACCGCCAGATCTTCCTTTCATTCTCTGAGGACAAACCCCAGATTCCGCCTCGGGTGCCCATCCCGCCACGCCCTGCCAAGCGTGGGGAGCAGGGCCGCTGGTCTGGGGACCTCTCCCCAGCCTCTGGGGGCGAGGAGGAACGGGACCGGCCCCCTCAGATCCCTCCTCGGGATCCCCTGTCCCAGCCTGGCTCTCGCACTCCCAGCCCCATGGGCCTCCTGGCCGGTTCTCCGCAGCAGCGCTCCAGTCTCTCCTCCTACCTCTCCACCTCCCCTAGCAAGCTCATGCCCACAACCCAGAGCTTTGCCTCCGACCCCAAGTACGCCTCCCCCAAGGTGATCCAGGCACAGGGCCGGGAGGTGGTCAGGCCCCCCTGCATCCTGCCCATCGTACGGGACGGAAGGAAAGCCAGCAACACTCACTACTACCTCCTCCCGGAGCGGCCCGCCTACCTGGACAGGTACGAGAAGTTCTTCCGGGAAGCGGAGGGTGTGGAGGGGCGACGAGCAGCCCACACTGCCACTGTACGGCCCATGGTGCAGCCGGCCTTGGTGGGCCCGCCGGCAGACGTCAAGGCCAACTTCTCCTCGAACAACAACAGCGGGCTGGCTAGCAAGTCAGCCTTGAAGCCACCCTCCTGCCCATCACGGGGGAGTGGGGACTGGCAAACCGGAGGCCAGGAGGTGGGCAGCAGCGTGGATCGGGTGCGGCTGGTGAGTGACTCTTTGCTGCCTGCAGTACACCTCATCGAACACCAGAGGGCAGTAGCAGAATTTTCCAAGTATCGATTACCCCGTTCACTGGACATTGCCTTCCTTGACCAACTGCCGAGCAGTTTATTTAGTCCCTAATGGCTTTTTATTTTCCTAAAATTGCTAGCATTTTTATCTTGTGAAGATATCCCCGCAACCTGAGTAGGGAGACCCATACACACACGGACTCCACACGACGCGATCTGATTGGCCATTTTGTCTGCACTCAGGTGCAGGAGGCTGTCCACGGGGTGACGGTGGAGGAGTGTCAGACGGCCCTGCAGAACCACGGCTGGAATGTGCCGAAGGCCGTGAACTATCTGAAGGTGAGCACCTGGCATTAGGTTACGTTCCGCTTTGGGGGAACCTGGTATTCTACGGTCCGGGTTCCGGTGGCTCCGCTCAAATTTTATTTAGCCGTGAATGAGTGGCGTAAGGATTGAAGGTATTTTCAGTGATGCTGCAGTCAGCATGTGAATTATTATGAGAGATACAGCCACATAATTAAATCATTTGGAACTTTGTGGCTTTCATATTTTGTCTCTGAAATAAGTGACTGCAGCATTCATTTCAGTTAGTCATTTAGTGGGACCTCCTCAGTCTTCAGCTCACAAACCCCCATCCCCCCCCGGGTGCAGGTGGAGCAGCTGTTTGGCTTGGGGCTGAAGTCCAGGGCGGAGTGTCTTAAGATCCTGGAGACATATGACTGGAACCTGGAGCGGGCCAGCACCCAGTTATTGGACCCATACAGCTTAGTGAGGCAGAGGTACACCCCCCCCCCCCCCGGAGCAAAATTGCACTTAGTTGTCCACTACAAGGTTCAACAGCAAACCCCTACCTGTATCCCTTTTCTTAATGGGTATAAAACTACTAAATAAATCATTATATCTCATGACATCTCACTGCTTTACTGCTCACATCCCAAAACCTGTGGTACCACATCAACATCAGGAACTATTGTACCAGACACAGAAACCAGCAGGATGTTCTGCTCTTGCAGCAGTTCCCTGGAGTAGAAGCTTCAGGAGATAAACTTCAAAGCAAAGCCAGTTTCCTTCGACATAATATGTTTTCAAATTCTGATTCTGAATCCAGTGGAACAGGATGTTCACACCGGTTAATACTGGTTTAGTCCGGCGATGGCAAAGTGCTTGGGCCATCACTTCTTTGTCTTTCGCAGGCGTTGATGGAATGGAATCGAGGACCTCGACGTTTTCCAGCAACGTTTGATTTTTTTTCCCCTCCACGGAGCCCAGGATCCCGCTGAGGAACCCTCAACTCCCTCCCCATCTCCGTCTTCAGACCTCGATGCCGCTGCTCTGGGCTGCTGGATGTAATGATGTGCGTCAACCAGCAGTAGAACTCGAACCCACTTCGGGGTCTTTTGGGTCATTTCTGTAAGGTTTAAGGTCAACCAGTCCAGTATTGAGTCCTGTAAAATACACTTTTGACATGAAAGTGAGACTCCCACCCACATGTTGGCCATTATTCTTTTATACGGACATTTTTTTTTTGTGATATATACGAGAATAATTTACAAAGAGAGAGATATATATGACTATAATAATTTTTGAGTTTATATATTTGCATCAAATATTTCTCTGTTGTATGGATCTGGATTGTTTGATTGTGGAGGATTTTGTGAAAGAGCTGAAATTCACAGGAAAAAATCTGTAGCACAGTTGCTATCTGGCGCTTTAGCTCCCTCGACTTACTCTCACTGTCGCCACCTAGTGGGCATTCATGGGAAGCACTCCGAAGTGGCATGGCCTTCGTTTTAACGCGTCTGAAAGCACCGAAAGTCCGCGGCATGGCTAAGCAGTGCAGCAAAGCAGTCAAATCTGACCGCACAGATGATATTTCCCGAAATGTCTTTGCTAACGAGGACACATTATTGGGAGAATTGTAGCAGTGTTAACTATTTTTAATGGTTGTGCTTTCTGGTCAGAGTTACACATACATTTACTCACCAGGCGGTTCAGGTTACTCTGTCTGGTGAGCTTTATTTTAAATGTAGAACAGTTGGGTGCTAGTTTTAGCCCACTGGCATTTCCATACAAATAGCTCTGCTATATGCACACAGTATTAAACTGTAGCATGTGTGCCGACTCCGTTGCCGTAGCAGCTGTGTGTGCGTGCACGTTGGTGTTTGTGCGCTTGCGTGTCTGCTGCCCTGCACCCCTCACCCCCCACTAGACACCCACTGCATTGGCTGTGTGCCACAACAGCATATGACTTGGTGTCTTGCACCCCTGCCTCGGGTTTGGGTGGGGACGGACGCTGAGGGCGGTGGTGGTTGGGTTTAGGGGGGCATTCACAAGGTGCTTTGTGCAAAACGCCCCTTCAACGGGAGGTTTGTGTCTGTCGCCCCCTGTTGGCCAACTTCCATATTCCGCTAACCGGTGTTCAGTGCTGTAGAGACGTGAGCATTTCAGCCCAGCACCTTTACTGTTCCTTTGCTTAGCGTAAACTAGATTTGAAGGGTTCAGGGGGGTTTGTGATATATCCGGCCCCCAGGGCAGCTTTGGGTCACCCCCCCCCCCCCCCCAATTTACCCCTGAGAGTCTGCGGTGCTATTTGGACCCAAACAGTCTCTCCAAGTGAGCAAGATCATCCGTGGTTCTGTGTGTCTGACCCGGCACGCCCATGTCCGTCGTCCTGTCGCCTGTTTTGTTCTGGATGTTTGTACAAGTGAATTTCGTCTTTCTGGGTGTCGTTTGTGAGACACCTTGCTGCAGATCTCAAATTTGTATTTTTTATTAAAAAGGTACTATTTTTTAAATGTTCTCATTGTCAGTGCTTGTCTGGTGTTTCACGTATGTTGTTTAACTGGATTTACTTGTAGACTTGAATAGAAGTGATGTGTACAGGTGAGTTTGAAAGTTTACCATGGAAACAAACCAGTGAACGCACAAGAACTGAAGTATTTAGCCGAGCACAGGAGCCTTTTGGTTTGTAAGTGGTCTGTAAAACCTGAAGTAGCTCAGAGTGTCCCTCTGACATGGATTGGCTGGTCAGCCCTCGCTACACGGGTGCCCTGCTCATTGCCATTCGAGTACGAAATAACCAGAGGATCGTGTGGCTGTTCCTCCTCATCAGTCACCAGCTTGCAAATGAGGTCTGTCCTCTAAGTATTTAAGTTGAATTTGTAGGCAAGTCGGAAAAATAATAATGCCATAATGATAAAAATAAATACAAGCGATTCTGTACCTCAAGCTGATGAACTGCTGAAGGCACACTGTTTTCACAAGCATCACAAGTAATGTCTGTGTTTATTACGAACCACTGTATTCAACCCGAATTTTTTTTTGTTATATAATAGGATTTATGGCAGTCATTCTTCATGAGTACGACTTGTCCGTGAGTCGGACGTTCTTAACCCAGGGCCTGCATTTAAGATGCGTGTGTTTTACAGACCACACTGCAAAGGCCGTCGGCATTTTCTGACAGATCGTGAATCATTCAGCGGCTGCTTCATGGCCGTGGGCCTCTGGTAACACATTATGCTCGACCGGAGCCACAGGCTTTGTCCAAATTCCGGGGCTGCATCCTTGGAAGGGTGTGGTCTACGAAGGTCTAACCCTTTGAAGGCTGCATTTTTCGAAGGTCGAACAGAAAGCGTTGTCAGATAGGAAGGTCCTATTTGCATCCCCGGCTGTTCACGTCCTAACCCTTGAGTCACAAAGCACCGCACCAATCTCCTGGCCGGGACACGCACACTATACCTCTGCACAATGAATCCTGGGATATGTTGGGCTGTGAAAAATTCATCAGGTGCATCCTTCACAGATCGGCAAAAGGAGGACGCACGTCAAGGTGCCTTCAAAATGGGGCAGCAGTGACCTGTGATACATTGTCTTCGAATGCAGCCTTTGAAAGATGAAGCACCTGAACTTGACAGCCATAGTCATGCTGCACCGACTTCCTGTTGCCATCTCTGCTACACTTGGAAGAGGTCAGAGGTCACTACTAGAGACACTACGGTTTTTATTTTAAAAAGTAATTGACCTTTTATTTCTGGAACAACGTAGCATTTGAACAGAACGAACAGACAAGCAGATTTTCATTGGTCCAAATGTCAAATATTATCTCGTCATTTTTTGGGAGGGTTGTCGGACCCGACCAGGTCCATCTGAAAATACACGTCGACCTTTATCATCAAACAGGCGGAATGAAACTTAAATGTCACGCTGCCAGAATAGGTGATCCTAGAGATATTGTTAATGTTCATTTAATCTTCTAATTGCATATTTTTCTTTTGACTATGAAAAAGCCAGGTTGCCAGGCTGCATTGTGGGAAAAGTGTTCAACAACATCTGCCTGATGAAAAACCTATAGACTTAAATCCTCTTTGTTTGATTTGAGTTTTGTTATGTTTCACTGATAACGAGCGGTTGGTTAATTTATCTCCCACCAGTGCTGGCTGGAGCCCACATGGTGTCCTAGGCAAGGCCCGCCCCCACCTCCGAGCCCCCACCCCCGAGCTCAAGTAGCATGTTCTGAATCCACAGAAGGAGGTGAGGGGGTGCATGACACCGGTGGTTTGTGAAGTCACCTGATGGGTTGACTGGCACCCTTCCCCCCTCCCTTTATAACCCCCCACCCACCCTACCACGATCCTCGATGATGTCGCCCTTTGGGGATTGCAAAGCTGTCATAGGAAATGTTTACCAACACCCACCAAATGAGGAGGCTGTTTTCCTCTTGGGCCAACGTGGTGCGTTGCTGCTCATGGTAATCAGGTAGGCTCTGCTATTAAACTGCAAAATTATCCCATTTTAATTAGGCCTCCTTATTGATTTTCCATTTTCCTGCCAATTGGCTTTATTCATTACGGCAATTTGAATCAAAATGTTGGCGCCTTCCATTGCAGAAGGACCATGATAATATTCGCCTGATGCCTGTTCACCTCATGCATGCAAAATCTTGGGAAAGACGGTATGCAAGTTTGGATGGATGGATGGATGGATGGACTGGTAAATAATAATGGCTGCAGTGTTTTGTGCTTTAACACATGGCAGCGTGAGTCACTCTGATTGTTATTCTTAGAGATTCTTCTTCTACCACTTGGCTTTTTTCCTGTGTGATCTACTGTATAATGTATGAATGAAATGTATGAAACATGGATTAACAAAGCACACAAATACGTAGAATGTAAAGCTATTTCAATGGGTACAAGTCACATGCTGCTTTGCAAAACTGTGTCAACTAATACACCGATTATATACCACATAACAGTGACCAGGGCAAGCGGTCAGGAGAAAGATGGATGATTATGTGCATTGTATGATTGCAGAGCCTGCTTGTGACCACTAGGGGGTCATAACCGTGTTATGAGAAGTTGATGATAGTCATAGGATTTTTATTGGGAGCTGGAATTAGAGTTTTAAGAAAAGTTGTTTTCAAATCTTGTGTCCTGATAAGAGGGCAGAAAGAAAGAATATATTAGAAAGATAAAGGAACTGTGTGAACCTACATACTTCCCAAAAAAGCGTGGAATCGGTTGCACACGCAGCAGGTAACACTTGTGGGCTTCATCCTGCGTTTCTGAGAGCCTTAGAGGTCTGTCCCGATATTCCCCGTGACGTTGACATTAATCTTCCATTTGTGGCATCAGAAGGCTCCTTTGGCGGTATTGTTTATGTCAGCTTGTCTCGCGTATGCTTGCAATCCCCTCTGACAGTGTGACTGGTGCTCAGGAGGCGTGGCCTAAGATAAACAATGTCCTCGGAGGTGGAGTCTGCCTCAGTGCAGGCTGTGTTGGCTTTAATGCAGCGCCGAGAGGCATCTTGGCTTGGACCCGTTCTGGAGCCTCCTACTGTACCATTTTGCCATTGGATGGCCTTCAGATACCCGTTGAATCAAAGCCCCTTTCTTTGGAAGGTTTTATGTCCTGCACACAGCAGGAGGACTCCCAGAGCAAGACGTGTGAGGGCAGATGGCTTAGTTCTAACATGTAGTTCTAACATTGTCCTCAGGGGGGTGTAGGAGTCCCAGCCTCAGACAGCGTATGACACCTGTAACCCACCTTCAGTGTGAAACCACATATCCTTCCCCTTGGATGCAGGTCCTGCTGGTTTTGAACTTCTTGAGCTTAAAAATAGATTAACAAGGGCTGAGAAAATGTGAGCCTAATTGAATAATTAGCCATGAAAGGTTAGATGAGAGCAGACTTTCAGAGAGGGACGTGCTTGTGGGAAGGCCGAGCCATTTGTACTGGCAATGAATAGCGGTGGTAATGGAGCTCGACTGACCGTCATCAGTGATTTAACGAGTATTAATGTGCAGCTCTTCTGTGCTTCCTGGCCTGAGACTAGCTGTGGGTCTAGACTCAATCCATGGGCTGGATGTAGAAGGTGTGTGTTTGTGTGTTTCTCATCTGGAGTACCTGTATACTCTCACCGTACCGGGAGTCTGCAAGGAACCATTTTTAGATTTTAGTCACAGGATCATGGCGTCTCACGGGTCTACAGCAAAGTGAAACTTAACAGTGAGTGATTTTTTTATTTTATTTTTTTATATCTTGTGTTATTAAAGAAGGATAAGAGCAAAAACATCAGCCTCAATTCACTCTGGTACTGAAGTTACCAGCAGTTCTGCTTTTCAGAAAATGTCATGTATATTAATAGTATAATATAATTAGTATTATATAATATATAAGTGTGAATTCAGCTGGATGCCAAACAGCTAAGCATATTTTCTTCCTAGGAAAAGAGGCGAAAACATTTGAAATTTTGCCCACACTTGCCAGGAGGAAATAGAAAAAATGTCGCAGCCTTGGCATGGAAGTAAATTAAGGATGCATGAATGACAGCTAGTGTGTAAGAATGAGCAGACAGACTAGTCACAGGCCCACAATTCACACCATCATTCATCAAGTCAGTGCAGAATATCTGTAATTGCTTCAGAAAGTCTGTCAGAATGCAGAAGCTGAAGCCGCAGTTTCCCACTTCATCCTCCACGCCAGCAGACCCATTCAGGCTGACTTATGAATTGCCATCGTCATGGTTACTTTTTGTTGTGCCGTTATTCGATTTCAGGTGTCCAACACACCGGGTTGAGAGCGTTTCCATGCGAATGGGCTGGTGGGATTGGCATGAGCGTGTGACTGACCAGAAAACTCAAACTCCTTTAGGCTGCGGTTAAAAAATAATAATAATTATGTTGGGGGGGGGGCTTCATGAAGTGATGGATTATAAAATGCCAAGATTCAACGCCAGTTTGGTCAGTGGAGCTTTTCTGTTGAGCAAAGAGCCAAGGTCTCCTGCCCTCGGATCGACCTTCACCAGCTCAGGTGATTTGAATAGAAGCCAATGGGTACATCCCATAATAATAATAATAAAACTCAGCTTTTCCTTTGGCCCACAGTGAATTTCGCCGGAACGCGGTAAAGCTTTCCCTTACTATTCGCTCAGTTCGTTTCGTTATCTTGCAGCTCTAATCCTATATATTATTACTTGGTTTTACAATTTGCTTTTCTCCCTTAGATATATACAATATGTATTTTCTAGTTACATATTTGTATTATATAGATAACGTGTAATACTGTAGCAGTTATCCATTGGTCTTATGGCCGGACCAGCAGACAGACATTATTACAGCTGGGCTGCAGGTGGAGACGACATCATCAGGAAGGTCAGGAAACCCGCTGAGCTTTGAGAGGCGCGTGGATGATGTTTTGGGAAAAGGCTGAAGAGGACTGTCAGAATATGCATCAATCATTATCAAGATGCAACTAGAGACCCACATCAAGGGGGTTCGCTTAAGTGTCCTGGAAGTAACAATGTCGTACCTTAATGTTACAGAGGCTTATTGGATTCTATTATAAATATATGCAGCGATTTCACCTGATGGGAGAATGTCAGGTGGGTGATTCAAGCCACCGCACCAGAAATCATGTCACCAACAGTATGACAAAATGATGCGAAGCGGCCGGCCCCTCCGGTGGGTCCTCGGACGCCTCCTCTGGTGCTCCTCGGCCAGCTCCTCGGGTGGCTCCTCGGGCACCTCCTCTGATGCCTCCTCGGCCGGCTCTTCGGGTGGCTCCTCGGGCGCCTCCTCGGGCACCTCCTCTGATGCCTCCTCGGGCAGCTCCTCTGGCGCTTCCTCTGGTGCCTCCTCGGCCGGCTCCTCGGGTGGCTCCTCGGGCGGCTCCTCTGGCGCCTCCTCAGCCGGCTCCTCGGGTGGCTCCTCGGGCGGCTTACATCTACACTGACATTTACACATTTAGCAGAAACTTTTGTCCAAACCGACGGACAGCGAGGCAAACAATGTGGAAGCGAAAAACCTAGAATTCTTTTTCTTAATTCTGCTTGGCACCAGGCATGAAGTAAATTTACCTGAGACAATTTGAGTAAGATAAAATGTCTTTTATTAAGGCAGGCCCCCCCGGAGGTAGCAGCATAGAAACAGAGTATCCCCGTTACAAAGAAGCGAACCCCCGACCAAGGAAAACGCTCAGATTTTATAAATTTCTGCAATTCCACAGAAAGGCAATCTGCTACCCCATTGGTCAAGACAGGGACTCTGGTCTGCATGCGGAGTGCGTGATGACCTCAGAGGTGATGACCATCTGCAGCTCTGCATTTCCTTCAGGCCCATCACCAGTCACCACCAGTGCCGCCCCACCCTTGCTAACCCCTTACATGTCCCCATGTTAAACACTATGCAATCAAGCAAATCAAACTACCCACATCTCACCATATTTGGTCCATTAATCTATTTAATTGCAACACATGCAGCATATGGTCCTCGAAATAGCATAAGAACATAAGCCTGTTTGTCTCTATGCATATTACATTCTTCTTGTCTAAAGTCTGAAACACTGACAACAATCACACTATGCACCTCTTCCTTGGTCCTACTGGAATTTTACTTCCGCGATATTATAGATACTTTATTGATCCCCGTAGGGAAGTTGTCTTTAAGCCTCCCTCGATGTGCTCTCTGTAGAGTAAGCTGTCCACGAAGGGCTGCCACCTGTTGGGGTGCCCAGGGAGCTGGGGGTTAAGGGCCTTGCTCAACGACTCACAGACATGCTGAGGCTGGGTTTCAACCAGCAACCTTCTGATTACAGGCACCACTGAGGAACATGCTGCCCCAACATTACTTTACATTGTGAACATTGCCCTTTCATTTAATGCCGACTTTTTCACCGGGAGACTTTGGGCAGGGATTCACTTCAGTTCCAGTACCGAACTTTCTGCTTGATCTATATGGTCACTGTCTATATGGAAAGGGCCAAACGATGCCCAAAATCAGGAGCCATTGTTCTTCATAAAATTTGCATCGAATTAATTAAAAAAACAAGACCTCCTATTGGATCACTAAGCACGGAGTGATCAATGTTCTCTTGGCGTTACTGTAACCTTGTAGGGTGTTGAATTGAAATTCCCTCCCTGCCCCCTTCTGCAGAGCTTGCCTGAGCTGGCTCTGGTTCTGCATGAATTATGGGATGCTCTCAGCTCTTCCCCTATAATCGACAATGATTAAACTATTGTACTTCTGATCTGTAGAATTCAGCAAACTTTTTCCAGTCATAAGGAATAAAACGGCCAGAATTTCGAAAGAGAAAAATATGGGATCGTCAAGATTTTTTTATGTAAATGTATAGTTAATAGCAGAGTTCAGAACCATGGATAGCACAATGTAATTCACTAATTATAACGACACTGTCAGCTTCAGCTCAATTCAGTTTTTTATTTGGCGCTTTTCACTGTACGTTGGTGTGTTCTGATACATTCCTACATCATTAATACAGAATAATTCAAAAACAAAGAAAAGGTTAGATAAAGAAATGAAAGAGAAGGCCAGATGACGACGGAGGAGAGGAACCAAAAACTCTTAAGTAGGGAGAAGAAACTAGACCAAGATCAACCGGCTACAGGTGAGCTAGACTGGAGTAATCGGTCTCCGGTCACGATTTAAAGACTGAGACCGATTCGGCATCCAGAAAATGCTGCTGTTATTTGTTTGTTGCCGTGTTTGTTGTTCCTATCAGTAGCATCCAAAGAACAAATGATAATTTGTAACTTTAACCTGTAGGCCTATGTTATTTTCGGTCATTTTCTCATATTAAACCGCTCCTTAGCGTCTTCAAAACACACGTCGGCATGGACAAATGGGATAATGTTTAAAAAATAAAGATAAAAAAAGCAGAGGTGTGTTTATCATCTGCCACACGGTGGAGCACAGTCACAGCAAACTTTCGTGTGAATTCAGTTCACGAACTGTGTAAAAACCTGGAAAACTTCACACAATACCCTGAGACTGTTTAATGTTGATGTTTGACACCCTTAAAAGAAGAAAGTAACCAGTCCATCGGTCTTTATGGATCGCTATACCGCACCCATTCCCTGCAAAACGCACGCTCTGTTTTTAAGACATTGCACAAAGAAATCTCGGCAATCGGCTTTCTGGTGCCAAAAACAATTTGCCATGACGGCACATAACCGGAGTCTCGGGAGCTGCTCCGGTGCTGCTGACGCGTCGTGTGCCGGTGGCACCGACGCGCACCTGGGAAGCACACGGCAGTTAACACTGAGCGCCACCGGACACCTGACCGTCGCAATCTGCCTGGGCTCCATCGGGACCTTCAGCTTCCTTAACTTTCTCGTCCTGGTCCTCTTCTGCCGCTATAGAGTGCTGCGGTCGCCGATCAACCTACCGCCGGTCAACATCTCCCGGTGTGAGTCGTGGGGACGCCGCTCAGCTTCGCGGCCAGCGCGCAGGGACGGCGGCTCACCGGAGACTTTGGGTGTGTATGGGGCGGCTTCGCCAATTCCCTCTTAGGTCAGTTTGTATGGCAGAACATCAGTTATTCTCTTAATTAATCGGGCGTCTGATTTTTTGTTTTTGATGGATATTAATCTAATATACAGCTTTTACTCTAATCAGATGGGTTGGCAGCTACGTGCTTCCTTGTTCATTTTTGTGAAGTTAATATCGTGCGTCTTTGTTAGGGACTGATTGCAACTCTGCATCTATACTGCGCTGCACCGTTTTTTGTGTTTTGTTATAAAATGCGTATTATGTGCAACATCAACTATTATTAGTGAATTTTCCACTTTAATATTTGTGTATTTTATATTTACTGAATTTGGACCTCATTTAGGGGTCAAAACATGGTTTAAAATAATACCTTCTATTTTGAAATAATTGTATTATAATCGATAATACCAAATGTAAACATACCGAACGCATCATGTGTGAGTATTTTCACACCGTATCGACCGGACTTTTGTTATTAAGAGAATATATATACACACTTGTACATTTAGAAAGCATGAATAAAACTTACGTAATACCTCCACACTGACACATTGTACAAGTCATCTGATCGTGTCGATAAGGTTGGTGACTTTTGGATAGTCTGTACGTCGCAATGCAGGGATTTCGGTGCTGAGGGGAGAATTTGAATATTGGGGCATTGTCTCCCATATTTGTGTTTCATAACCTTCCAGAAGTAAGTGAGCTGGAGATACCTAGAGGGAAAGAAGATACTTAAACGCAATCCATCTCCGTCTGTCAATAATATGGAAAGAAAACCTTAAGGAATTCCGTTTCAACAGCCACTGGAGAAATCAGTATTAATGATAAATTAGTATTTAGTCACTGTGACGTGTATATTATCTGCCTTCCAACAGTCCTCGATGATTGTGGAACATAGTCATTTAATTGTGCATACCTTAGTTCGTTGGCATGTAGCGTCTGTTTGAGTTAATTAGCGCAAACGACGCCACCTGCATGTCTGCAGTGACACATGTGAGACGGGCTCCGAGCCACCTGGTCTCGCTCCGTGTTACATATGGTTGCTTATAGCTGATGGGTTAATCTAAAGGAAAAACAATTCACCCGTTTACGTCTCTAACTGTGTCGCCAGTCCTAATCAAAGGCAAACTGATCCTCATTCAGTTTCTGTATTGTTTCATTTTTTAAATTAACAGCACGTCATTTTGAAAATGTTTTGAATTAGCAATAATTGGAGAAAAAAAATCTAAGATTTTTTTAAAACGGATCTTTTCCACAACTGCAGGAATTCATCTTTGCCAGAGATGCAAAGGACAGTCGTCTGATTCTAAAAAAGGAATGTGGAGATTCTAGATACTGCTTTTGACTTTTTTTTAATTACCATTACTCAGATTTACACTTTTACCCAGTTAAAGCTTACTGTGTGGGACCATAGGTGGCAGAACTCACACCCCTAACTGTGACTCACTTAAATCCTTGATGGCCCGGCAGGTAATAAATGATTTTGGCCACAGTACAATCAGGCCGCCATATGCGATGCGGCATTGGTAAGTACCAATAAGCTCTTCTCTTAGGGGGACGCCCACAGGACTCCATGCTACCTTCCTACAGACCAGCCCTAGTCTGAAGCCTCATTTTACTGATTTCAGGTCAGTTCTATTTCATGATATATAGAGCTCTATCCACATTGATGTCTAAAAGTATTTTAAGTAGGCCTGATCTTTTATGTTAGTCTGGGGGCTGATCGAGCCTCTGTTTTTTGCTTCTTGAATCGACTCCCCCCACAGTGTGCCTTAACTGGTACTGGCTTATTAATAAACAAATGATTTAATATAGTCTGATTTATAATATGTTGATAGACATGAAGTGCACGGGCGTGTTAGTCATCTTAGTAAATTCAGCATAAAATTACAAACTCTTCCTCTCCTCAGATTTAGGTCGGCACTCAGAACTGTCGATTAACCACAAAAGAAAGTGTTGTGCTGTTTTTTTGAATGAAAGTGACGCCAGAATATTTCACAGTAAGACAAACTAAAAAAAACAGCCTGGCAACGGATTATTTCCTGGTTTTCCTTTCCAGCTTATCACTGCCAGGATAACCTGAATCCTATAGACCCATTCTCTCCAATTACACCTTAAATTAAACGAACTCCGCATATGAGCACATGCACTCTGCCATCATCTGTTTATCGGCCTTTTAAAGTCATTTAATGCCACTCAGTCCCTTTAAAAGTTGTTTTCTGTAAATGTACGACTAAGCGGGATGAAATGATTTGTTAGAAGCACAGAGCTTCTTTGTTCAGAGTCCTGAAAGCGGTTCGTCCGAAAGCGTGCCCTTACCATGAAGGGTCTTGTTTAGTCGGAGATAGCCAGAATTCAATACCGTTTGGTCCTTGGCCACAAGAAAAGGGACAGATTGAAAACTCCAAGCCCTTCCGGAAAGTTCTCCTGGGAACAAAGGGCTGCAGTTATAATTTGGCGATGTTTACAGTCAGCTTTTAAGCGAGTCCCGTCGCTGACTCCTTAATGTAAAGTGCCTTGGGGCTGCTCGGCTGTGACACTTTGAAGGTCTTCCGCACCTTCTGCTCTGGACGAGGTCGGTGATCCAAGAGCGATCTCAGAGTTTAAATAGGGCTAAAGCCGAATCATTCCGAGGGACTGATTGCCTGACTGTCATTAAGCTTTTCTCTGTGTAGGTCATTCCCTGCACCATCGTTCAGATTGCTTTGAGCTCACATTTAAGTTAGATGACTGAGGCACCTTTAAAAATACAATAATTAGTTTGTGGGCAGAGATGTCTCTAATTGTTCCAGATCCCTCGTTTACAGTTCATGTAGATCAAGGGTCACCAACCTTTTTGAAACTGAGTGCTACTTCACCGGTACTGAGCCATACGAAGGGCTACCAGTTTGAAACGCCCTCCTAAACTTATCTAAACTTCATGTATAATAAACATGTTTTAAATGCTTTTTTTAGATATTGTCATTTTCAAATCTATATAAATGCAAATGTGATTAAAGAAGAATAGCAACAGGATAAAATTAAATTTTAGATTCTGCTCACTGGTGAGTCGTACTATTTTTAGAACAGGTCCGCGGGCGACTCATGTGGTCCTTAGGGGGCATCCTGATGTCGATGATCTGTTGCATGTCAGGGTGGAGCAGCGGTCTGTCGTCCAACTTTTCAGCAGGGAAAGGCTTAAAACCAGAAGTGACATAATTAGCATTCATCTTCTGTACATCTGCTGTATCTGTACATTGTTTAATGGATTCATGCCTTTTGGTTTTGCATCTGAGTTTATGTTAAGGATGCTTCCATGAAGTCTAGACACTGCTGTTCATTTCAGTTCAGGAAATCCGCTACTTTCCGACATCACTGTCTGCATCTTCAGTTTTGCTAGCCTAGGTCCACTTAAAGACGTTCTGATTAACTGTTGGCATTCGGTCTCTGTTGAGCCACATTTGCTCACATCCAGGGCCAGATCCGAGGGGTGACCAGCGGTGGCCAATCACACCACACATCACGATAATAGAAGGGAAAGATGGCGGAACCATAGAATAGATACAGTGCGGTATGGCCATCGCCATAACTGGCCCCCGCAGCCACCCCAATTAAAAGTTTCTGCTGACGCCACTGTCCCTGTCACTGAGAGGACACTGAACCTGGTCTGCCGGTGCCCAGGAATGCTTGGAGGCTGCCTTCAGGAAGCACCTTCCGCAGCCACCCTGCGTTCCGCCTGGTTCTGTCCTCACCCCAGAGAGTGCTTTGAACTTAATTACTTGTGATTGATTTGGCGACTTCGTCATCAGCCCTTATTCTACAGCAAGGGTGGGCAATCTTATCCAGAAAGGCCCGTGGTGTGTGTGAGGTCACTAATTAGAGGACTGATTGGCTGAAGAGTCCTCACACCTGTTTGAGCAGCTGACCTAAAGGTTATCCCAAAAACCTGCATACACACCGGCCCTTTGTGGATAAGATTGGCCACCCCTGGTCTACAGGCTGAGGCGAATAACCTGTGTTGCAGTCTTCAGTTACCTGCTAGGTGTCTTACACATAAGGGTGACACAGAGATACATTTCACTGCATGTTGTATGTATGTGACAAATAAATCTCTTGACTTGACTTGACTTGACATGGTACTGTTCCCAAGTTGGCCTCAAGGTGGTGCTAATGTTGAGTGACTCGTCCCACAGGCATTGTGTCCTTCAGCTCCCCGGCTGTGCTTTCCTACGGGCGCTGCTGCACCATGACCAGCCCCACAGAGGCCGACCCCACCAACCACCGCGAGATCCTGGCCGTACTCCCTGGCGTGGACGCCGCCCCCACTGTTAGGCTGGAGTGCGTGCGGCCTTCAGGGCCCGGGGACCACGTGCTCCGTGAGCATGAACAGGGTCTCCTTCATCATTAGCCTCTTCATGTTTTGCCCCGTCCTCCCATTCCTCGTCATTGATTACAGCTACGGTAAGCTGCTGCATGCGGTCAAGCAGGTAGGTCTGAAAACAAGCTGATTGTAAAGAAGAAAAACACAGAGGCTCAATGAATATAACATTGTGGACATATATCTGCATATAACTCCACACATGCACACACAGGGCTGGATCTACCTTAGGGGCCCTGAGGCAAAGCTTTAGCTGGGAGCCCCCCCTGCAAAGAAAACTATTCATTTCACTTCCTCTGTAATGCAGTTATTTCGAGGACCCTCAGTAACTGCCTGTAGAGGCGGCCATGTTTCTGCCTGCATGTAAAGATTTTAATTTCATGCATGTCCTTTATGACTTTTAATTTTATGTAATTATAAATCATATGTGCAAGTGTTGAACTGTCAAAGAAAATATTTAATGCTATTTTTCTGGGTAGTAAGTGTATATTTGCTCCAAAAAAAAAACAATTTAACAATAGAACATATGCAAATCAAAAGTAACACAATAAAAACTAACAATAATTTCTTCCTTTCTCCAAAACGTTACTGATATGTAGTTTGACGGCTAGATATACACCGCTTCAGTACCCAAACCCCTCCTCAGGGGCACCTCAACCATTCCATGTACTTGTTAAATTTCACCAACAACTCATTTAATTCATTTACTGAATTAGTTAACAAAAATCAGTGAGATATTGATTAGCCATACAAGATGCGTTAGTGGTCAAGCAAAAAAATACATGGGTCTGTGTGTGTGTGTGTGTGTATATATCAACACACACACACATACTTTGCCTGGGCATCCTTGCGCTGACCGGGCACTCGCCAGCTGCCTAGTTAGCCTCTGCCAGCCCTAGCTGTACACAAGTGACGTTAATAAACACAGCAGAAGTACCATGGTCACCATACCATAATATTTTCTGCTCACAGAACAGGCTAAATCAGACCCGCCATGCGTCTTGCTCATAACTGGGGACAAGATGATCTCCAAGCTGCGCCCCCCCCAACTCCTCTCCACCACCCACACACATTTCCTTACTGTACACAGGTCACTGACCGCCTATCATGCACACACAACATATGTTCCATTTGCAGACGGCAAAAGAGGTCTCACTAAAAGGGCAGACCAAACCATTTGTTGCATTATAGGGAGGGAAAGTAAAACTATTTTCAATTGCTGTGTCAAGGAAAATGAAGAAGATAAAAAATAACATGTGTGATGTGATTTTATGTGATTTCCAAATACTAAAGTTTTCAGAAATATGTATTTTGACAAATTATTCCAGCAGATTATTTAAAGGTTAGAAGCCCCTTTTAGACTCCCCCCCCCAACCCAGGGCCTGGGGACAACTGACCCAGTCCCCTCCCCTTCAGTGGTTCTCCTTCAGCTTTAGACACATAATCAAAGGTGTGTAGCGTTCTATCTCCTAGATTCACAAATTGCCCTCTTTACTTCACTGAATTGCACAGATTAAGAAAATAAATCGACACAGGTCTTCGAAGATAGATAGATCACGCAGTGTTGCGTGACTGGGAGGGGGGTCCTGTTCATGTTCTTTCCCCCCCTCATTTAAGGTTCTGTGTCTCGGGGTAGATGGATCACATGGACCAGCCCCCACAAGCCAGGGATTCTGAGTTTCTTGAGCTGCCTCCTAAATCCAGCATTTTACTTTGGGCCTCACTTTTGTAATTGCCTACTTTTTTCCGCAAAAAACTATTGAATTGGCTTTGCAGTTCTTGCCCAAGAACAATTGTGCAGTAATTTTGGTGCAATTGCGGTTCTGGTGCCAACAACAGGACCCCTCTGCAACAAATGAAACAAATCATGCGTTATTTCCTGAAATCGAAACACTGCTTCCAGTCACTCTGATGTTTTTTCATCCTCGTGCCAAAGGTGTGTGTACGAGATGGTTCAACATGAGATGGCGTTATTATAACTGCGATGAGCGTGAGCTAACACATGCTAACAGAGGCCTATCTTAGGGGATACAAACTGTTCCTTCTTTGTTCCCAGTCTATAGTTGGCATCGTCTTGTATCAGGTTTACCGAAAGTTTATTCTGTGCTGTTTGTGGCCAGAGGGTGCTAGTGAGTGGCCAGGCCCTGGGAGACTGTGAGTTTGAATTCCCGTTGGATTAAAAGCCTGCTGTTAAACTACAAACGTTTAGGGAAATATGTCATCTAGTTGTAGTACCAGTTCTTTGGGGTTTGGTGGAACGCTTTTCACATGACCAGTGACATTGCGGGTGCTAGTTTAACTGGTCTGTTCAGCAAAGGAGCCCTTACTTAATGAGATCCAGGTTAGTGCTCCGGTTCCCTTGAAATTTTATCTATTAAAACTGAGCCCTGAGGGCAGCTTGATTGTCTGCACCTTTTCCCCCATGCTGCCGTGACAGCGCCACGCTAATGCTAATTTAGCGACTGCTGGTGAGAATCCGCCCATCGGATCCGGGGTCCCTTCACCGTTCAGGATTAGGTGCTGCAGTCAGGGGCTGAGTGGCTGAGATACTTCTCCTTCCAACTTGCATCGCATTTTACTTATTTATAGAGCTGAATATACAGCAAGCCCCCCCCCCCGCCCCAGTACTCAGGAGGGTGCAGATGTGTCCCTCTTTCCCGCAGTGGGAAGCAAGACCGGAGTGGGTGAGGGATGCAGATGGTCTGTTTAAAGCACACGTTTTGCTATGTTAGCACAAACGGCAGTCTCCAGCTGACCCCTAGACGTCCCACATCAGGCTGGCTGTCAGGGATAAAGTTGAATGTTGCCTCAAACTTTATGGCAAATTCAAGAATGAAAAGGCGAGCGTGACGTTAAAGTCTCATGCTGTGGTAAACAGTTGCAGAGTCATAACGAATGGATAGATAACGAGCGGACAGATAATGTACCGAGGACTCCATAGGCAGAGTTTCGTGGCTTGATTTGTCACACAAAACCATTACACTTTCTCCCATGATTCTCTGTTTCTTGTTACGGTATAATGGTCCAACTGCTGTCACGCACCCTGGCAGTCAGAGAGGGACAACCTGATGAACATCCCAAACCAAAAGCTATTTTTGTTTACAAGGCAGATGTTTGTTTGTTTGTTTTAACAAACAAATGTGTATCAGAGACAGGGCTGGGGGCCTTGATGTGTCTGTCAAGGCAGTCTAGTGGTTAATGAAGGGTATAACATACAGGGATAGAATGAGGAACACAAGCAGTCTGGTTTGCTTGAGGATAATGAAGTAGCATATTAGACAGTAATAAAATGTGAAATAAGCTAAACAGAGCAAGTAGCAGAGGTGGAGATTTCAGGTTCAGGGAGTACAAATCCAGACCAAGATTTTGTTTCAACCAGCCAGTTGAGTTACTCTGTGACTGTGACTCTTTATACTCAACTGGTTGTTTGAAACAAAATCCTGGTCTGGATTTGTACTCCCTGGACCTGAAATCTCCACCTCTGGCAAGCAGTATGGGTTCAGGGTAAGCCAGCACCAAAATAGCAAATAAAGTCAGATACGTTGGCCGAGAATTGATCCTGAGCAAGTAGGAATTCTACCACTGAACCACCAACCAAACTGAGCCCTCTAAATAAACGGAAACAAAAGTACAAAAGAAAAATACAAGAAGAAAATGAATGGCACCTCCTGAATACAGTGTGTACTTCACCCTCCATAGGGGTCGCAAGGTGCGGGTGACAATATCACCTCCACATAGCCTGTACATACAAATTACACAACCGGCACAGACCAGCAAAGTCTGAATTAGATGTTCCAATAACGATACAGGCTCTGGTGCAGAGAGCTAAACATTCCCACAAAGCTGTCCAGGACAACACCTGTCACGTCTTCAACTGAAGACAGATAAAATGGGGGTAGGAGGGGAACAAAAAGGGAAAAAAACAATATGCCCCCCCCCCATAAAAGACAGATGCCTACAGAAACATTAGACATGGGACAAAGACCGTATTTCCAGTTCCCCATTTATGCCTGATGTCTGATATGTAATTCAGGCTGTGTGGCTCCCACCTCATCAGTTATACAGGCGTCACCAAAATGCCAGGGGATTGTGTTCTATGTACTCTACAGTTTCCTGGGAATTAGAACCTACACAGACTTCAAAATGTTGTAAAGCAAGCAGATACAGGCAGTCCCTGGGTCGCCGGTTAAATTTCTTAGAAGAATGTGCTACTAGATGATCAATGGCCAGTGCATCTTCCTGTAAGGAACGGCAGGTATTTTAAATGGCAAACAAAGTTAAGCACAGGGGAAAATCCACTGTCATACTCCCAAATATACTAACACTTAAGGGACCGGGTACAACGACGTGTAAAGTGAAGTAAATTGGTTCAAGAAAAAACCATTATGGCAAAACTCCTGGAACCCAGCCACCCCCCCCATAATATCCTGCCATTACCCAGACGTGTCAAAGTTCGCATTTCGTGGAGGGCACCGGAAAATCGCGATTAGCCCCCACTTTGGCATCCACTGGACGGACCATATTTCAGCCCACCTCCTTCCTTAAATAGGTAACTGTGGCTTTTCCAAATTCGCACGTTGCCAGATTCAAGGTCACAATGCTTCTCTGAACCGCTGAAAAATCTTCTGGAGGCTTTCAAGAGTTTCAGTCCAGGTCGAGGTACAAACCACGGTACTCATTCAAATAAGCTGCACAATTATTAATCCCACACAGAACCAGACTCATCAGCCTTTGAAAGGACACTGGGGCGTTTTTTTGCCAAAAGGAACGTCTGTATACTGCAAAAATGCATCCAGAGTGGTGAAAGCTGGCATCTCTGAGACTCGACTGGTCAGGGGCGTCTGCCAGTGGCTTTTAATAAATGTAATTATCTAAGATACTTGGCTAAACTCACAATATGAACACCGTCGTCAATTCTAAGCCGAAGGAATGAATCAGAGCTGGAAACTGCATTAACTTTTGTAGCATGTTTTATTCTTTTTTTGGACTTGGAAGGACACCGCAGTGCCCCTGTCAGGAGGGTGTGCTGTGGTGTTTACTGGGCAGCCTGCTGACATCCTCAGGAGGGTTTAAGCCTGATCAGGGACAGAGCCAGGTCATGTCTAATGGAGCCAAATCCAGGGCTGCCCTCCGTCTCCCTTATTCTGCTGCAAATGCTCGCTCTTCAATTATTTGTTGTGCTAGGGGCTGACAGCCGTCTTGGGAGGATGAGTCAGATATCCCTCCCTGTCTGTGCCGACCCTTTTTACCGCTTCTTATTCCCAGTTTTTTATAGAGTCAACAGACTAAAGAACATGCTTGTTGTTCCGTGCAGGAATACATCCCAATTTCAACACTTAATTCCGGGGCTTTTATTTATTTACAGAAAAGAAATCCACCCAGAAACAGGCAGATCTAACCAAGAAATAGTGACTTATGACAGGTCGACACCCAGCACAGAGTGAGGAATCCATAACCTCACCTTCCACTGAAACATCGCCCAAACAAAGAGACGACGAAAAGAATGGACCTTGTGGAGTTTGTGTCTCTGAGGAAGTGAGATAGTCAACCCCCCAGCAAAGACTGCAGCTCCTTCTTCTAACTTTGTCTTTCTGTTACTCCCCCCACCACACTCCCACCCCCAACATCACGGTGGGTCAAAAGCGCGAGCAGCAGATCCTCCGCATGGTGGTCGTCATGGTGATCTGTGATCTCTCCAGCTGGATGCCCTACAGCGTGGTGCCACTCTTGGCCCCCCCAGGCTCATCACCCCTGAGCTTAACCTCGGCCATCAACCCCGTCATCTATATCTTCATGAACAAGCAGTTGGGTGGGTCTGTGCAGGGGATTGTGGGAATGCCTATGTGTATTGCCCATTTCTGTTCCGATGACATACTCAGCGAGATCGCTATGCATTATGGGTACCATACTGTAAAAATGCAGTTTGTAGGATTGTCTCCAGCAACAACAGCAAAACATTGTGAAGGAATGTCTCCTGGAACAATGGAGTCATATTCCTGTACAATACTTCCCAATGGGAATCTGAAATTCAAGGCACACTGAAGCTGTTCTTATAATTAAAAAGCAGAATATTCACAAGGCAAAAAGTTCCCGATTGATTGGTGTGTCAATTTAGAATAGCAGAGACCAGAATATAAGGACCGCACACGTATTGTGCCCTAAAACACTAAGGCCATAAGACGTCACTTGAAAAAAGGCCAATAGAGACCCATTTATTTTAGTTTGAAATAGTACTGAGGATCCCGCCGTTTCATCTATCTTCTCTAATCATGTTGCTGGAGCGCCAGATTCACAGCAAATCTTATGCTCAGACGTAATTGAGTCATTTATTATTTTCATTTCATAATATTTATGGGCCAGAGTAAATGGGATTTGCGGATTTTCCTCCCTGGGACATGAAGGATCAGGATAAGGGATGCCAGGCTTCGTCGGAAGTCCATAAGGACAGATGGGTCTTCGCAGGCAAGGTCAGCTCACGCATTTGGCCTGGAGCCTGACACACTGAGCTGCAGCCCAGCAGGGTGGGGGCTGTATGGAGACCCCCTCTCCCGGCCGTGTTGTGGGGTGTGTGCAGTTTCTGAGCTGTTGTTTTTTTCTTGTTTTCCACCAAGCAACGAGGCGCGTTGGCAAATTTCGATTTACGTGTTACTGCTGCTATTGCTTCTATCGCCAACTTCTCCATTCCGGCGGAAAACAGATCCACGATTTCGCGAGGAGTGTCCCCTCCCGACTGGGGGGGCCTTTTCCTGTATGTCACTTTCAGTCTTCAATTCCTCCCAGCCCATACTAATGGAGACTGTGAGTTGAGGCGAGTTGAAGACTAGAATTGCTGTACAGATACATGTTTCGTCGGCTCGTCCACCAGGGGGACTTGAAGAAGGAGAAAGTGGGCGTGGCCCCAGCTGGTGCGTATGCCCCCCCACCACAGCCACGGCCAGTATACCATTTAGTCATGTTAAATTTAATGTCCCTCCCCCATCTCTATATGTGTTAAGCAGATGGGTGTGAAAGCCCAACTGATGTTCCTTTGTCTTTATCTTATTCATATATAATTTTGTCTTATATGACTTTTAAAAACAATTCAATGTTTTTTTTTTCATTCATAAATAGAATGCTCAACTGCTGCGGTTTAAAGCAACATAACATGTGCAAGCAGTAAATTACGTTTCAATTTAGCAACGGAATGAAGTGTTTGTGTCTCAGAGGGGTGTGCAAGACTGCGTTACAAATGCACACACGTCGCAGTAAAAGTGCACATCCATTTCTGTGTACGGGATTCAGCCCCTTGGAGTTTAGTGAGCACGGTGCTCGTGCACAGTGCAGCGACAGACCGATCAGGGACCACCCCGTCCACCCAACTACTCTCCGTGCATGATGTATAAAACTGTACAGGGGTTTGACCCACATGCGTTTTACGGTGACTGTGAGCTCTGCTGTGGATTTAACCTGTGGATATAACTGTCGCCTTCCAAACAGGAAATATACCATCTCAGTGTTGGATATATATTATAAAAGGCTGTGCATCCTGCAGAAGGCTTTGGCCAGATGCGTTTGGTTTCATATAGTGAAATTTATGAAAAATATATTTTGATATGCTCACTACCCTGTTGCATGTTTCCCTATAAATAAATAAAATATACAGTATATAATATATACAGGCAATCCCCGGGTTAAGAATGTCTGACTCATGGACTGCTTGTACTCTCTATAACTATAGTAACATTACATAGACTACTATAAAGTGTATTGTAAAAAAATTCTGGTTAAATATAATGATCACTAATAGCAAATGCACACATTACTTTGTGACAGTACAGCGTGTGGTTACTTTTATAAATACTGTATTATTATTGTTATTATGTATTATTATGTATAATGTGTGTATTATTATTGTTCTGACTTATCTGCAAATTCTAACGAAAGACAGACTTAGGCATCGGATCTCGTCGTGACCCAGGGACTGCCTGTATACTGCTGTGACCAGTGAATGTAGTTTTAAATGTACTGGTTGTGTAACTGCTTATTAAAGGAGGGAACAGACGCTCACCAGTGCAGGAATATTATTGACTTTCCTTGAAGAAATGTAGTTGACTATGAGTATACGTGCATTGCAGGAAGTATACTAAGTACACTACGTTTTCTCAAGGGGAGCAGGATCGCGTCTTCACAGCGTCGTTGATGTTTTGGAGCTAAACTGAAAGCGATGCCTCATAGATTCCCACATCGCCAGCCTGCACTCAGGAGCCACTGGCTACTTGCTAAATGCCACGGTGAATTGGGTTGATGTTCAGTGATCCCAACACACACGACTCAACGGCAGCCCCAAAAAGGCCCCCCACCACATCCCTGTTGAATAGCCACATCCCAGCTAAATCGACACATCCCAGCTGAATCGCCACATCCCTGCTGAATCACATTGATGGCGGCCTTGTCTCTTTTTGCCCTTGCTGAAATTCCACTCCATTCTAATTTTATTAGTAACCTTGAAAAGAAAAACATTTGTTTCAAGTTTAACCAACAGCTGGGGCTTGACATCCGTCGGAAGAAATTTAAATCTTTAATTTGAAAGTGTGCAATGACTTGTTATGCCACATGACGCTGGGAACAGAGAGCAGGCTTCATGCTCCTTTCTTTTACAGATCTGCCTTCTCTCGGAATGGGTCATAAACAGACAGCTAACCCCCAACAGTTTGATTATAAAAACATTTAATAACTAAATCAAAGCAGTTTGGGGGAGCTAAGGAAAAACGATTACTCTCCCCGACAACCAACATTATTGTTGAATTGTTGAGATGTCCTGCTGTTGTTTGCCGTTTACTTGTGTCGTACTTATTCAGGAACCAATTTTCGGAACCCCTTGTGTCATTCCTGGTGAGATTTACTGGCAAGTAGTGGCCATGTGTGGTAGCGGAATGAAAGACGCTCGGTTTGGGGCTGGACCGGTTTCGGAGAGGAGGACACCCAGCCGAGATGCCTCTATCGTTTCCTTCAGGCTTCCTGTGAACATCCTGCAGCTAAATTAATTTCCCTGCGTGGAAGCTTTAAGCTGACGGGTCCTTTGTGGGTCTGTCAAGACAGGGAACGAGTTCCAGCATCCCCAGAGCTTGTCCAGGAAGCTTTTCAGTTTAAGTCCAGCCGCTTCAACAAGCATAACAATCACTTTTTTTTGTACTGAGCCTTACTTGCCAGCACAATTCCACACAAGGTGAGAATGGGAATGCTTTAGATGCTGGAAAAAGACATTTGAGTAAATTTGTGCTCTGAGACCAGTTGGTAGATGTCAGGCCAATTTCAGCATCCCATCTGCTGTATGAGTTTGCTTTTCATGTGAACAGGCTCATTTATATTTAATAATTTAGCAGATGCTTTAAGGCAGACAGTACCTGGAGCTCTTGGGGGTTAAGGGCGCTGCGGCGGACCAGGGGATTTGATCTGGGAGTTTCTGATCACAGACACAGTGCCTCAACCCACTGAGTCGTGCACCAGTCCCCTAACAAGGTCCCAGTCAGGGAGAAAAGCTTTGTTCAGGGTCTATAAGTATTTTTCAAGCTTTCAGGGTGAGTGAGTGCAGGCGTTTTGCTTATGAATGTGTTTTAAAGGTCTGCTCGTTCTCCCATGCAATGGCGACTGCCAGGTGAGCCTGCGGACTGAGGGTCTGAGTTCTATAGATGCTTCCGGAGTCTGCTGATGTGCGACGCCCGCAGTTCCAGGAGTTCCTCCGAAGGTGGCGCCTCACGGTGCCCCATGACAGCAAACCCACCGTGACGGCCAGGGCCAAGCAGACTCCCACAATGCACGGTGGCAAAGCGAGTGGCGGCGGGCCTGGGGAGGTCTAGCCCATGGCGCCTTACAGGAGATAAGCGGGCGGAAATCAAGCGGGGGAAATACTGGGATGAAAGCTAAGGCCCATTTTTCTTGGGGGGTGCAGGGAGAGGAGGTCAGAGGGGCAACCATCTGTGATGTCATCGAGTACAGTAGACATTTTGATGGATTCTGATCTGAAGGTAGCGGAATAAACCACTAGCTTCATTGGGGGAAGAAGATTATTTCTTGATGATTTTTGTGACCCTGACTGCAATAAGCAGTTAGAAGATAGATAGATGGATGAAATATTCAGCACGTGGATTCATATCTTAATGGTCAATGCAAATCATCCATTTCAAGGTTTGCTGTCAACTGGTCTATTGCAAAGACTGGAAACGCACGTCCCAGACACATGCGGTGGTCTGCAGTGACGCAGTAGCCTGAGCAACATGTGGAGACTGGGTTGGACACCGATTTTTGTGCTATAATACCCATGCTGATGATCTGCAGTCATGTCAATATTCTAAATGCATGGAAATGGAAATCTCAGTGACCCATGAAACACGTAGGTGAATTTTAGGTTAGAACAACATCCAATTGTGCTACATGGGCAGGGGGCTTTTTCGCAATCAGCACTGTCAGATAGCTGTCCATGTGAGCTTTATAAGAAGCCATCTGATGAAGTAGGGGGCGCCTGGGGGGGGCATGGGGATTTGCATTTAATTGAAGGGTTGGCTCTTCATTTCCATAAACATTTCCTCTGTCGGTACGCCTGAAGTTATTTAGAACCAATTTTACCGAAACTGCTGGAAATCTGTTTACATATAGCGAGTGTGTTTTGCAGCACGGTGGACAGGAACTGAATGCAATACTATGCATTGTGAGTAGCGACATTTGAAGATTCGCATTCCCAAATAGACAAGGACGTCATCAGTCATGTGCAGAAGCTGAACTCAATCGCAGATGGCAGTGAATTGATTTCAAATGAATATGAGAGACAACTTAACCACTCCAGCTCCTGGAAAAACTAATACCGAATTTAATTTCACTTATGTTCTGGTGTTCAGTCTGTTTTAAAACATCTGTCTGAGGAAATTACCTCCCTGAAATATGAGTCTCTTCACAGTGGATGCCATACTGCCACAGTCCTTATCGTTCAAGCTAGTAGTTTTAGTCAAATTAATTATTACTCACCAGCTGTCGTTTCATGCAGTATGTAGTATTTGTTGATGATAAGAATATTCCTCAGTGTACAGACACTTTTTTTAATTTGTGGTGGATGTGACACACAGTGCATTTTGCATGTGGCAATGCGTTCTTGGTACACAACTGTGGGATCAGACATTCCAGGTGGCTTTTGTCTTTCTGGTTGGTTTTTCGCCACTGACATCATAGGGACATCACAATGACATTACACTGATGTAATCATATACATTTTGGAACCTGACAATGTATTTAACGTGGTCTCCAGGTAAATACATAGGGGACGTAATGTATCCCACATGTGTCACTGTAAGATGTGCGTGCGTTTAGTAGTTTAACTTGTTTTTGCATGAAATAGTGGGGAAGGGAGATGACAGAGAAATGTTGTGTTG
>JAOYFF010000045.1:4623606-4640498 GCA_025773925.1 Cryptomyrus ogoouensis | reverse complement strand
TGTGCGTGCGTTTAGTAGTTTAACTTGTTTTTGCATGAAATAGTGGGGAAGGGAGATGACAGAGAAATGTTGTGTTGAGTTTAGGCAGCAAAAAAAATATCTAGAGCCCTCATAATCCTGTTTATTTATGCTGCATCAAAGCAAAAACCCATCTGCAGTCTTGCTAAAGACCACAGTTCTTTTACAGATGGCATTTCTAACAGAAGTATCATGCATCTATTACCAAGGGTACAGATGTGTACAATATCTCACAACATAATTTTGTATGTTTTAATCTACTTAAGAACAGCAGATGTGCTTTTCCGTTTTTCGCTGAATAAATCTTCATCTCTCCCTTAGCTGTGTCAGAATTGTCCTCTTTTTCACGTTCCTCTTGGCTTCTGGACTTAGTCGCACAGGAACTACAACAAGAATATCTAGTGGTTTTAAATGTGAAGAGCTAATCATGTAGTTCTACCATGTGATGATTAAACATTTCTCTTCAGGCTGGTGGCATGTTTCATGTTTGTTGGAGGCCCTACCGGAATATCTCAGGAGAAGCCATGCTGAACAGGATGGTCTAACCAACCAGAATAAGGGTAAAGTGTCATGCTCTTTCTGTGGCTGAGGTGAAGCTGGGCTGATGTTGGACAGAGGAAATGTCAAAGTCTGTCGCATTGTGCCAATGGTCCATTTAATCCAGTCAAACACAAGTTTTTTTTTTAAACAGGCATTTTTCCGGGCAGCTCCCAGGCAGGACCCCACTGCCACCAGTACACATAAAGGGGTTCCATCGCAGCTCGCACCGGGTCTGCTGGCAGAGACTGCTGAGAGAAAGGATATGCGGCGAGGTGAATCGCTGACACCCAAAAAAGGTCGTCCATTGGGATTTAACTCAACCTCACTTGCTGCCTGAAGGTCTGCTCTGTGGATTTGCTGAAGGAGAGTGAATCCATTTCACTGATGAAATAGACTTCTGGGGATTTGCATCTCTCCACGGAAGTGTGTCACTCGGCCCCCCTCCCACTGCCTCTCACGGTGTGGCGAAACAGACCATCCATCCAGCCCGATCACGCACCAAAGTAGTATCTCTTTGACATCCTTGCCATCCTCTCTGGTCACACTCAAACATGTTATTTTTTCCACCATAAAAACGCATCGCTGGTGTGTTTGGTGATCACATGTGACCAGGCGGCCTCTTGGCTCTCAGCCTATTACCATTTAATTATTTTTTAACCCCCTTTTACTCCACTTTAATTGCAATTATGAAGGCGCAGCTAACCTATCAGTGTTCTTTGAGTGCCCCCCCCACAGTATCAAGACACACAGGTTAATTGGCGTCTCAGAGTGTGTGCATGTGCCCTGTAATGGAAGAGCATCCCACTTATTGCATGCGAGGGTTCCAATAAAAATGTATTCTCTGTGACGGTTTTATTTCCACATTGGAAGTGGTCTGCCTTAAGCGACAAATCCTCTTTTTCGCTTATAGAAGATTATTGTGGAATTAAATCCCGTTTTCTAGCGGCCTCAGGCTTGCTTTATAACCTCATTCCCATGTACGCCTTGTCTGTAACAGGAACAGTCGTGGTTAGCAATGTTGCCAAAACCAATTACTGAGAAAATTGAATTGTCAAAAAAAGAAAAAGGGACTCCTTTTCAGATGTGCCTGCCTCCAGATTATAGGTTGGGCTTTAAGATATGTTTATCCTTGCATTCTTTATACCAATCATAATTGTTTGTGCGACTGCCACAAAACTGACTCTACTGATTAAGGTTGTGCAGGGGCAAGGTTGCCTTCTTTGCATGTCGGGCCTTTATGCGTTCGGCACACTGCCATTTGGATTTTGAAATACACCCCCTGGATCAGTATCGGAATAAATCCATTTTGGTTTCCCTACATGAGACTATCTTTCTCCTTGGGTTTAATACTCACATTAACTGTCTAATGCTATGTTTTTAAAGCTCAGAATCTGGGAAAAAACAATGTTGTCAGGGAATTACAAATATAATGTAGAATATAATTAAACAGGATGGAAATCTTTAAATCTCCTTATTTGGCATTAGGGCTATTATTTTAGTAACAACAGTTTACTGAAGCGGAACCCGGGTTTAAATTTTCTAACTGCACACATGCAGCTCTTGAATTCTATAACCCTTGAAAACTCTGGCAATGAGTCTTTTTGCATCACCTGTTCCAGTTCTGGAAACTGTCATAACGTTCGTTTTCTACTGTGGTCCACAAAGGCTCATCACTGCTATTCCACGAAGCAGCAATACATGGTAACAGATTACAGTAATATATTTAGATGCGAAACAACTTCCTCATCCAGAAAACTGCATATGGTTGTACTTGACAATTTTATTATGGAGGGAACAACAATCTACTTATGTTGACAAATGCTGCCCCCTTCTGGATACACTCTGTTACTAGAGGGTACTCAAGTACGATGCATCAGTTGTGCTCCAACTCAATCCTGATTTAGCCTAATCCAGGTATTCCTGTAAATCACAGTTAATCTCCTGAAGTGGACATACACTTTGTTCAGTGACACAAAAATATAATACAATATTTCCATGTTTAAGTACTGAATTCATTCATTTAAGCGCTATTTCAACATTATATACTACAAATGCTAATAATGTTGTCTACTGGTGTTAAACCTGCTATAAACAAGGTCGTACTATTGTCATAACAACCACTGAATTAGTATTGTGCTATTTGGTAATTTGACCGAAGCACACTTCAGTTGTACTATATCCATCTATCCATCCATCTGTCATCAACTGCTCACCCTGGTCAGATTAGTGGGGCCATTGTGCTTCTGAGAAATCTTTTAATCTGAGGCAAAAACTGAGAATTGACTTTTGAGCTCAATCTGAAAAGCGGTATGCAATCTTTACGCAGCACCAGCCACATTAGTAGATGGATGTATTTGAATGTAGCTCTTCTTTTGTCTATGGAGAGCTGTATTCCTTAAGGTGGGGTAAAGGGGGGTTAAAAAATTAAATGAGAATAGGCTGAGAGGACTTTGATGGCTTTGAATAGCAGAATGACAGAGGGACACGGCGGAACTGCAAATGTATTTCAGCAGGGATAAATATAGAATGAAAGACAGTTGGGGAATTAAGTTACGCATGAACCGCAAGGACAGACACACATGGTGTCAGGCTGCCACGGGTGACAGATCGCTCCTCTCTTCCAGCAGTCCAAAAGCGCTCTTCAACCCAAGATAAAGGTCCAACAAAGGTAAGGAGCCCGCTCCCTCCTCTCCACCTTCCGGCATGTTCCACCCCACGTTCAATGTAGTGTCTGACACATTTACCGAGAAAATTCTGGAATGAATCTGAATGTAAAGCAGGTGGGAACTTGCTGACAGACAGCATCCAATTAATTTAAAATCTTGGCACTGAGAAGAGCAGCTTTTCAGTGCCTGTTGGTTGCCCCTGCAGATGTTCACAATGTTGCATTTGCGAATCCTTCTTCCACACTGTTTCTCTGTAGTGGCTTTTCAACGGATTTTCATGGGCAATCAGATTTTCCTGTACTCCCAAAAATGGGTATTCTGCCAGCGGAGAAGCTCGTTGACTCTGGGCATGACCCGTGCAATGCTTCCCAGGGTTATCCCATGTCTCAATATTAAATTGCCTCACTGGATCATTTCATTCATGTCCTGTATTAAAATAAGCTATGGGTAACTTTAATTACAATACTGTATTTCATTTCCCTTAAAAATAAATGCGCAGATCAGTATTGTTTTGGGCGCCAATATACTGAATTTTAGCCCAATTATCAATGCATGCAAGTATGAAACTAAGATAAAAACATTTTCAGACATTGACATTTAAAATCTTATGAGCCTGTTGCATTAAGTGGCTCCTCAGATTTGTCAGAGTTATAAATACATGATGAATCACTGTTATAGACTGTTATAGACTGTTATAGACTGTTATAGGCAGCTTCTCCACATCTCCATCCTGGGACTCACTTGCATGTATCATAAATCTGAACTGGTGATTAACAGCATAATTCAAGTTATCAATATTGATAAATTACCAAATAAATCAAATGTAATCTGTGCCCTCTGCTGCCTGAGGTAGGTGCTGCTGACCAGGGTAAGTGGATAGAAGATGGATGGATGGATGGATGTAACAGTTTTTGGTTTAACAACAGTAATACCATAATTCATGTGTGGGCAATCTTATCCGGTAAGGGCCGCTGTGTATGCAGATTTTCGCTGCAGCTCCCTAATTAGATTACTAATTAGAGGACTGATTGGCTGAAGAGTCCTCAGACATGGGTTTGAACAGCTGATCTAAAGGTTATCCCCAAAACCTGCGTACGCACTGGCCCTTTGCGGATAAGATTGACCACCCCTGCCATAATTACTGAAACCAGAGTGACAGATGAAATGATTACATCTAATAAGGACAGAATCTCCCATGAATATCCCAATGTTCTCTGTCAGTATAGAAAATAACAACAGACCCAAATCAACCTGCATCTGTTTAGCCACTTGATGTGTCTGGTTTAATCTAGATGCAATCAGAGGTGGATAGTTCAGGTGCAGGAAGTACAAATCCAGACCAAGTTTTTGTTTCAACCAACCAGTTGAGTACTCTGTGACTTATACTCAACAGGGTGGTCGAAACAAAAACTTGGTCTGGATTTTTACTTTCTGGACCTAAACTATCCACCTCTGGATATAATCAGGAATGATGGAGTACAGATGTACAGCAGTTCTTTTATGTGATACAGAGAACTTCGATTTACTCTGCAGTCGGGGGTCATGGCACGCATCTTGTGGACTCTGGTCTTCGGCCTGCTGCTGGTCGGGAGGTGGGGCCCCGCCTTGGCAGAGGAGGAGGTCGGGGAGCCCGAGGCACCTGCAGCAGATACCAGGCAACCTTGTGCCCAGTGGATGGGCGGGGTGCCAGGAACGCCTGGGCACAGTGGGCACCCAGGAAGAGATGGCAGGGATGGGCATGATGGTGCCAATGGTGACAAAGGAGATACAGGTAAGGGATATGAATGCCAGAGGCCTTTACCCTGGGATGGACAAAATTGAGCCTAAAATTGAGCCTAATCCTCTTATGTTCCACAGGTGAGCCTGGAGAGAAGGGCGAGCCAGGTGAGAAAGGCGCCGATGGACCTATGGGGCCTCGTGGGTTTCCAGGCAACCCAGGGATGAAGGGTGAACGTGGGGAGAGTGCCCTCATCTACCGCTCGGCCTTCAGCGTGGGCCTCACCGGCCCTGTGCCCGCCGCCAACGTGCCCATCCGCTTCACCAAGTTCTTCCACAACGAGCAACGGCACTACGACGACGTCAGTGGCAAGTTCCGCTGTGTCCTGCCTGGTGCCTACTTCTTCACGTACCACCTGACTGTCTACCCCAGAGATGCCAGGGTCAGCCTCTACAAGAACGACAAGACCATCATGTTCACCTATGACCAGTTCCAGGAGAACGATGCAGACCAGGCCTCGGGCTCCGTAGTGCTTCACTTGGACGTTGGCGACGAGGTCTGGCTGCAGGTCTACGGGGAAGAGGAGTTCACCGGGATCTATGCCGACAACACCAACGACTCCACCTTCTCGGGGTTCCTACTCTACCCTGACATCCCAGTGGCAGATCGAAGACGCTAAACCAAAGCCGGTCCTTTGTGGGTGCCTGGATAAGAATGTTTTTATCGGCCATTGATATATACAGACGCTCCTCTACTTACGAACTTTCAACTTACGAACTTTCAGACATACGAACGAAGAGGACTGTAAGTCCAAATTGTTTTCATTGGGGTCCCGTTTCCTGTCCACAACATCAATTTTTTTCTGCACCCCAATTCCGCCAAGTACGACTTCTGGCCGCTATTCCCGCCGCGCAGCAGTGTAGCGTGCGTACTCCCAGCATCCTAGCTCTTTGTACTTCCTTATACCCTTAAAATGATGTTCAATAACGACTTAAGAACATTTCAAGTTACGAACGGCCATTCGGAACGTAACTCATTCGTAAGTAGAGGAGCGTCTGTATCTGGATATGGGCACGGATGTGGGCCCTTGCAGAATGACATCCATTGCACCTCACGAAAAAAGTGCCTTATATAGTTGTCATATATTTAAGTGTCTACTTATACAAAAGAAGCATGTAGCCTATTTTAAATCATTGATTTTTTTCATGGGAAGAAATTCTTTGAATTACCACTGAACTAGTTGTATGCATGGTTCTGTTTGTTGCATATTATAAATTCTTGTCTCTGATTCGAAGGCCATAGTTTATCTAAATGTATAACTTAGTGTCTTTTCCCCACTAACATGACGCCTTAGTGTCAGGAAAAAAAATTGCTAGTGGTGGTACTATTGCTTCATTCATAATCATACTCAAAGAATTAATCAACTGACGATACTTACCTGACTGTGAATCTTTCATGTACCTTGAACGTTTTATGTTTCAAAATGAATATAATAAACAATTTTATCACTGTCCTCAAAGCATCGTGAATAACTGAAATGAACTATATAAAATGTCCTGCTGCACTGTTCCTGTTATAGGAATTAGTATCAAACTTAAGTATCTTGAAAAATAGACGCATTTGCAAAGCATCACATTTGCAGCCAGTGGGACAAAGCAGTGAAATTCCTTCTTCATCCAAACCAGCTGCTGTTATCTGGCATCTCCCCCGATCACGTGCAGCCCTGGCCTCCTGTGCCAACGTGACACTGCTTCTCCATCTCCTGAACCTCACCCAACCCACCAGCTGCTGCCCTCATCTCCTTTATTAATAGCAAACTCCCAGTCGTCATCATCATTAAACCAACACATAAACCCTGCAGCTAAACCATATTCTATCATTCCCACTGTGGTCATGTGACATACAGATGATGTCAGGAGCTTCTGCTTGCGCAGTTGACCCAATGAACTTGTATTTTTCTAAATTCTGTAACCGGCATTGATAAGCGTGCCAGGGTATCTATTTGGGTCACGCCCGAAATAGGAATCGTAACGTAATCCGCTATGCGCCACCATGAAGAGATGCAGGGAGATCACACCCTGGGCCCAGTGCTGGTCTCCATGGGGCACAACACGCTTCCACACCATCTGCCACGGGCCCCCCAGGGCTGGTACAGAAATCCCGAGCTTGGAAAGTGGGTATCTGTCATCACCTTCCGGCTAAGACTAATATTTCTAGAACTTCCTATGCCTGCATCTTTGGATTTATTGAGTCTAGGATTACGGTGAAACACAGCCACGGATGTCACAAAATTACAAGAATGTCTCACTGCGACCTGCAGCAAAGCGTGTTTGGACGTCCAACCCAGTCTCCCATACGTCACCTCACGAGCCTGTCAATCCTGCTGTATGTTCAGAAAACACTTTGCGGTGACTGATTTATGCCAGTATATGGACAGTACCACACTAGCATCGCTCACTAGCTAATATCTTGCCTCCATGAACCTGGGAACCCATACGAAGCCGACAGAGCAGACCACTGAGTGGGTATCAGCAAGAAGTTCTAACCTAGTTATAGTTTGGTAGTTAATTGGCTAGAAAGTTAGCTACTGATGGAAATGTGTAACTAACAGCAAAACAGCTACGTACAACCTGCAGCAGAATCTTTGTGTATTTATTGAGAGACATTAGTGCATCTAGCAGAAACCCTGACAACAAAATAACAAATTGCTTTATAATTATACTGGGATACAAACTAAAGATGTTTTTCTTGCCTACATGTTAGCTGGGTTGGATGCGGACCGAGGAGGAGCTGCAAACTCGCCTTCGCGCGGGTCGTAGCGAGAAGGTTACTGCAAATTACCGAGCGCCATTGCAGTTTCCAATTATTATGGTAGGTGGCAGCAAATCAAAGATTTACAATATAGTTCATCCATCCACCCATTTTCTGCAACTGCTCATACAGTGAGGCCCCTTAGTTAAATTTAATATTGCCTTATAAAGAGTTTAGTAAATGATACAAAATCTAAACATTTTTCTTATGCATTTAAAACTATTTATAGTAACATATCCACCTTACACAGTTTTAATTTTCTAGTATGTATAATTACCAAAATTCATATTTAATTATTCCAGAAATTATTATCTAACATTCATCTAACATTGTGATCTGTTTTAAGTGATTGTTTTTGCTAAGTATGCTTTTGCAAACAATTGATTTTAATACCTAAAATGGAAGGGTTACAATGTTTGATATTGCTTTTGTTGTTTTTAATTCATATTTGTTTATTTTTGTTTCATGTAAGTACCTTACACATTTAGTGTAGATTATGGGCCATTGTTGTGCTGTTTCTGGCATTGGGATAACCTTGGACTATACATTGTCATCCCTTTACGAACAATTAAGTGTGAATGTTGTTTTACGTAATAAAAGTGATGCAGTAATAATTCAATTCATCCTTAGCAAAAACAAAGCAATTCAAAAGCAGATTTTTCTTTTTATTAGGAATCAAATAACAGAGAAAAACAATATACACTATATTGACAAAGTACTGGGACATACCACACCATCATTGATTTCAGGTGTTTCATTCAGACTCATTGACACAGGTGTATAAAATCAAGCGCCTTGCCATGCAGTCAGGTTTACAAACATTTGTGAAAGAGTGGATCGTTCTGAAGAGCTCAGTGACTTAAAGCGTGGTACTGTCATAGGATGGCACCTTTGTAATAAGTCAGTTCGTGTCGTAAATCAGTCCGTGAAATTTCTTTCCTGCTAGTTATTCCACAGTTATTTCAAAGTGGAAACGTTTAGGAACAACAGAAACTCAGGCACAAAGTGGCAGACCATGTAAAGTAACAGAGCGGGGTCACCGAGTGCGATTCCCGTAGTGTGTAAAAGTCTGACTGCATTGCACTTCATTTTAAACACCTGTGGCAATGGGTCTGAATGAAACTGAATTCCGTGTTTACGAGGTGTGTCCCAGTACGTTTGTCCATATAGCGTACAAATAGCTATACAAATGTGGTATAATAACACGGAGGAAACGCCTCACCTAATAATTAAGCTAATTAAACAAATCAAAAAGCTATTCCCCGACCAGTTAATCAAGCTTAATTTCAAAACTAACTCACACCTGCTGCTACCCTCATTCTGTATATATAGTCTGCAATTTACGAATAACGATTTACAAATTCTTATGTAATCTACGTGTCCCTCACTGGCTGCATCTCCTGCTACCTTTATATATAATTTATTGATTTTCGTGTTGGCGGCTCCTGTTGACTAACACCGGATTTATTTGTGTCTTATCTGTAACTGCTACTGGGAGTTATCGCGACTTGAGGGGGGGGGGGATAAATATGTATAGGAGTTCGCAGGTCTGCACAAATCCACCGGCTTCCTAAGCTGTGAGGGACGGACAGGATTTACGAGGCGACGTCTGTAATTACCAGATCCTGTCATATACTCGCACATGCACACGGGGAAAGGTGATCATTAGCGCCAGAGCTTTAAAGCTGGGCTGCGGGCTCCCAGTGGCGCGAGCTGCCCTCATGGCCGAAGGCGGCAGATAAATCGTACCAGTGGCGCTCGCTCTTTTTTTTTCCTTTAACTACGCGTTCCAGTATTTTACTGGTAGCATTTTTTACATTTACAAGATTTTTTTTTTAAACCTGCATTCTGATTATTATCTTGGGGGTGGTTGAGTCTCCGCAATGGTTCCACGTGTGTGGAGTTTGCATGTTCTCCTCATGTCGTCGTGGGGTTTCCTCCATCTACTCCGGTTTCCCCCCACAGTCCAAAACATGCTGAGGGTAACTGGAGTTACCAAATTGCCCGTAGGTGCGCATGTGTGAGTGCGCCCTGTGATGCGTTGGTGCCCCATCCTGGGTTGTTCACCCCCGCCCCCCCTTGCACCCATAGGCTCCAGACCCCCCATGACCCTGAATAGGATAAGTGATTACAGGAAAGGGATGGATATTATCTACGATAATATTGAGTCACACATTTTCCGTTAATGCGGAAATATAATCCCCATAACGCATATTTACATATTTGTTCTGACCGACATTTTCTATATTTGTGCACATTTATGTCGATAGAAATGCATCCCTTACGATTATTTCATTTTTGGACCTTCACTTTAAGTAACAAACCATCCATTTTTACTCTTTTGTGCATGTGCTTCTGGAAAGCCCTGAATGGGAGCTTGTGTTCTCTGGTTAGGAGTATGTTACGTTAACCACTTGTATTTCATCATTCTTGTTGCAACTTTATTCTTTTTGCGAGACTATGTGTATGTTTCCAGTGTGCTTTAAACAGCTCAGTGTAGAGAAACGTGTAAATCTGTTTCAGCTTGCTAGTTTGCAGTTGTGCGTGTGCATGTTTAGTTAGCCTGGCCTCTGCATATACATACAGATGTAAGTATACAGGCTCTTCCTGTGTATACAGAGCAGTGCTGTACTCCCGTGTGTGTGTGTGGTACAGGCCATTCCCCTGTGTGGAGGCGCTCCGTGCTGCCTGCCTCATTTCAGCCTACTCTGCTCAAGTTTCCCCCCAGGAAGGGAGGAAGGGAGGGGTCAGTCTTTCCTGAGCTGCTCTGTATGAGAGTCTGTACCATACAGACAAAATGTCTTGTATACAGAACCTAGACTTTTCATTTTTATCTAGCTAGCTTATCCAAAGACTTTTCATTAGGGTTTAAGATTAGAACCTTCTGGAAGAGTGCAACTGCAGACTTTTAACCTCCATGTTGCGTTGATCCAGTGAGCTGCGTGGGACAAGCTCAGATGCTGTGGTGCTTTGGTATCTGTTTGTCTTCATTGGTACAGCATGATTATCTATGCTGAATAAATCAAATGTGTCGAATTTATCCTGTCTTGTGAAACGATCTTCAAAGAATGGACCTGGGGCTTTAGGAATCGCAGTTAAAAGCACTCTGGTCCAGGAGGATGACAAGGCGGACCAGGAGTGGTCCACTGACTCCCGAAAGCTGGCTGAGGAACTGCCTTTCGCTGGGTACAGCTCAGCTTGCGGCTGGCCGGCAGTGCTGCAGATGCCGGAATGATCCGGACGTTTTTATAAATAGGCAGGAAAATTATTTCTGTTTCTACAGTTCTTTATTTTGAACATTTAAAGGGAAAATTATCACATTTCAAACTGACACATGATTTTGAGGTACAGATGGATAAAGGATCAATTTTAAGAAAACAATCATGGAATTAATACCCAACACTCAGAGAATTAAACAACATAACAGAAGTTAAAAAAATAAGCTGATTGAACCCAATTTAAGTGTCACCCATTGTATTTAAAACACTAAATTATGGGAATAATAAATGGTAAAATTTCAGGGCAATGTAAAGATTTCACGCACACATCTGTCTGATATTTTGTATGAGTGCTTACAAAGGCATAATGAGGGAATTCAGGGAAACATTGTTTCAACCATTGTATGCATGTGGAGTCACACAGAAGATCACTTATTTCCCCTGATGTCTTGTTCTGCTCCTGGAATAAAGATTAATGAAAGCATGGAACCCATGTCTGGTGTTACTGGTGAGCGTTCTCCTTCAGGAACTCTTTGAAGGATTGGGTGAGGTGCTGGTCTGAGTCGGGTTCCCCGTGTCCACCCTGGAATGGGTCATCGCTTTGGGCCTCCTGCTTGGTCTCTCCATGGTCAGGTTCATCCTTCTGCATGGCTTTGCTGTCAGATCTAGGCTGGTACCGGCGCAGGCGGCAGTTGTAGTCGTACTCTGGGTCGCAGTCGGGGTGAGGCTCGATCACGTCGCCGGCGGATCTGGCGCCTGCGATGAGGTTGGCGGGCTGAGGCGGCTTCCTGCAGTTCGGGTCGTAGGGGTGGCAGCCGGGCTCGGCGCCCAGCGGGTAGCACTCCTTGTCGTAGAACAGGTAGCAATCATAGCCCTCCTTCGTCTTCCCCCTGATGCCCGGCCGGTGCCATGGCTGCTGGAGCTGGCCCATCCAGCCAAGGGCGGCAGGGGCGGCGAGAAGACAGTATGGGTCGTACTGAGGGTCACAGGCCATGCTGGAGGCGGGGCTTCCATCCCCAGGGTTCCTGGCCGGCTGGGACGGAGGTGGGAGGCAGAAAGGGTCGCGGTCAGGATCGCACGTTGGGTACAAGTGGTACAACCCAGATGGCGACTGAGTGTAGGACAGGAATGGACTGGCGACTGGTGCGTAGCCATAGGCGGCACGCAGGTGGTAATGCAGACACTCGACGTCGGAGGGGTTACAGATACGCAGCAGCTCCTCCTGCTGCTGGGCGGAGAGGTAGGGGTGGAGGACCGGAGAGGAGTAGTAGCCGGCAGGAGCTTTGGCAGACAGCGGGAACGCAGGCATGTAGAGCGGCAGCGGCGTTTTGGCTCCGGCTGCGGGCTCCGGGTTTATGGCCTTCGGGGTCGTACCGCCGAACAGGCAGTAAGGATCGAGATACGGATTACACGCCGCTAACGGAGCCACCCAGGGCATCACCATCTGGGCTGTGGGTTTGCTGGTGTGCTCCCGGACGCAGTCGGGGTCGTCCGATTCGGAGCAGGCTCTGTAGATCGCCCTCAGGTGCTGCAGGTAGTGGCCGAAAGAGCGACCCCCCTCCACACGGTGCTGGTTCTGCAGGTAGAGCTGGTAAAGGCGGTCAAAGTCCTGCACCTGGGAGGAAGAAGGATGTAGCATGAGATGAACAATACATAGCACTAATGGTAGCTTGAAAATGACCCACCAGCAGAGGTGGAGATTTCAGGTCCAGAGAGTAGAAATCCAGACCAAGATTTTGTTTCAACCAGCCAGTTGAGTTACTCTGTGACTGAGACTCTTTATACTCAACTGGTTGGTTGAAACAAAATCTTGGTCTGGATTTCTACTCTCTGGGTCTGAAATCTTCACCCTTGCCCACTAGGATGTCATGGGGAAATAAACGGAGATCGACGGATCTTGATCAACTGAAGCTCCCATATTCTATAACCTTAGTATTCTATAACACAATGTACTAGAGTGCTACTGAAGTTATAGTCTGGACAGAGGTGGACTCACTCCCTGTTGATTCCCGGTATCCATGAAGAATTTGTACCAAGTCCAGAAGTCTGGGCTGTTGGCACTCCTCCTGCTGCGAAGGGGATTCCCTGACACAGCTTTCCTGGAGGCCTGTCCCTCACTGGCTGCATCTCCAGCTACGAGCCGCAGGAGAAAAATCTGCATGTACTTCAAAGTCTTGTACTGGTTCATTGCAACAGGTTAAAAAGTATCGCCTTGCAGCAACAAAAAGCCCGAAGGCCAGGAAACAGGCCATAGTTACCATCTCCATCCCTCAGATGCTTCCCGACCGGACCAGCCCAGAGGGTCTCTACAAAGACACCAATAAATCGTGGGGGGGGGGGTGGTCACAGTCATCAGTAACCGTATGCCGTATGGTCACAGTCATCAGTAACTGTATGGTCACAGTTATCAGTAACCGTATGGTCACAGTCATCAGTAACCGTATGGTCACAGTCATCAGTAACCGTATGCCATATGTTTTAAGATGAGGAAAATCCCTTACCTGGCTAATTGCCTCGTACAGCAAATTAATCTTCAAGCACTACATTAAAAAGCTTTGAACATGCGGGGGTGTATGTGTATATATATGGTGACCTGCTGGGGGGGGGGGACCCATAAAAGTACAAAGCGTGGGCAAGACGCCAAACAGCAGGCTTATTTCCTGCTTTTCTAGACAGCTTGAGCTTAAACCTAGAAGTTTATGATATAACGGAAAGAGAGGCTGAAAATAGTTTCCATGGTAACAATAGTGGTAAAAGTACCTTGGTTTGTAATGGAGAACAATGGTACCAAAGAGCGACTTTACTGTTAATAGTTACATGTGCCCTGCTATATAAGGCGTGTGGCTGCCTCTCAGTTATTTTTTATTTTAAAATGGTGAAAACTTGTGCTTTAAAACACAAAGATGCGATACTCATTTTCCATTATTTGTGCTGTATATATTTAACTAGAAATTAAGAAATTTCCATTTACAAATCAGCCAGCAAATTGTTGGCCAGTGGTTTTGCTTAAGAAGGTAGGAAAGACAGCCAGCACGACTGCTGTATAATCATCTAATGACATGAATTGCTTGTTGTTTGTTCAGATCCTTCAGTTACATATTTGTTCAGAGGTTCTTTGACTGCAAACGACCGTTTTCACCTGGTAACAGGGAGGTAGCAAGCAGCACTCCAGTGATGACAATCAGTCTGGATTTTTCCATTTTCAACTTTCCTGCTTCCTGCAACAATAAAAAATAAAATTAAAAAACTAGATTTCACAAATGAATAGGCATGGATACTCTGCAGGACAGCGAGTCGGCTAACCTGGAGAAGACTGTGAGGCGCTCTCCTTTCAGCACCAAGCAAGCTCTGAAGCAGCAAGCCCTGAGTCTCTATCACGACACGCGCTATCAACACTGGCTAACAGTCTGGCATCCAGAGTTGTTATGAGACACGACAAATGCTTAACCGCAGGAATAAGTTCTAAAACCCTGAATCAACGTTTTCTGTTTCAGTCGACATCTGATTGCATATATGGGGAACATGTGCACTCAATTTTAAGAATCTTATGCTTTATTGTTTGAACTGACAAAGAAAACAAATATCCTTTCTTCATAACCTCCACTTAAGTCTTTCACCACATCTAATTCCTGCAATTTCTGTGATTATCTGGGAATTTTTTTTTTTTGTACTGAACTGTACTGTCTATCTTGTTTTTGGTTGGTTGACTGTTGAAAAACACTTGAAATTAATCAGTTAGAAACGGTTGTTTTTTTTTTTTAACTGAAATTCAAACCAATAAATGAAGGGGAATATCTGAAGTCTTTGGACATTTCTCATGCATTTAACTTTTTGTAAACAACATAGAACCTCCATCGCAGCAAAAGACAAGCATTAAATACTACACTTACCTCTGCAGGAGACTAAGTTGGACCAGTTGAACTCAAGCTGGGCAGGGAGTGTGGTGGGTCCCATCAACTTGGCCCATCCACTGAGCCTACTGGGTCGTGAGTTTGGAGGCCAGCATTTTTAAACAGCAGCTTGATCATTAAAAACAAAAGGTGTATCACATGGTAGCAGCACTGGGATTGGCTTTTGTACAGCCAGCAGCCTGGCCAATGGGGCTTCAGGGATTTAGGAAGTTATACCTTTGATTGGAAGAGTTGTGTGGACGTCATAGGAGTGCGTGGGATGGAGAAATCATTAAAGTGGTCTTTAAAAGGTGATAAATCACATGCCACGTTTGACACGGAGCTGGAAGCTGGAAGAATAGTGCCACATAAGCAGTTTAATGTCAGACACAGAAGCCCCAAGAGGGACCCAACAGGTCTTGCTGGCTTGTATAAACATGGACACTCCACCAAAATGACTTTTGGGCAAGTTTTGACAAAGACACCCCTATAACATTGATGGTAGTTATTCAGCGAGGACGCGTCTGCAAGGTTCTGATGTACTTCATTCAACAGCCACATCAACTGTGGATAAAACCAAATAAAAACTATTTCGGCACCTATGTGTGACAATGAAGAGTCACAGTTTACCGTTCTTCGTTTTGCCAACTATGCCATCAGATACCCAAGCAATTAACTAAAACCATTTATCAAACTGATCTTGGATCTGTGGTGTTGTGAGCAGTTTCCAGTTGTTTAAAGACTAATGCTAAACCTCAACTGACAAAGTTTATTCACTATGAGTGAAAATATTTCAGTTAAGCTGCAAGCAATGCTTGAAGTATTTCTGATTTCTTTAAAGACTGTCCACTGTATGCCGCCCGTCTTCTAGGCTGACTGCTTCTCCGGTCTTTTGGAAAGTGGAGATTCGTTCTTAAAACAAGTTTTGTGGCTGGTCACTTTCTCACAGATTTGATAATCAACCATGTGATTCTACCTTAAGTATCTTTCTTCCTTGCCAAGATTTCACATCCATTGACGTGTCTGCCACCCCGTTTCTTATGTAGCAAAACCATTTCAGGTGGGAATGTACAAATCATGCATCAGCTTCTGTGGTATGATTAAGATGGAACGTTTATTTGTGACTCCATATTCTATTAATATCCTTATTAAGATGCCATGTCAGAATTAATCATTATCACTGAAGATATTATTACACTCAAAATAGACCAGGAACAGGTGTTCTGAATCCCAGAGTAAACCTACAATCTTCACTAGAAGCAGCTTTAGACACGAACATGACCCAGTGCCGTAATTTTAACAGAGAGCACTGCCAAATGTTTGGCATTCTAAGAATTTGGGAACATCTGGCACCAGCTGGAAACCTTTACAGAATTTATTAACAACATGAAACAGTCTGCCCAACGCAACGAATAAAGTCCATTTTCTAAAGCATAAGGTCCATCCTATAACAGAGACTCCACGGGGAAAACAAGGAGAGAATCACTGGATGTCATCGTCATCAAAAAGGTCTTCAAAATCTGTAGGGTGAAGTAAAAACACAAATTAATAGTTACACAGACAGCATCGCCAACGGCTGGACTGCCCACCCAGCATTTCCAACATGGCTCTTAACTGAACATTTAGCATCACAGTGATCATGATCTGACTGTATACTGTTACATGCAAAATCCATTAGCAATCCTGTTTATCGCCCCTCCACCTCCCGCGTGACCCTCATGGAAAAGCAGCCATTCGCCAGCACAACATATGTTTTCAAGTGTGGGCTTGAGGGGAATGGATGCAGCAGCCCTAAGCCGGTAGCCGCACTGCGCTGCAGCCTAACCAGGCCCCATGAAACAGCATGCAGTCCTAGCTACAGTTCCTCCCGCACTCTAATAGCCTGTTACTTTATACTGTAAAAAACATTACACGTGTTTTGGGGGTTCACCCCCGGGGGTTGGGGGGTGGGGGGGGGGGGTGGGGAGTGGCACTGCTGTGGAAAAAAAAAAAAAAAAAAAAAAAAAAAACTGGCGCTCTCGGTCTCGGGGGG
>JAOYFF010000045.1:4592791-4614653 GCA_025773925.1 Cryptomyrus ogoouensis | reverse complement strand
GTCCCTGGCTTCCCCAGCACAGACACACTGCAGGACAGACAGGTCAGTTACTCACACCCTGAGTCTGAAGGTCTGTGTGCAGATTAATGCCATCTTACCTTCACCCCCTAATCCAATAATATTCACGTTTTTTTTTGTAGTTTTTTTTATTTCACCAACTAATATATGTAACATAGACCTAAATGAGAAGATAATTCAATGTTTAAAGTAAACTAGACATTATATGTTATTGTTTTCAAATGATAAACAAACAATTAAAAAAAACAATTTAATGTAAAAGTACGATTAATTACCTATTAGTAGAAGACGTGGAATTTCAGTTTTCATCTTTTGTGGACAAAAGAATACAGTAAAGAACAATGTCATCTATATCATTATATGAATATGCAGAAACAAGCAAAATACTCATTAATATGCATAATGCATAACTTCCATATAACAGTGCTAATATGTTTAGCGGTCAGTGACGGTCAGTCAGGCTCAGTCGGCGGCGTTGTTTTATCTCACCTTGGCTCCGTCAGTCGCGGGTTTCCTCTGATGTCTGATTAAAGACAGCAGTTCGTGAAATTGTCGTTTTGAATTGTATTGCTATGAAAACTGCATGAGGAATACACAATTAATTTTAATTAATCCAACTCAGTACTCCGGTTAATATTGACATGTCAGTCACATGCCATTAATTTTCGTCTTTACGCCGACGTTATTTGTACTCTATATACAGCGTAAAACTAGCAGGACACAGGAATTTTACCTGTAATACTTTCTATTTATATTCAGGTACACTCCTGATGTATTTATATTTGCACTGTGCAATGTTAATATTTAAAATGCTCGAAGAGCAAGTTTGGAGATGCAAGATTGCAAAGCGGGTTATGATGCTAACGACGTGAGTCTTGCTCATAAAGCGCCATTTGAAACGAAAGTTTCCTTGTGCGGTAACATTACCTTTTGCACTTGTTTTCCAGTGTTTAATTTCATAGTCCCATCGCAATAAACTACATACCTAGAGTTTGTTAGATGCACCCAGAACTCCCACCGAAGTACTTCATGAAATCAGTCAACATTTATTTTGAATATGCTTAGTATTTAAGTGTTAGGCTTAATGTAGCCGGTTAATTATGGTTTTCCAAAGTCTAATTTCAGAGTTCCACTGCTATAAATTATATACAAATAGCTTGCTAGCCTGGCACAGAGTTCCCACCAAAGTACTTAATGAAATCAGTCAACATTTATTTTTAATATGCTTAACAATTTTACAATAACGAATTTTTATCGGTTTTAAATTTAGGCCGAGGCACATTTAAATACCCTTCCAATACCATTCTCACAATGTTAGGCAACTACGGTAATGAAATAATGGCACCCAGAACCTAAAAATCCTTCAATTTATTAAACGATACCAAATTTGGTAGTGCAAATGTCAATTTTTGGTTAAAAATACTAACCTTCATTTTGAACAGCTCACAGATCGTTTGCGCTGGATTTCTAAATGCTCTTGAAATTTTGTGTGTTGGTATCACTCGTCAGAATGCTGCCTACGCTACTAATCATATATACCTGAGTTTTTAAAAAAGAATGAAAAACCTCCCGTTCTTAAGAATGACGCAACACTTTTGCACCGTATAAGGCGGGACTTAAAACTACATGTAACCGGCCTGTCTCTCGTTTATGTTCCGGAGACATTAAACCTTGTTTGGTTCCCGTGAGGGTTAGTACAAAATGAAGTCGATCATTTTTTGGTTTTCAAAAGACAGCACACCGGGGGGGGCCTAACAGTGGTGCGTCTGTGCCTGGCGGAGAACATTTTAAAATAAATTTGAGGAAGCACTTCTTTACACAGCGTGTAGTTATAGAGTTTGGAATAGTCTTCCTGCTAGTGTAGCGGAACCCTGGGTTCCTTTAAATCAGAGCTAGATAAGATTTTAACAACTCTGAGCTATTAGTTAAGTTCTCCCCAAACGAGCTTGATGGGCCGAATGGCCCCCTCTCGTTTGTAAATTTCTTATGTTCAAATGGCACAGTAGCAATGTGTATGCTAAAAGTTGACAAATGCCCCAAAAACTATATTAATGAACTTTAATACATAACAAAACTAATAACAAGTACCTCAATATCCTATACAGCCCAGTCCTTCAATATAACGATTTCGTGTTCTTTATAAATAAAATAAATAGTTTAAAAATTAGATTAAACTTTTGCTAAACCTTTTAAATCACATTGTTTATTTTCATTGCCATAGAATAAAATAAAATAGGTTTTAAAAAATCCACAATTTCAATATAGACACTTTTCAGTCCTCCTGATGTCCCTGAAGATCGAATCTTTCCCAAAAATCATTGATGGCTTATAAAATAGGCATGAAAATCTTTGCTAGACATCTGCTGAATATTGTGTAGTGTACACAGAGGCCCCTTCAATGACTGGACAGACATGGGTGCTAACGATCGCTTCTGTCTTAATACGAGCGCTTGAATATTTGTATCAGAATCAGGGAATATGCCTTTTTTAATCAAGGTAGCTATAAAGCTGTTGTGATGCTCAGAGGCGATCCTAGGGTCTGTTGGGGCCCCAAGCAAAAATTCACTGGGGGCCCCCCCTCTAACCAGTTTTTGTCATCGTATCACCGTAGTTTAAAGTGTCAGCTCTCGTTCCCCATCTAGTGGCTTGGGGGCCCCAAGCAGCTGCCTGCCCTGCCTGCTGACAAGATGCACCTCTGGTGATGCTTATGGCGCAAAATGCAAATACTCCCTGATCAGCTGCAGTAGCATCATGTTATACCGGAGGCCAGTATCATGATGCCGGATTTTTGTGTCAGACAGATGACATCAGATTTAAGGTATTTTGCACGAAATGTAGGTGAACTAAGATAAAATCTATTTAATGTTGCATACCATTAATCCAACAACTTATCTAGCTAACCAACAAATCTCACTTTGTCATACAGGCCCTTGGTCTCATAAAGTAGTTAATGTATAGCTGACAAACTCTCTGCTTCAGCTGCAGTTATGAGTTTTGTGGAATGTACGTATAGGCTTCTAGATTGCCAGCACTACAAATGAATCATTTGCAGCCAGCAAAGGCAACACCAACCGCGTCTTTTGAAGACTGCTGCCCCTGCAATGGGACACAGCAATAGTACGCAGGGCCAGTCAATCCTACAGGCGACATAGACAGCCGCCTATGGCACCTTTAACCGAAGGGGTGCCGACTCAGCAAACTGTGGACTAAGTGAAACTGGACGGTGGAGTTTGTCGGGAGGAAGGAAGCGCCGGCGGTGAAGCAGGACGGCTTAGCATGTCATGCAGGCTTTACCCCACGGATCCCGATCTAACCAAAAACAGGGGAATCCTTTCTGTAAATCATCTGTGAATTCACATTTGGACATTTTTGTTAGTGCACCAGCGCTACGGTTATTAGACAAGTTGTATGGTCGGGCTCAGACCATATTTCCTTAGAACGAAATCTGGAGGTGGCAACCGAAAGGGGGGGGGGGGTGGCAGAATTTCTAGCTATGTCCTCGGCGGATTGTAATGAAAAAATGAAACTAAATGGTCATGAATGTCTGGTTTGTTTTAAGCCAAAGATCAGAAGAAAGTCGAGGAGTACATTTCATTATGACTTTTAATAAACACGTGATGAACAAGATATTATATCTAAATATTGTGTATAACTTATATGTGAACTTAAATATGATCTGTTTTATTTTGCGCACAAAGCAGAAAGAGGTGGGTGACCTTTGCTTGTCCTCTTAGGATGCCAGCCCATTTCACTGTCCCCCCCCCAATAAAAATGATCTAGATTTGGCATCTGAATAACCAGATCATGTGATGAAGTCCAGTAAAATCATTAAACAATTAAAAAGACAAAACACATTCATCAGTAAGGTAATGATCTCTGGCAAATGTATCTTAATTCACAGAATCCACGTCACAGCCCTGCTGATGGGTTAAGATCATCTTGCTGACGTCGATGTTATTGTTGGTGAAAATGTCTTTGGCTCTCAGGACGGTGTCCGCCGGCAACGAGCGCGTGCGACCGAGGATCCAGGCGAAGTCCACGTGGAAGAGGCTCAAGATGTCAGTGCAGGAGTAGACTACCGCCGACTGCTCGTAGTCCGTAGACAACACCCAGTACGGGGTGTAAGGTATTACTGCACCACAGAAGAATGAGAAATAGGCAGAATGTCATCTGAGGCAAATTTATCAAAGCAGAAAATGATTATATTGCTTCTTCAAGAAACTACTGATTTTATGTAGGCTAGTCACCCATTATTATGTTGTGTTAGATCACATTGAGCAATGTATGTAAAAACGTCATGAATACAAAATATACATAACAAAAAATGGCACCTAAGCACAGGCTTACACTTACAGTAAGAGAAGGTGATTCCCATCTTAGCCGGCTCCTTGAGGTCCTGAACCACCGCTGTCCCTTCGATCGTTCTGAATTCTCCCTTTCTGGGACAGAAATACTAGCTCAGAATCAGTAGTACAAAGACACCTAAATACATGTACTGAATTGTATTTATTGGAGTCTGAATGTCTGTACGGATCTAACACGGCGCGGATCGGTAGAAACAGATCGTTAGGGTATCGACAACTCACAGTATTTCCGAGTTAAATACTTTTATACTCCCATCGTCTCTTATTGAATAATTCGCCTCGATGCACTGTCCTTTTTCAAACTGCGCCGGCAGTTTAGCGATTTCGTACCACTTCCCAAGATACTGTGAAATAAAATAGACACGCAATCAAGAAGAACATAACAACATTAGCACAACTAATCAGATGTTGAGTCCTGACAAGCAGGAACTGTACCTTTTGCAGGTTGAATTTCGGCTGAACTGGTGGATCCGGGCAGCCCCCCCAGTGAGCTATCTGGGCGCTGATCATAGTCAAAAGCAATGGGAGGACGAGGGCAAAACGTGCTTTCATTTCCACCTAAAAGTATCCAGAAAGAGGTGTCGTCAAAGCACGTGAGCAACCGAACAGCATGTTACAGAACAACAGAATTTTGTAAAGCGATTTGCCGCTATAGCCGCGATTAGACTGCAACGCAGAACCACAACACTGGCTTGAAAATGCGGTACCGGATCGTAAGCGCCTCACGTTCTGGGAAAGATGCTTGCTGCGTGTTTCCAACGACTTGTAAGACGGTTTTATGAGAGTCACTGGTTTTTAAGGTTAGGGTCACCAAGACGAATGAATGAGAGCCATTGTCAGGCCATCTATGGTTATTCCTAACATAAAGTGAACTATTTGAGAAATTGGTGTCATGAGGGACATTTCGAGATACATGTGACTAAAAAAATGTGGCTGTCCTTGGCAGGCCAAGAGAAGCTTTGTCCAGTTAAAAATGATCGTTTTAGATTCTTACTCAGCCAATTCCTAGGGGTTATTCTGCTGCTTTTACGTTTGATGAACATGATTGTCGTGGTTTGGTGGTTCTATGGCTTGCTGAAAGTTATTTTATAGTTCGATCTTCCAAGCAATTAGTTTGTGGCTTTCCCCACAAAAATTATTTTCTTATATTTTATGCCATGAAGGTTTACCATGATTTTTAGAAGACCGACTCCCCCCTCGTGAGGCACCAGTTCCTTCGAACGCTGTTTTTCTTTATGGTATCGATAGATGGCGCAATAAACTATACAATTTCAAATAATTTTATCTCGTTTCGGTGGGGGTGGGAGGGAATACCCTGGACGAAATGCCCATTTATTAAAGACAGGAACATTCCCCCGTTTTTTTTGCATTCACAAAAACAAAAAAAAGGTTGCTTTTGCTATTTGGTTTTTATTTTAAATCCTTCCGGCTTCTGAAAAACGTAGATCCTGGAGGGTTAGGGTTGAGGTATCCTCTGAGCCCACACAAAAATCATTACATCATATTTTGTTATTATTGTTGGAAAGGCCGTCTCTGAAACGGAATGCTGACGCGCATGCGCTTGGAACAGCGTCAGGAGCGTCTTCTTTGAGATTTCGGCTTTCATTTCTTATTGTGCCGCCCCGGACCAACTTACCCAGCGCCGAGTGATCCTGGAAAGTTATTTACCAGACTCAGGGGTGCAGTATTGTGTGTCACTGACGAACTGTAAGTGACAGGTCTTGGACTGATTACATTTGGTGTTATAATATTGCAGTGCGGTCAACTACTAGGTTGTTAGTGTGTAACTTTGAGGAGATCTGTTACCGAATGTATCGCAGGCAGACTCTCTGTATTCTGTGTTAATTGTTGCTATTGTATATCCTGTATGTTAAATTTGTTTGTTAGTCAGTTCTCGTTAACTGCGAAATGTTTAGGAGAGACCGGATAATACATTAAGCGAAGGTAGTAGTATTACGGTTATTCAGAATGTACCGAGGTTAACCGGTAGATGGCGGTACTGTTATGTGATTGCTGATTAGAGATCGTATAAGTGGTTGTATTTCTGTTATTTAGCTGAACATATGTCCATGTTCTTATTGTTTTAGTTATTTATATAATATTATTTCCTTCTTTAGACCACATGCACACTCTGTGTACAACTAAGTCAGTGCATCTGTAGGAGTCACTGGCCAACCTGTGAACTCCAGTGCAATACCATACTGCCTAATTGAATGCAGTAAAGTCTGGAACTGCATCGGCCTTCCCTAGTGTTCTTACCGACGCCACCAGAGTGGTACAACCTTACCGGCACATTCCTTATACAGTCCACGCTCCAGCAATTTAATAATTATGCTATTAATAGCCCCCGTTTTATTCCGAATTGGGCTGTGGGGGGTGAAAGAAATGTATATTGCTGGTGCGTTATAACTTCCAACCTCCCACTCTCCACTCGGGTGGAATGTATGGTTCATAAGATTAAAATCGAATACATGAAATTTATTTGGTAACACCCATTTACATCCTAACAACCTTTTACTGCGAGAACGAGAGTTACACTCGCCCAATAAAAATATACAATAAAGTCTGAAAACAATTTCTCTGTGCCTCTGCCGCTGGTTACTTTTGATATTAAGTTTTCTCAACAGTGAATATTCGGTGCCGGTGTTCATTCACGCCACCTAAAGGTTAGAGGTGCAGGTTACCACGAACGTTACCGCATGAATGACGTCTGTTCGTTAAATGTTAAGAAAAGCGAAACGAGCGGTGGAAATCACGTAGGCTGCGTATCGCCAACACCATGCATTTATGTGTCAAGTATTGTATCTGTTAACTTTTTTTTAAGCAGAACGTTTAACGTGTTCTTTTTTGCGGTTGTACGAAATCACAGATACGAAAAAGTGTAACAGAGACTAATAAGCACGTTCTGATTAATTTTGCGAAGAACACTCGACGCAAATCCATCAATCAGTAAAGAACGGACTTTAATCGAGTGCTGTAATTACATTTAAGGGTGATTAGGTGGCCAGATTACGAGATCCAGCCTGGGAGTTTTGCCAAGACATTCGAATTAATGTTACTTCTTGCCATAAGTGACATGGGATCTATAGTGCCCACGTGTGTTGGCATCCAGTTTAACGTCAATGAACAAGACAGCATCTCGTGCAAACGCAGCCTATATGATGCCAACTATTAGGTACTGCACTGGGCATCTCACTGATCACTTCAAGCAGATGTTTATTTTTATGGTTTGGTCAGTTGTTTAGAATAGAATTCCACCCTTCCATCTTCTGTAATCATCTATCCATTTTCTGTAACTGTTTGTTTCATTCAGGGTTCTGGGGGTACAGAGGCAAACATGGAGGCTATAAGTGCAAGGCAGGGAACACCCCGGGGGGGCGGCGCGGCGCCAACCCATCACAGGGCACACATGATTCATACACACCTACGGGCAAACTGGTAACTCCAGTTACCCTCTGCATGTTTTTGGACTGGGGGGGGAACCTGGAGAACCCGGAGGGAACCCCACGACGACACGAGGAGAACATGCAAGCTCGACACACGGAACCACACCAGAGACTCGAACCCTGGTCCCAGAGGCGACAGAGCTAACTGCTGCTCCACCCCAGAATAGAATTCTAAGCGAATGCATATCTTCATGATCTGGTCAATTGCTTGCCACCTCAAATTAGCAAAATCTGTACAATCCAAAGAGGAAATGAAATATAATTGTATATTCAGTAAACACACACTTATTATTGTGTTTTTCTCATCACTCAGGTGGAAAAATATTTGTGCAGGTGAGTCGGGGGGAGAGACAGTCAGCCCATTATAAATGAAACAGAGTTTTGTGTCAGTGCACACAGATGCCTCTTTGATGTAGGCTTTGCTTTGATTGATGTGGACAAGTGTGGTCACCACACTAGCAGATATCTTGTTTTGTCGGCATATTTGTGGCCAGTAACAGGAAATGAACCCGGCCCCCCCAACATCCAATCCTCTAAATAATAAAACACCGATACACAGCTATCCAGTTGCTCACTTCACGCCGGACTCAAGCTCCTGATACCCACAGTGTAAAAAATATTCTTTGTTCTGCACAGCAGGCCGTAAGCGCCTGGTTAGCACAAACTGTCAGATTAGGAAGTCTGAGAAGATGATCCTGCCCACACGTCCAGGAGGATTTTAACGGCCCTCTCGCCAGCCGGGTTTCTAAGCCACAGCCGACGGGAGGCCCTGGCCAAGCGAGCGGCAGGAAAATAAAAGCGAAAAGTGGAAAATTTCCAAACCAACGCACCACGAGAATCAGGATCTGTGCTGATGGTGCCGGAGTCCAGCTCAGGGGCTCCTTTTGCCACCAGTGAAGGAAGCAGAGTATTTAGGTGTCTTACCGCAGCCTTAAGCGCTAACAAGGGATTACTGAGGTAAATGATGAAAGGGGCTTAGCTTAAGCAAAACTCCTGCAACTACATCCCAGCCAGTTGGATGGGAGATCGGTGTGATGTCAGGAAAAGGGAGGGCTTAGTGCCAGAGATAAAGCCAGCTAATAACGATAAAATGAATCTGTATTTAAAGGTCTTTTTTTAAGCTACGGCCGCTGACTGGCACACGTGCAGCAGGCGTGGTTTTCAAGCTGTCAAACCAATACTTCTTCAGATTTCAAAGCGAAAGTATTTCAGTATTAGCGAGCAACCGGTGTCATCGTTGGCAGAGGATACTCCGCAGGCCGGATCCCTGTTCGAGCTGTTTATTATTTCGTCACTATCGCCAGCCCCAGTTTACCTGTATTTTTCCCCAACATCAGGTGAGTGTTTTTTGGTTTAACCAAACCACTGATTGTCCTTTGGCTGATCCTTTGTTAGGTGATGAACCCTCTGTTTCTCTTCCCTTACCTTCTTCATCTCTCTCGCTCTCTGTCATCCTGAACAGGAGATAGTATCTGTGACCCATGCTGCTGCTTTAAAAAAAGTGCCTGTTGAGCTGCAAGCGACTTCCGCTGCCATGGAACCGTTTCTTTCACCTCTTTCTGTCACTGAGCTGCTTATTACACGTGTTACTAAGATGATATAGGCCTAACATTGCATGATGAACAGAAATAAATCCCCAGCTTTCCTGTGTTTTTAATACAAATATTTATTTTATTCAATATATTATTATTATTTATTAATATGTATTTATAGAATCATGGGTTATAGGACTGTTAGGCTTTGACATATTCAGTACAATGGAAGGTTTATGATTTAGTTTGGCGGATGCACAAGAGCTGCCAATTATCTTATTGTTGTCAGCGATTTTATATGATCCCATTGGGATAATAAATTTATCGAGCAGCAAATCCAAAAATCCAGGCCCAGTTCTTAGATGTGTCTCAGTCTTCACAGTGTTCAGCTTTTTAGATTCATCTGATTGTGGGATTAATTCTTTAAAAATGTGTTGTTGTTTTTTTTTTTGGATATTTAACCACTTAGAACGAGGGGACAGTTTTTCAGATAGAGTTGTGATTTATTAACCTCTGTCCAGTTTACATTATGTCCTGGTGCACAGGGGTGTTGCTAGTGATTTTGGACCCCCAACCCAGACCAAACCAATTATTATCCAGTTTTTTCAGGGCCCACATCATTCAGGGGCCCTTGGAATCATCCAAAGTTACCCCCCCCTTGTGGCACCCCTACTGGAAGGTCATTAGCACTTATTTGCATGCAGCTCTTGGAGTGAGGTAGATGGTTCACATCCAGACCAACATTCATAAGTGAACATTCTCCTCCCCGTACCGCCTTGCACGGGGGAATCCTTGAGATCACGTAAGCCTGGCTTTCTATTGGCAGATTAATCAGCAGACATGTGCTGCTGCCCCGCCCACTGCCTGCATGAAGTGGGCGTGGTATACCTTACCTCCATCAGAATATCACCTTATTTTCTGGGTTGGGGGCCAAAAATAAAGTTTGCGTGCACCAAACAGTTAGGAAACTGGCTATTCATCTCTACTGCCATCGCCACGGCAATCGCAGTCAGACGTGGCAATATCAGGTGTCGAAAGTAGAAATCCAGACCATGATTTTGTTTCAACCAACCTGTTGAGTTACTCTGTGACTGAGACTCTTTATGCTCAACTGGTTGGTTGAAAGTAAATCATGGTCTGGATTTTTACTTTCTGGACCTGAAATTGCCACCTCTGATCGCAGTTATATGAACAAAGAAATTAGCGTGCTAGCAAATGCATGAAGCTAATGGGCAATCAGATCCTTAATTACCTCCAGACTGATGCCTGCTAAATGGCTCCATGTGACAGGAAATACTGTAAACAATTCAGTGTGATACAGGGAGCCAGAGACAATGCTGCAGTAGGTGCCTGGGCCATATCTTTTAATAAACCATTTGGGTCCAAGATTTATCCAAGGTGTTTTTAGGTCATCTAGGGGGACTAATGGAGGTTAATAGGATTGGCACTTGTGGTCCATTGTTCTGGATGCTTACAGGCAAGGTTTGCTGAGGGTAAAACGCTCAATGCCCAGAATTAGTCTATCACATCCCTCTAAAGTGCTGCATAGCCAGGACTTAGCTAATAGGATTTTGGGGGAAGTGCATGCACAGATATGGGCTGGGGGTGGCGGACGACGGGACTACACGTGGGGTCAACAGATGTCCCTGGCAGACGCGGACTTGAGGATGGAATTAGGGGACCCAGATTAGACGGGCTTTCGGAGGGAACTGTAGGGCAGCAGAAAGCTGAAACGGCAAGCCAGGCATGAGCCAGGATCACTCGATTAACCTTAAGTTGTCAGCATCCAAATAGCCTTTAATTAACTTCCTCACAAGCAAGCACACTCACAGTTTGCCCCCCCTCCTTAGCAGCAAGCAGGTCACATGACCAGCATGCTTACTGCCAGCAGGTCACAATTGGGTAACAGGTTAGCCGCTCATTGTGTAAACAGTAGACCAGCCAGCATCTGAGCTGATTCCGATTAAGGCTGCTTGCCGAACCATAAACAGAGCTAAGTATGATGTCACTGGCCATAACGTATCCTAATCGTCTAATTTTTTAAAGGGAGCAGGACGCTAACTGTGGATGACATCGAAAACCAGTGTTTAATCTCATCAGTTCAATTAGTAACACTGTCCTGCATGCCATCCTCTTTTAATAATGGGTCTTTATGCAAAACGTGAATTTTGTGAAGAATTATTGAATGACACAGGCATGAAATGTGGGTTTGCTGAGATGTGGCATATAATTGCACAGAAATTGACTCATCCAGAGCGATGCAGAGAGACGGATTCCCCATCAGCATACCACACACCACTGGGTAAATGCTAATTTCGCAGGTGGTGCTAATGTAACTTGTTTGTTTCATGTTTCGTACGAAATCTACCACTCCCAATTTCGACATGTGAAATTCTCCATCACTCAAAACCACACTATTGGTTTGTAACTGAGAGGCCTTGTATGTAAATCTTGTTTTTTAAATGACGGCAATCCTATGAGAACGACCCTATCACTGATTTCAACTTCGATAAATACCCTGGAGAGGTGTGACTTACCAACCACAGGCTAAATACGCACGGCCCCAATACCAGAGGGCCAGAGAGAGTCGCTGACCCGGGAGCGCTCACCACGTCCACACAGGTACCTTAGGTGTAGCGTGGTGATATCTGGGTCGCCTTAACCCGAGGTGAGGCTGTCGCTGTGGTCCTTCGCCAAACGCAGCCGTCGGCGCTCACTTTTTCCACAGAAGACGCTTCGACGGTTCTGAACCTGGGACTTTCCGCCCCCAGGGGCCCCCGTGTTCCTGTGTGGGAAGGTGCAACTTGTTTCATCTCTGCAAACCCCTGTGCCCAACCCAGACGAAATGGTTTTTATTTATCCTCTCTCTCCTTCTCCACTCAACTGCTCTCTTCCCCATATTCCTCCTTTTCCTGGTGATCCCTGGTTCATTTTGTACCTTTACTTCCCCAGTCTGTGAGGAACAGAGAAGGAAGAGTACCGAACAACGTTTTAAGATCAAAAGGTATGGTGGCATCCCCATCTGAGCGAACTCCTACTTCCTTCATACCTTCCGCATTGTTAACAATACAATATTCTTATTATAAGACGCGTCGCGGCTGCTATAAGGATTTGTATAGCATCATTCATCTTTCTACTACCTGCAATGCCCAAGACACTAGCGGCACAGAAAACTGGGACATGCTAAATTAGTCCCGTTCTCTCCGATGAACACAACGTACATAAAAGCACTTTTTGGGGGGTTGAAATGCATGTCTGTGGAGTGAAACTCAGTCTTTGTCTATGTGGGTTACGACGCTTTAAGGTGATTTCCAAGAGACCCCCGCGCTGTGAAAACCTCATCGCACAGATAACAGGACGCCGGCTGCAAACATTACGCATACCTGAAACCTGTCCGTTTTTTCTATGAAACCGCAAGACATTGTTTTCGCTTCTATTATGGTTTTAAAAATATATGTAGGCTCTTTCTGCAGCGTGAAAGTTACCATGTTTTTTTTTTTTTTTTTTTTTTAACAAAAGTTAGCAGAAAACACTTGCTCATACTTGCTCACTTCACCACGTGTGAGGTTTTGCTGTGCCTGACAGCAGATATGTGTTTTCTGCGTTATGAACAATTTCGCGCAAGCAATGTTCTCCTCTGAATGCACTTTACTAGAACCATTCATCGTGGGTTATTATTACGTATCAGTGACTATCATTATTGTATTTTGTTAAACTGATCGTTTACAATCTATGACGATATTGTAGAATCATTGCAATTCCAGTCAATGAAAAGGGAGCACTAGTGTTTCACAACAGTGGGGGGGAAACATCTAATGTATTTCCTTACGTTATCATTATTCTGTGAGCAGATAGTGTCAGTGTCATTAAGTCGCTTATAAGCTTTACGCTTTAATACAACTTATAACTTGTTAGGAAAACTCCGCTTCAGGACCGTAGCACTGCTGGTGAGATTCGGACTTGAAAACGTCCAGGTGACGTTCCGGGTGATTAACCGCTACACCCACTGTCCATTACAAAGGGACGGTAGGGCGCCACCTGTCAACCAGAGAGCGTCATGACCCCACGGGAGCACCTGAGGAAGATGACTGGGCTGGGGGAGCCAAGCAGTCTGGACGAGAAGCAGTGGTACCGGGTGGTCAACGGCATGTCCGGGGGCGGTAAGGGCTGTCTGTCTGCCTATCATCCATCCATCCATCCATATAATTTTGAAAACCGATGTTATTTATACATTGAATTGCAGTCACATTTTACAGTTTGTTACAAATATGTTACTCTGATTTCTTGTTTAGACCGTTTCCACAAGCTTGATTATTTTTTCTGTCGTTAACTTTGTTTTTCACCAACTGAAGCGACTCGACCCCGGGGCGCAGTTAAGAGTCCGTCACGAAAATATGTTTACGTGTGTGTTTCGCCTGCTCCCGGCGCACAGTTTTAGCCACATGTATAAATGTAAATCACAATGATAGTAATAATATAAAATTTATTTCAGACCCAAGTAGCATATGTATTTAGGGGGGCCACGGTGGGGGGGAATGCATATTGTCATGGGAGTACCCCGCCCCCCAGAACCGTCCCTGCAACAGCTGATGTAGCTATGGATATACAGATGAGGGAGCTCAACATCAACATCCAGTGTTTGAATCTTGAACTCATGAGCTGCACTTGTGGCTCCTGAGTGCCCTTCAGGCCTGCCACCAGCAGGGGGTGCCAGCTATCCAGGAAGGCCAAGGGCATCCATTTGCTGTGACACACCGCGCCCTGTCTGTTACCTGTCCCACAGAGCTGCGGCAGAGGCAGGAGCTGATGATGAGAAATCAGATGGCCATGACCCCTCAGCTTCTCACCCAGAGCCAGCAGTGTCTGCAGGCTGCCCCGGGGAGGTTCGAGCCCCGTTTCATGGACCGGTAAGCTCACCCCTAAAGCACAGCAGCTCTCTGCCTTAGAGATTTACACATTAATTCCGCTACTTCGATACCACCCACGTTTGGTATAAATTTCCTATTTATTTGCACATTCACCTAGCTAAATAAAATAAGATAAAATACACCTTACACCTTTACACCTTTACAATCCAACATTCCACATCTGGCCCAAAATCTGCTTTTATAGCATGCTGACTTTAGGCAGATGATGTTGGTTCCTCTGTCGACCAAAGAGGATTCCGGAACCTGTGCTCCTCCCTGCTATGTCCTGATGGTCGAATCCCCTTCCCATAGTAATAGATGTGAGGCACTGGGCTGTAGCTTGTGTACAGGAAGCAGACAGCGTGGGCTGGAGACAGAATCCTGTTACCCTTCTGCATTCATGCTTCCTGTCAGATACCATCGCACCTTCATACCTTTCTGATTCACTATTGAGTGTGTGTGTGTGTGTCTGTGGGGGGGGGAGCTTTTAAATGTAATATTCATTACTATGTATCACAGTTCTCTGAGTTGTCTTCCTGTTTCTCGGCAGGGAGCTGGTGCCCTCTACAGAGATGGTGTCTAATGAGGCCAGGCAGATCCACGTGCGGGCCAACCTGGGCCCATCTCTGTCCTCACACTCTAATGTTGTGCCGGCAAGGTCATTCCCCGGAACAGGTAGGTATGATGGACCAGCACTAATCATAATTACAGACCATTCTGTCAGGCATCCGTGTTTGATACAGGTGACATCATCTCAGAGAATCAACATGCTATTAGTTACATGCTGGGACTACAGCCTTTAATATGATCATCTATTGCTATCTCTTGTCTGCTTCTTTTTATGCGTGTTTGTGTGTGTTTCTGCATGTAAGGCCTGTCAGCAGGGTATGGTTTTCTACCTTCGGAACCCTTGGAAACAGTTGCCCGGCGACAGGAGATGATTCACAAGCAGAATATAGCCAGGTATCAGACTTGGATATGTTCACACACATATGGTTACTTTATAAATGACAGAATATGATATTTGTCCAAATGATGAGGCACATTGTCTGTTTTCATCTCCAGTATCAATCTATCCTGTTTCACTAAGCTGTATCTAGTAATGCTATAACATGTCATTGTTTCATATCAAGAATGGAGATGAACGCCATCCTGCATCAGAAAGAGCTGGAAACCGCCCACCAGAAAGGGCTTATGGGTATGGAGCCCCCCATGATTTACCAGGGGATTCCCCCGAATGCCATGGCCTTTCGCGGACGTCAGCGGATTCCTGACGGCCACCTCCCGAGTGACGTCTTTGTCCATCGCACCACACTGGAGGACTTGCAGGCCAACAGTCTGCTGATGTCTGCTGGCCCATATCCACCAATCAGCACACTGCAGAGAGAAAGAGGGAGGAGGAGCAGCAGGAGGGCAGCAAATCACAAGATGATGGATGCAAACGCTACTGGAGCCAAGGGCCAATCAGATGATAAGGGCGTGGACCAAAGTCCAGGGGGATCAGCGGAGGAAAAGGAGGGTGAATCAAAAGGAGAGCCAGAGAACGAAATAGTGAGCAAACCAGACCGTGTGATAATAGACACAGAACTGTCCTCTGGCAGTGGAAAGAACTACAAAGAGGGTAAACAAGGGCCACGCAAGAACTGCATCATTAGTCAGGAGGGCTGTGCAGACACTACAGACTCCAGAACCAGCGCTAACGAGAAGGACGACCCCAGCACTGGCTCAGCTTTCCATGAGAAGTTTGTCTACCCTTCCACCTCTGCACCCTTCACTAACATGTCTTACATATTTCCAATATCAAGCAACGGATTTTTACCCCCTGGTGAGTTGACAGGACCCCTCAAAACTCGCAACTTACCTGATGCCACGTGCACTCGATATAACTAATTATCCCTCCCATTTAAACATAAATGTCGCACTACAAGCATAATCCTGACCAATTTAATATGCGCTAGTCTAACATGGCATCCTGCCTAAGGTCTTCCCCTACACTTTGCCCTGTTGTGCACTCACCATGACCCTGCATAGCAGTATTTCCCAATCCGGTCCTTGGGGAATTATCAACATTTTTCCCTTTCTTAATCAGGACCTCATAGTTTTCTCAACAGTGAAGTAATGTCATCAGTTGAGGATCTTCGAAAGTGGACAGTGGATGATGTTTACAGTTTCATCAGCAACATACCCAGCTGCTCAGAGTATGCTCAGGTTTGTGCTTGAGTCAACCTTTCTGGCTGCAAACAAAAAAGGTCTTCACCACGGGTTTCCTAGTAAGGCAATTTTCACTGTAACATAGTTGTTCTCCACAGACATTCAAGGACCACATGATTGACGGAGAGACACTGCCACTGCTCACAGAGGACCACCTCTTAGATACCATGGGCTTGAAGCTTGGACCTGCCCTTAAGATACGATCTCAGGTTTGAGCAGAAAGTCATTTTAAACATCTCTGGAACTCTATGTTTATCCATAGCTATACCCCATAAAGTATTATATAATTATATTAATTCATACAGCTGAATACTTATTTTTCCCATGAATTGCACTGTTTTTTTCCACCCCCATCTGCAGGTGTCTCGCCGGTTGGGCAGTATGTTCTATGCGATGAACCTGCCGCTCACTGCTGGTGCCGCCCTGCAAGCCGCATCCGAGAAGACAGGAGATCAGTCCGCTGAGATCAGTCCCCCGCTGAACTGCAACAGCATGGACATGCTGGGAAGCCCCTGCCCCAGGGACTTGGAGAGTGTCAAGCCCCAGGAGTCCATGCTGGGGCCAGAAAATCCCCCTCCCCCTGTTTTGAACGAGAATGTCTGAAGCCATAAGGAATCAACAAAAAAAACCCACTAAGAAAAATGCCAGTGTCCCTTTGTGTTACATTCTACTTTATTATTAAGCTCCACCACAAGTCAATAGTTCAATACAACTGATGAAAATTCAGTTGTAATGTGTTACGTTGGCAGTACAGCTCCAAACATGAGCACAGGTTCATGTCTTAATATAGAATGGTGGAGTGTGAGCCCTTTGATTGGTCAACACCAACCTCCAGCAGACTTCTGCTGCATAAAGTGTTTACTGAAAAACTCAGAAGCAGTATTTTTCCATTCCAGGATGAAAGCGCCAGCTGACTTTGTGTGTGCTGGATGCATTGTATAAACATACTATGTTTGTAACATGACTTATCTGTAATTGGTTGTAAATAGTTTCCCAGGACTGTTCTGTACCTTTATCATGATGTAATCTCGAATTCTGTGTTTTTGAGTAGTTATAAAAATGGACAGTCAGTTCATTCAATTACAATAGGGATGTAATTATCTTCGTGTAATTGTTAATTACCTGAAAACACTGGCTCATAAAAACGGATGCAATGGCTTAAAATAGTACTAATATTTTTGTAACTTTAAAGAACCTAAGTATCTATAATGTAAATATGGGTGTAGCCGTTTTTAAGGTACAGTACTGCCATAAGTTGTTAAGAATTCGAAAGAAATAATTTTGGCAATCTAAAGTATTAATCCATTCTTTTGTAACGTGTGTACTTATGGAATACGGTTTCATATGGTATTTTTGGTCACGTCGTCCAGTAGTGGAGAATATAATCGCATATGGTACGATACCAGAACAGTAATAACAGCGTTGGCTCAGTCGGCTAAGCCGTGTGCCTGTAATCACAAAGTCGCCGGTTCAAGCCCAGCCTCAGCACGTCTGCGGGTCCTTGAGCAAGACCCTCAACCCCTAGCTCCCTGGGCGCCGCTACAGGTGGCTGCCCATCGCGGACAGCAAGTTGATGGAGGCGTAAAAATAATTTCCCCACGGGGATTAATAAAAGCGTCAATTTCTATTTTTTTTTTTAATTTGGCGATAACCAGGGCCGGTCAATCTTATAGGCGACCGCCTAGGGCGCCAAATCCTGAGAGGGCGCCGATAGGCCGCAACATCGGCTAGGACCTGTCCAAACGATAACAGCTCACCCTATCCAGGGCGTACCCTGCACGTCATGGGATTGGCGCATTCTTGCAATGGATCCGCACTTATGGAAAAGACGGATAATACGGAAAGAACAATTTTATAACAATTACAGCTTTATTTATGCACCTCATTGGTCAGAATTAAACATTTGTATTTAAGTTTATATACACAATAATGAAAGTTAACACTCAAGATGGTAAAGTCAATACAAAATTTCTATTATTATTATAACACGTATTTGAGTCGCTATCCCAGGGGTGTCATGGGCTGTTGTTTTCGTGACGTCATGTTCTCGTCCTCTGTCTCTTTCTCGCGTTGTTTCCACGTCACACTGACACGGAGCTGGATCAACATGGCGGAGCGCAGGAGGCACAAGAAACGAATCCAGGTATTCGAAGGAAAAGCCATCGAGGCGGCTCGGCTGCGCTTCTGTCCTGTGCGAGGCCGGCGTCGTGCCGGTCTGAGGGGCCCCCACGCTGCGCTCCGCCGCTGTTAACGTTTCATGAATTTCTCGGAAGAGGCGAGCGACGGATGTTGAAAGGACAGGCAGTGCTCGCTGGGCTTGTCGGAGCGTTTTTTCACCTGCAGGAAGTGGATAGCTAGCTGGCTACTGACTAGCTGGCTTTTATGTGAACTTCAGAAGTTATCCTCTCACGTTAAACAGTAACTTCGTAAACTTACGTCGAGAAGTACCTCATAGTTGTGTTTTTGAGGTGACAGTTCTGTCGCGGGGGTCTCTATCTACCTAAACAGCTGCTACTGCTGGTGGGCAGAACTTGCATTTCTCCCCATAACTTGCCGGTATCGTGAAGCGCTATGAAATGTTGTTTCATTTGTTCTATTTAGAGAATATAATGACAGTTCGCTGGTTCTCCGGTACGTTGTGTTACCCATGTAGAACAGCGCCAGTGATTTGTTGCAGTAAAGCTCCAGACGACAGTGATAAACTGATTTTAATGACGCATGTGGATCTTCCCGTACACCCGTCCGACAGTTTCCCAGACCGCTGGTCCAGGTGGTAGAGGCGGCACTCCCTTTCGCTCGCCATCGCCCAGTTAATCTCCAGCCTGCATGCGTGTGTCTCCGCCAGAAAATATGTGGCTGAACCCTAATTTGCGGGTTTCACATATTACAGTGGATATACTTTTTCGTTAGTTATATATCTAAACTATAATCAATGTCAAATCCAAACATCAGGTCCGTTTCATGTGGAAAAACATCTACACGTGGCATCTTTGTATGTAGTGCAGTCGATAAACATAAGGATGAAACGCTCTTCCACGCCCCTCTGCTTTTTGAATGTAGTGTTTTAGAAGATGGTGACTCTACCTTTATTTGAATGTCTGCGAATTTTGCCTGTTTAAAAGGCGTCTTGATGTTTTCAAGCTTAAAGACGCTGGCTTGACAACTGCCGGTTCATTCTAACGAGAAAGCGCTCAGACTGTCTTGTATTATATATGCGGCGTGTGTGATCAGACGAAATGTTTGGACCAGGCTGACTCCTCAATAGATCTGACATTTTATTTAGCAGGGATCATCCAACTTTAACCAACCGATGCTGACAGGAGTTACAGATCTGAACACTGCGAGCTCGATTTAAAAGCGACCCTATAGTCAGGGACTGTGTAGTTGCATTTTAGGTGATTCCAAGGTGCACGCTAATGAGAGAATTTTGCGATTATATTTAGTGTTTTGGTGTATTTTGAGGTATGCATTTAATGATTGCCTTCCATTCAGATACATTGAATGTTTGGTTATAGATGATATTTGTGGCACAAAGTTCTGGTATATATTCTTAAGGAGTGGCTAGAATTACTCATAAATTACAAAGTTATGTATTTTTCAAATCGTTTAGGTGCAGTACAGACATACTGATGAAATACAGATACTTGCAACAACCACTTATTGGAAAGTAAATTGGATGGTTATAAGACAATTTGGTGCTATGTAACTGATGTGTGTAGTGCTGACTTCCTCAGCTGAGAAGCTGACAGGTAGACATGCAGAAACACTATAAGGAAAACATGGCATTTTTTTCCCGGGGGGGGGGGGGGACGACAATGAGCCTTCAGTCATTCTTGGTGACATTTTGGCCGAGGCAGGAATATCATCCTGAGGACTGCTGACCTTCCATCTCTCTTTTTCGCCACTGTTTGTGTCATTTCATCAATATCAGGCATTTCAGGAAGCTGTAGCTTTCGTCATAATGCATTAGCAAGGCTGATGTATCCAGGCAGCTTGGAATAAGGAACAGGGTGATGTTTACTGGAGCTGCTGACTGTTGCCAGCTTTGCAGTTGGTCCGTGTGACCATGTGTTGTCAAATACCAGCGGTCCAATGTTCAGAAATGCCTGAAGCTAATGTGTAAACTGTTGTGTGCCAAGGTCTGTGTGTATCTCACAGGAAGCCTCGTAGCGATGTTTGGCAGATACAGAAGTTCCAGCAAGTCATCTTGACCAGACTTGCTTCAGTAAATTATCCAGCTAAAAGCTAAGCTTTGGATAAAATTGTCAGGAAAAATCAAGTTAAAGAAAAAATCACCAGTTTGAAACAAATGTTCTGCCCATTGACTTAGAAAGGAGAACTGGTGGGTGATTTACACAAGCTCTCAGTTGTGTAATTTTGTTACTTACTTACGAGTCAGATAAGACTGGGTTTGGAAAGTGCTTTTGCATACACGATATATTTGGTCATTCAGATGTAATAAGATAAGTAGGAACAGATCTAAATAATAGGATTTATGGTGCAGCTGTACAGGAGAGGTGTAAACATATCTCATTTTCTGTAGTATTAGATTTTTCGAATGCAGCTTTGCTGTTTGACCTCCATGCAAGGTGATTGGAGGTGGCCACTCAACTTGTGCTATGGTGGTTTCTCTTCTCTTGCTGGATACGAGTCTCATTACTGACTGTGGTGAACAGACGCTGAACTGATGTGATGGGAGAGGTGTGGCAACGCCATCGCTGTAAGTGTCACGGGCCGCTTCTGATGGGCTCACTGGGGACAGCGAGAAACGAAACTCGGTTTCAGGGTTGAGAAGAGACACAGGCGAGGAACAAGGCCCCATTTTGATGGATAGAGAGATGGACGGTAGCTCCACCACCCATCACACACATATTCTTTTACAAAGATATAAGTAATTTATATAAATACACCATAAATTGTTATGGAATGAGGTTAGAATAGCAGAAAAACGCGGCAAACGTCAGGTTATGTAGCTATGTCGCTAAATAGCCCTTCCTAACCATCACCACGTCACCTATCCCTATTTTGTGGAGTCCATTCTTACGGTTTACACTTTTCTCAGTGTTTTTTTGGACATGCAGTTCTTGTCTTTGCGGTTAGTTGGAGCGTTTTTTTAAGTGTCGTGATTAATTGTATGAATCATTTTTGAAGTGCCGTGCTTCCCTGCATATTTTATTTCTGTGTGATTGGTATATTGCAAGGGTGGGGTGAGGTGGGGGGGTCAAAGCCTTTACATGACACATTCTTTGAAGTCCTCATTATCCTTCAGGGCTTTCTGTAAACGGGTTTCGTCTTGTACAGGATCGACCCCCCCCCCCCCCCCCCCCCCCCCCGCCCTCTTTCCCTCCTGCTCCCCCCCTCCTGCGCGTTTTTCTCCTTGGTGT
>JAOYFF010000045.1:4562045-4576766 GCA_025773925.1 Cryptomyrus ogoouensis | reverse complement strand
CGGTTACCATTTCTCCTTCTGGCGCTCAGGAGGGTGGAAGGCAGGCATAGTGCTCAGGCGGCGGTCACCGGTTTGAAGCCGAGCCCAACGGTTTGGAGACCCGTTCCCTTACCCGGCACAGCATGGTGTCATCAGAACACCAGATTCGGGGGGGTAAGGCCACCCAATCAAAACACACCACCCTTATCTATGAAGCCATACTTACACAATCAAAGTTTTTCTAAGCACAGCTGCACAGTTAAACAGGGGGGGGGAGGAAGAACAAGGTTATTTTTTATGTTTGCATTTAGTTGCCTTACATGACGGAGGTGGGGTTGGGAAGAATGCAAGCTTTAGGTCCAAAATGTGTAGCTGGGTATGGTCCATGAAGAAAGTGTGCCCGCCTGAAATAACATCACAGAGAAACATATGTATGTCACCTCTGTAGCACTTAAAGGACATATAAAAACATATATACAGTTTTTCCATAATTTCCATCTTACTGACACCAGAGATGACAGAATCTGTGGCAATTAAGCAGAAAGCGATTCATGTAGGACAGCTTAACAGTTCAGATCTAGTCTACCTCACGGGACTCTTAGTTCTTAATACCGTGATTAGGTAAACATGTTTGGCACTCATTAAGTCATGTGGGAGAGTCACAGTATTTACTGCGGTCGCCATGGCTACCTGCATCTATCCCATCTCTTCGGAGAGGTGCCAGCTGTCTCGGCTGTGGATGCTGGAGGTTCGGCGTGTTCCGGTTGCCCAGGTAACCGCCGTCTCTCCATCCCGCAGGGCTGCCGCCCCTGATCATCGAGGCGCCTCTTGGCGTCGCGACGTCTCCTAGGCGACCTGCCCTGCCTCCCCTTCGGCCTGGGAGGTCTCACCAGTTCGGCCAGGCTGCTGTCCTTCTCGGTGGATGTAGATGGGCGTCGTGCGAGCTCTTCCGCTCCTTCCATCCAGCAAACCAGAATTAAATCCTCACGCCGAGAACTTAAGGGAGAAAAGGACACGAACGTCCTGTTGAGACAGGCAGTTACCTAACATTGCGGTTAGAGCCTCACTGCATCTTTCTGGCGAAAGCAGCGAACGCGTTTATTACATAAAATGTAAAGAAATTATGCTTATTCAATATGACTGCACGTTTTTGTGCGAAAGTTTTTTGTAAACATTGCAGGAAAGCACTGAGAGCAAAGTAACATAAAACCATTCTGACAAACGGCGCTTATCGTTCCGTTTCTCAAATACAATTCTTCCAGAGCGAGAATTACATACGTGCTTCATTTTATGGGAAAAAAGTAATCTGACATGGAGTGGTTTTTTTTTTTTTTTTTTTTTTAAGTCATTCGCTCATTACAATTAGCTTATTTGACGGATTAGCCTTGAGGAAATCATTTTAATCATGCCATTTACAAACAATTCACGATATTACTGTTACTGTAAAAATGAAAGTATAATGTCACAGGCTATTAATATTTAATATATACATTGCTAGCTACCTTTTATACAACACTTTATATTCATCGACCACCGCTACATTTAGCTAGAACAAACTACGGTGTTCAGGAAGAAGAATATGAGTGGACATTGGGGAAGGAAAAAAAAAAGATCACCACTGTAATGTCATTGGCTAATAAAGGCGTATGGGCGGGCAGTTATAACAGGAAGTTGTTCTCATGGCTGGTTTAGTTGCGAAACGTATCCTTTCCACTGTGGAGAAAATCATTCTCGTTATTAGATTATCGTAAAAGTTCCGCCGTTGCAAGTACGTTGTAGGCACCAGCATGCACTTCTAAAGCAATTTCCAACATTTTTTTAAATCGCCTACATTTATTACGATTCATTATGAGTGTTGTCACACTTAGGTAAATTAAGTTAAACTGGGGGCAAAGGAGGTTAAGAAAAATTAAAAGTTACGAAAAATACCTCGTCTTAGGTAATAGAGCCAGACATGCATGCATCCATCCATCTTGCAACCGTTTATCTAGCATAACCGGGGTGTAATGACGTGTGTTGTTTTAAATAGATACATAAATATAATTAACATGCAACTACTTTTAATACGCCAATTTACAGTCAATTTAGGCCGAAAAAGAATTGACTCGATAAATTTTCAGACCTTGCCCGGTTTACAAAATAATTTAAACGTCACACACACACACAAAATGTTCTTTTCTTTGTATAAAGGCTCTTACACACTCTAACTTGGTGCAGGTAATGGTTGGGGGGGCTTGCTTGAAAGATTTAAGGCGAGCAGCCGCATTGTTACGACCTGACTGAAACCGCCTTACAGCAGCATTAGGAGTACTTCCTACACAGGGCGTGGAGCGCATTCGTTTCAGGTACGTGCCAAAAGACAGCGTTCCCAAAATAAAAATATATATAAAACATATATATATATAATGATTCATACTTTCTTTCAAAACGTCGGATCTAGTCCAGGTTCGCTTAAACCCGTTTCAGGATTATATACAACTGCGTGAAACGAAACGGGACAGAAGTTTATTTCTTCAATAACTTTCTGGGCGATATTCGATAATTCACTAAGCGTTTTAAACGTATCTTTTAATAACATACTGTACTTCCCGAGCACTGAGTAATGTACAAGCAATGGCGTAGGAGAGAGTTTGATATTGGGGGGGGGGGGGGCGGCACACACAACGTAATATAAAGGTAAACGTATATTAATTGGAGGCAGTGTAAAAGCATACAATGCTCCGTGAATCATGCGGATTTTAAACTCATTCATATCAACTTAAACTTTGTGACATTCACCTTCTCGTCTGTACCAACTGTGTTGTCTTACTGTAACGTTTATTGTTTTATTATTCTATGAACAGAAATTCATGTGTTTTTAAACTGATAATGTCACCGATTCTTGAAATTTTGTCAAAAACATGTCCCACTAAGAAACGTGCTCTTTCTGTTGGAAATTAATAACATTTTCATGAATAAAGAGAACCAAGGTTATAATTAGGGGGTCCTTTGCACATATGTAAGGTTCTTTTATAGGCTTATTTTTATTTTTTATTAATTTAATGATTATATGCTTGCCCATTGCCTACAAAATCAGTTGTCCTCAGATAGGGGATAATCATTTCAACTTGATTAAAAAAACAAAAACTGAATAATATCTTTTCCACATGAAAGAGTACATTGTAATATATATTAAAACCTACAAACAGTGAGTTTTGAACAATATTTACTGTTACTTTGTGGTTGCTCAAAATGTATCCCACATATTCATCACCACCGTCAGAAATTTATAAAAAGCAATAAAATCAGGCAACTACAAGATCAACTACATTCCTGAGGACCCCATTTTCAAACCTTCAGCTCTACTGTATGCTTAAAGATCACTCAAGCTCCTCTAAGTTTGCTATTTTATCTTAAACTTGTTTTTTATTTTTTATTTATGTAATTCCCCCTATATTTATTCTATATCGTCCAACACTGGGGGATGAGGTGTGCCTTCCCTCTCTCTCTCAATTCACTATTATGCCACGTTCATTTGGCTTACGTCGTCCAACATTCACAACCCCCACCCCTCAGTCATTACACTCAACTTTAACTTTATGTTGACAAAAACAAAGTAATAAGTGGAAAAAAACGCCTATTTTATGGGAAAAAAATACAAAATGAGGTGGTTGTACCGGTAAATTGCTGAACAGCCAAGACCTTCATGATATACCTTCAGATTTTGTAATTTAAGTAACTTATTATTATCAGAATTGAAACCTGTTTTATCAAAATTCCCAAGAATCAGTGATGTATTTTAATCGATTTTCCTGTAGTAGATATAGTCACGGATTTAAAATGCAGTGCGATTAAAATTCGATGGGTTTAAATTGCTGTGGACAAAGTTACTGACATGTTCATATTTTTCTGTCAAGTGCCTTAAAAAACCTGAATATTTACGGCGATCTAATTCAACATTAGATCGTTAGGGTCTTTCGAAAGTGGAGTACTTCAAGTAAAAGACCAAACTGTAGCTATGTTTTACTGCTATAGATGAAGTCATACATTGCATAATGCAAACTAACGGGAAATTATGTATATTAATGCATAAATATAATTATCTCCCCCAGGTTGAAAACCATTTGCATCTAAATTTGACTTTCTGGAGGACTGATGTTGTGGACGGTTGAGGAGCAATTTATTGCTTACAGCAGGAGCAACAGATTCAGAATATTTATTCTGTTCCAGCTGATAAGTAAGTCTTAACTGAAACTCCACTTGAATACTGAAGCATATCCATGTTTCCAGAAGGATCTCTGAGATGTTGGCTTAGTGTGGATTTTCCCTATGGATGCAGGTGGCTGATCCTGCTGAAGTTATGGAGTACATGTCGCCAGGTGGTACCATGCAGAATGACATATATTCCCTGGTTCTGGTTCTGAATGGGAAGTGCTTGCTTAATTGGGCTGTGGTGGTGCTACAGAGGCGCCACATGGGGCAGAGCCTCCTGGGCTTTCTCTGTGTCTCCTTGGCCCTGGTGGACACGCTCCTGGCCGTCGGCACCTCAGCCATCTACCTCCTGGAAGACGCGTCCATCCTTGGCCTGCGTCTAACCTCTCACCACATTTGCCTGCTGGTTCAAACTGCGTGCTTCACCTATGGCCTGATGCACTGGCCCATCTTCTTCCTCATAGGCTTGGACCACTTCTGGAATCTGTCCCATCGCCCACGGCCCCTGCACTGGGCTAGGAAGCTAGGGTACGGCGTGGGTGTTGGCCTCATCTGGACTACAGCCCTGCTCTATGTCACATTGGTCTCCCAGTTTTACTTGGAGGTCCAGGAGGAGCCGTACCTGCTGCTGAGCTCCTGCCAGGTGTTCCACAGCCCCCAGAGCGCCCAGGTCTCTGTCGTGCTCCTCATAACCCTCGCATGTGCTCTCATACACAGCGTTTCAGGGTTCCAAGCTCCGGTCTTCATGGAAACAAAGGTTCCTGGCCGCATTATTGGGTCTGTGCGGGTGGAGCCACAGTGCATGTCTCCAAGGTCCATCCTGTCTAGAAAGCAGGTGCTCTGCCTAATCCTGCATGGCTTCCTCAGCACATGGGCCCCCTACGTGCTTCTGCAGGCAGCCATCCTGGTGCTGAGGGTGAACATTCCTGCATACATGGACATGAACGTCCCTTGGCTGTGTTTCCTCAACAGCTTCCTGATCAGCGTGGCTTTGTGGGGCTATACCCGGGATCTGGGCCATCAGGAAAGGGCTATGTTTACAGACGGCTTCTGCCACTGGGATTTTTTTTCGGGCTTTCCAGACATAGATGGTCATCGTTCAGAGGGACAGACCTGCGTCGATGTTTCCACTCTCAAAGGAATCTCTGCATTGCAGTAACAAGTTTGGGCATGTAACAAGTAACGAGTTTGGGCTTGGAATATGCAGTTTTTAAAAGTCACATTAAAACTTAAGTTTTTTTGGATTGTATGTTATTTTTTATTTAGGATAGGAAAGCTATTGCAATACCGTGAGTTTGATGTTAGCCTTGGATGCTGTCAAAAATTCAGTGCTTCATCACATCTATTTTTTTTTCAAAGCTGAGACTACACCCTCATAAAATATCACAGCGGAAATGAGGGACATGATCTCACGAGGAAAAGGCCATGTCTGTTTCCTACAGAGCAATTTCCCTTTGGGTATGTGGTGAATATAAAAATGTTCATTGTTGACGGTATGTATCCGTGCTTAAAATGCTTGTTCTCATAAACCTGTTTGGTGACTTTAAAAGTATCCAAGGGGAATAAAAGATAATAATCTTTTGTTTCTATTTAAAGTTTCAATGCAATGTTTGATCATTTGCTTAGCTTTTTAAACAATCTCTCAACACATGTCCTGAGCACTGAGTCAAGAACAAGCATAAAATGCAACATTTAGTCTTGAAATCAAACGAAACCATAGCATTCTGACATTCCCCTTCATGTCTGCACCAACTGTGTTATTTTATTGTGACATTTGTTACCGCATTCCTATTCAATGATCAGAACTTGACCTTTGTTTTATTAACAAACAATGTATTTTTCAGCCGAAGTTTCCTTTTGCCGATATAGTCACGGACTTCAATTGACAGCACAATTAATGAAATACGATGCATCTGAATGATTGTGGATTGTTACTGGAAAATCTGTGTACATGAAAATCTGCATATCTGATGTTAAACCGTGATTTGACATGCTCATATTTCTGTATGAGGTGCTGTAAAGAACCTTACATTTAAAGCGATCTAATTTGAGATTAGATCGTTAAGATCTATTGCGCTTGGAGTATTTCACTATTTGACACTATAACGCTGAGGGATTTTTAAAAATCACATTGAAAATATTTTCCTGATATAAAAGCAGCTATATTTTGTTCGTATGAATCAAACCAAAGGAAAATTATGCATATTAATGCATAAAAATATCACCTCCTTCAGGCTGAAAATCATTTGCATCTGAATTTGACTTTCTGAAGGACTCGTGTTGGTTACGGCTAAGTTCATCGCTTTTCTCAGGAGCAGCAGATTCAGAATATTTATTCTGTTCCAGCTGATAAGTAAGTCTTAACTGAAACTCCACTTGAATACTGAAGCATATCCATGTTTCCAGAAGGATCTCTGAGATGTTGGCTTAGTGTGGATTTTCCCTATGGATGCAGGTGGCTGATCCTGCTGAAGTTATGGAGTACATGTCGCCAGGTGGTACCATGCAGAATGACATATATTCCCTGGTTCTGGTTCTGAATGGGAAGTGCTTGCTTAATTGGGCTGTGGTGGTGCTACAGAGGCGCCACATGGGGCAGAGCCTCCTGGGCTTTCTCTGTGTCTCCTTGGCCCTGGTGGACACGCTCCTGGCCGTCGGCACCTCAGCCATCTACCTCCTGGAAGACGCGTCCATCCTTGGCCTGCGTCTAACCTCTCACCACATTTGCCTGCTGGTTCAAACTGCGTGCTTCACCTATGGCCTGATGCACTGGCCCATCTTCTTCCTCATAGGCTTGGACCACTTCTGGAATCTGTCCCATCGCCCACGGCCCCTGCACTGGGCTAGGAAGCTAGGGTACGGCGTGGGTGTTGGCCTCATCTGGACTACAGCCCTGCTCTATGTCACATTGGTCTCCCAGTTTTACTTGGAGGTCCAGGAGGAGCCGTACCTGCTGCTGAGCTCCTGCCAGGTGTTCCACAGCCCCCAGAGCGCCCAGGTCTCTGTCGTGCTCCTCATAACCCTCGCATGTGCTCTCATACACAGCGTTTCAGGGTTCCAAGCTCCGGTCTTCATGGAAACAAAGGTTCCTGGCCGCATTATTGGGTCTGTGCGGGTGGAGCCACAGTGCATGTCTCCAAGGTCCATCCTGTCTAGAAAGCAGGTGCTCTGCCTAATCCTGCATGGCTTCCTCAGCACATGGGCCCCCTACGTGCTTCTGCAGGCAGCCATCCTGGTGCTGAGGGTGAACATTCCTGCATACATGGACATGAACGTCCCTTGGCTGTGTTTCCTCAACAGCTTCCTGATCAGCGTGGCTTTGTGGGGCTATACCCGGGATCTGGGCCATCAGGAAAGGGCTATGTTTACAGACGGCTTCTGCCACTGGGATTTTTCCTGCGCTTCATTTATCTCGGAAGTCAGAGCTGGGAATGAAGTTACATCCAAGTTAACCCTATTCCAGTACGACAAATCATAAAGCCATTTAGAAATACCAGGGACTTGTTTCAAACAGCAGGATTTTTTGCTTAGCCGGATAACTGGTCGGATTTAACATACTCCAATTTAAATGGCCTTTACCTTACATTTAGTCCAGACTACCTTAAATCCGACAAGTTATCCAGCTAAGAAATCCGGCTTTCTGCAACAGGCCGCAGTTCTAGCCCGGTTAATTGTTAGCTATTGTTATCAGTGGATAACACATTATTTTGTGCATAAAACACCCTAGCAAATTGTCCACAGATAGCGGTTGGACAGTACTGTGTGTACGACCGATTTAATGAGCCTCAAATAAGACGTAAGTGATAATAAACAGTACATATCTACAGCTTACACTTCTGTTGATAAAGGGCGCAGCCATTCTAGACTCTGAGGTCGGGATTTGTGTAGATTCCTCCGACTTCCCGAGTAGGAATTCTGACTTCAAGTTGAAATGGAACGTATCTGGATGTGCATGGTGTCACTACAGCACCGGCAGGCACAGGTGACCGAGAGCAGGGTGTGGCATCTGGGACAGAAGCCACCTGTCAGAATCTGGGAGTAGTAGGTCTTTCAGGTCGGCCACCGCGGTGCCACGCCCACAATTACACGCGTGGCTGGAGATGAATAATCTGGCCAACCGCCACTCCTCCACCAGCATCCGTGATTTGATATAACTCACCTCATCTTGGACATTACTTACCAGCCAGTCATTGGCTGCCTGCAACCCACTAAAACCCCTTCGGTTTTCAGTCTGCTTTTGGATCTCTTTCGGACAACTCCACCACTCACCCCATTCTTGATTGCCCAGAGTCTGTAAATCACCCCCTTCTCCGCATGTCACCAGGACCTTTATCTAATAAATACAGCCTATGCTCTTATCATTGCAGTAACAAGTCTGGGAATTCATTGTCCTTGAAACACGCAGCTTTTTAAAACTGGATGTTTTTCCTTTTCCTGTGGGTACCACATTACATTTTCTGCTCAAGGCCTGAAGGTCGTTACGATAATCAAACGTCACACTAGAAATACGGAATGTGATGTCGGGGGAAAGCCATGCCTTCATTTTATCTGCTTAAAGATTTTAAATGTAAATACTATATTTCCATGTAGGGCCTGCATATCAGACTTGCTGAAATTCTGATTTATTTTATATAGAGTAAGAGTAGTATTTTAGAAATAAACATTCTAAATGTTTATTTTTAGCTTAAGTGATGTCTGTCTTAAATTGAACTTTTGCGCTTGATTCTCAGCTCTGAATTGTTTAGCATAACACAGAAGTGTTTTAAAATAAAAATTTTACGGCGAATTAAACACAGTTTTTGAGGGACAGGCGCTTGAAGGGGGGGCATAGTCGACAGGGGGTCCCCTTGGCAATTTTTACAAGCCGTGGGTGGGTCTCATCGGTAGATTTTGCGTGATCTTCGGTACTTAGAACCTCAAAAGGGGATCACTCTTACTCGTTCGTGCAGAAATCACTACCCTTGATGTACAGTCCTAGTCAGGGCGTTTTTCCACCACACCAGGCATCCACGCTTGCTTCAGTTTAACAGGTTTGGGCGGTTTAGCTGTTTTGGTAATACCAACACTGACTGCATATGAAAGATAAGCAGTTCCCTCACGAGGCTGAAGTTTAGTTTCTTGTTCGGCAGTTTCGTATTCGCAAGATCCGTGCCACCTTAAACGACGTAGGCCCAATGCATGTTCTGCCATATGGACAGCAAAATATATTGTCAAAGCTTAATACCATCTGATACACCAGTTATTACACTATCATGTGCTTGAAGGTATTTCACCTTATAGCTTTTAAAACATCCATTATTTCTATAGTACTGTATAAACTCCACGTTCAGAAGGTTTTATGTGAAACATATAGAGTGAATTACTGAGCTTTCTAACGCACATATGATATTAACGAGATAAAATGCTATCAGTAAGACAGAACATGCATTATGTCTGTTTATTGAGGCACAGATCCTGTGAATAAGAATCTAACTTCATCCTAGTAGTTCCTTCATGCACGGCCTGTTCGTTGCGGCTGTTCTTTTGCAGTAAGATCGACCCCGAGCAGTTCAACCAAAGGACGTTTGACATGGAATGACTCCAACAGTGACCTATTTAAATCAACGATTCCTTTGCCATTGCTTAATGCTTACACTAAGCATGACACGGTTTGTAGTGAGGCTCACCATAAACCAGGGAATACTGTTACCGGTTCTTGCATCTGGAATCTTGATCACATGGAGATAAATACACTCTCCAACAGCGTTTCAGTGAGGAGTATATTTATGAAAGGTCAAAGTAATATAACAAGGAAAAATGATCAAGGTGTATGAAATGTATAAAATTAGACTGTCAAAGCCCCGAAAGAATTTCCTGTCATGCTGTTAGCAAGGCGAATACATCACTGACAGACCAGGCCAAGTGATTCATCGCTGTGTCTGCCCGCCTGCAGTGCAACTCCAACAATGAGTTGTCTTTGAAGTACAACTTTCCAGATCCTTGACCATGGCAGAGAAAATGTGAAATCCACTGAGAAAGTTAAGACGAATGGTGTTTCCTAAGGTATGATGATGACGTTCATCCTGAGCCACTTCCAGAGTGGAGACATCTTTGTGAACATGGAGCTCCTGAAAAAACACTTTTCTTTGGAAGGCGAAATATTCTCTATTCTGCCATCTTGTGGTCATATTTTCCATTTTTCTATTTTCCACCTAGTTGACAGCATTTCTAACCGTGGGAAAAATACATTTGCTACAGTGCTACAAACTTCGACAGGACAGGAGTACAGCACAGTGTTAAACGTGTATATTCAACATCGGATTAATAACGTTAGTATTTGGGTAATGTGGTGCACATATTTATAGAATAAAATGCGCTTGGACATTACACGTGGTGACACAGCCATGGAAATCCTATTGTGCTGAATGATCCATTTACCCCGGTCGCCGTGTTTCCCTTCTTCGCGGTGAGAGAGGTTAAGGCTCTCAGCAGTGTCAGCGACCCACGTTCAGTCCATATGTACTTGCCATCTGTCAGCGCCCTAATCATACAAAGGTATCCGGAAATACCATTCAGAGATTTACCTGAAACCACGCAGTTACCGCACACAAGATGCCACACACAAGATACATATGTGAACACAATCTGAACCTGTAGAGAATAAAATGTCATTATAGAAACAAATATATGAAAATTCTTCCATCATTACTGCTTTGAAAACGAGTAATTTTCAGCTTATTAACAAATGGCGATAAACGAATAATATCAATAAAAACACACACAACGTTTCGACACTACAGAACTTTACTTGAATTTTATCCAAGTACATTTTCTATATTTTCCGGGTATATTTACAAGAGCTGAAAACCGGGAAGGAAAGGGAAACAAAAAACACGACATACAACTGAGGTCTTAGCTAAAGCATGTACAGATTGCATCGCTAGTAAATATCAATTATGATAAACTGTTAGAGGTGCAGCGTCGTCTGCTTATAAAACCCTTTTATATCACAACGTGAGGTAGGAGAACAGTGTCTCGTTTCATGCAATGCAAAAACAAAATGTTTCATCACATTTTATAGAATTGGCAACATTGTATGCAATGGTCAGATACAGACACTGCGTTTCGTGTTTTAGAATAGTAAATATATATATATATTTTTTTTTAAGTTTACAAAGCCATAAAGAGTAATAGATTGTATTCTCTTAAATCTTGTGTGGCAACTAATGACGACAAACAGCCTGAGCCCAAGTAAGCAGATATTCATCCATGTGTCAAACGACAATAGTAAAATATAGCATGTACAAAATAATTCATACGCGAAAGAAAGCTTCGCGTAGGGCGACTTAACGGTTTAGTACCAACACCCTTTGATCAAACTGCAACACACAGAGCGTCGCAAATGTGACATTTTCAAATGGTTCATAAATTACATTTTAAAAAAAAACGAGTGCTGGCACCGTCCTATTTTTAGTCGGCGTAAAAAGTCTGCTTACAGTGGCAGGCCTGAACTGTACTGAATGCGGTCATTAAACATGTAATTAAATATGTACACAATTCACAGCCATGTATATTCTCATAACACTGCTGTAATGCAAGGGCTTGAGAGGGTTGGAGCGGAAAGTGATCGTAGACCGTCCCATGAATATCAAAATCGGGGTAATCTTTCCAGTTGCATTTATGCCGTTTACAGACAAACGAATATATAGCGTATCTTGTGTATAAAATGCTATTTCCTATTCGACCAGTACATAAAAGTCAGAAATAAGAATGCAAATATCCTAGACTACGTAAAAATAAAAAACAGCACTTAACTAACTGGTACAGAGGTAATTGTCGAGAGGGTATCTAATACTGATTAATCTTAAATGTTGTAAACAAAATGTAGTAATTTTACAGTATTCACATAATAGACTTTCCCCTCATAACATAATTTCAAATAATTGCAAATTACTCCACAAAATGGTTCGTTTTGGTAACGTCTCTCTAAGATGTGAGGGAGTCAACAGACTACCAGATTCAGGCAGTCGCTGCACTCGGTCAACGAGATCGCACCACTGGGTGTCGCCGTTTAAGCCAGTGCGGCGCTGCTGTTCACTGCACATGCAGTGCGGGTAATTCCAGCTGGCGCGGAGGGCGCTAACGCACCGATACACCAATAGAGCATTTCCGTGTCTTGCTTTACATTTTAGAAAGACGACTCCTCAGCATAGCTATTTGGGAAAAAAAATAAAGGAACTTTTTCTTTTAACTTCCTGAAACAAGCTCTTGTGTGAATCCCATAAAGTAACATATACAAATACATTAGTTACCGGTACGTGCAAAGCTCGTTTGTTGGTTTTAATATTAAAAAGGAGACGTACTGAATGTCTGCGGGGTAGTGTACAAAATAGGTAAGTCAAATGCCTATCTCACACATTCAGTCTGCAGTATCGTCTACTGAGCCGTCATCTACTTTGATAAAATTTTCTAAGTAAAAAATGCATCCAAGCAACATTCTTTTGCTAATCCATGCAAAACACCTCCCACACAAACGATTCACCTTTCAGAGGTTTGCAAAACCACAAAACAAACAAAAATGTAATGAATGACTTTATGAAAAGCAAAATATTTAGACTTTATAGCCCTGTGATGTTTCTGGTCCTATCTATATAACCTTTTCAAAGATAATTTGTAATAACAGTTTAAATATATTAGACTACTGTATATACAAAGTGAATATAAATCTTTTAGTTAATACATTAAATAATTTTAGCATAATTTTAAGAAAAGTTCAAACATAACTTCAGAGCACACACTTGCATCATTGTTGAAATGTACTGAAGATTGCAGAAATGATTATCGGCTGCTGTGTTTAGTCTATAAGGAAAAGGCAGGGATCTAGTGTTTGGGAATAAATTACAATAAGGGTTAGTGTGAACAGCAGGATCGAGACTGGAGAGGTGGGAGGGGTTCTAATTTCCTACTGAGCCCCTGGTCTTTGAATGGGGGGTTAGGGGGTTCTGTATAATGGAATGGTTTGTTTTTCACGTGCATTTGCAGTGTATGCTGAGCACGTCTGCTAACTTGTTGCGGTCTGGCTGTCGGCGTCTTTCGATACCTGACACTCGGTCGCCGCACCTTCCCACTCGTCTGTCCGCACCCAGCGCTTACGTGCCGTTTCAAGGAAACCTGCAAACTGCTGGCTGTTTAAGGTGCAGGGAGACAGGGGCTCTGAGCACATGTAAGCCCTAATCATCACCCAACGAGTCTGCAGCACAAGCCACCCAGCCAAGGACCGCCCCCTAATCAAGCGATGCGACTCCAACTGAACTGCTTGCTCGGTAAGCACAGACACCTCACCCAGGGACTGGGACAACACTTCAGCTAAACCGTTTCATTCCTGATGCACATTTTTCGTAACAGGATGAAATAACGGGTATTGGGCAGCACCGGTGCTACTACAGACAGAGCCCTACAATCGGGGCCCTCGGTACTGATAGGTCTGTGCCTTCCAGCGAGCGTGTCACCAACTCATTCCCGGTACGACTTGGCACGTCCAACAAAGGCCAGGGCCCCAGTGGACGTCACGCCCAGGCGCCAGTCTGCGGCATCTCAGCGCTCGGCTCCCTAGACACAAATGTGGGCCATCGCGGGCTTCCAGCTGCTTACTGCCCGCAGATCATGTTTCTGCCCCCCAGTCAGACTGCTCTGGGATCTCATGTCACATATATGCTGCTTTCCACCTCATTCTCACAGGGGGGGGGGGGCACCTGTTTACCACAAACCAAGTGACGAGGAAACTAGGAAAACTCGCCAAGCAAAATAAACACTCGCATAATCATTCTGATCACAGCAGTTAGCTTGTTGGGGATCACTGACGGTTCATGTAAATCGCTCTCTCCCTAATGTTCAAAAGCCAAAATTACTCCGGAAACACACAAAGGCCTTTGAGGGACTTCAAGCTTAACAAGACAATTCGAATTTCATGAAAGTGTGAGAAAATTGCACCTGTAAAACAAGGAGACTAGCATCCAACGACATATCTCCCATCTTAGGCTGATATCGGCATCACTTGGCTGACAGACCCCAGTTAAGTCTGTGGGATTCTCTGATGAGAATCCCACTATGACCCAGCGGATCCCACCTACTGGTTTAAAAAAAAAAAAAAAAAAAAAAAAAAAACACAAGGGAAAGAAAAAGCGTGTTGATATCAGACTGCCTATCTGGACTTTGCTCACATTCCTAGGTACTGCATGGACCCGAGGGTGTGCTTCTTCCGGGACTTGCTGGGACGTCGCAGGACGACCTTCCTCAGGGCGACGCGCTTCCTTTTGTTCAGTCTCGCCATCGCACATTTTCTTCGCCATACCGATTTCCATAATTTTGTACGATTTTATATCAGTTTCTCCTTTTACATGTACAAATAATAAAAAAAAAAAACGTGTCCATGCTTTTGCAGTTCCGCTGCCGCTGGTTTAGAGTCTGTATGTACACGGGGGGGGGGGGGGGGGGGGGGGGGGGGGAAGAAGCAAAGGGCGCCAAAGCTCTTGGTGTTCAGCCAGGGGTCACAGAAACAGAACCAGGAATCCT
>JAOYFF010000045.1:4536345-4549034 GCA_025773925.1 Cryptomyrus ogoouensis | reverse complement strand
CGGCGAGCCCCCGCCTGGGTTTTCTCCGTGGCTGGGGCAGTTGGAGGTTAAAAAAACAAACAGGGGCGATAAAGCGGGGAGGGCCCCCCCCCCAGGGCTTCCCCCCCCCCCCCCCCCATCCAGCCAGGCCATGAAAAACAACCCCCCACCACAGCAGAAGTCCTGACACACCCAGACCAGAGTGGCTGGTCTAGGATGCAAGTTTAAAAAGCCACGTCACACACAAAACCGTCCGGATGTCCATCCCTGGCTATATGCTGAGGTGCAGACCCTCACTATCCTACAGAGATGAGAATGTCGAATCTTACCTTGTCCAGCACTGTCTTCAGCGGGTAGTGGAACCTCTCTTTTATCTCATCCAGCAGCTGCTTCAGGGAGGCCTCCTCCGCGGTGCCCAGGTACTTGCGGGCCAGCTGCAGGTAGTATGGCCACTTTGCAGAGTCAAATCCCCAGTGGCAGGTCCTCTTGTCAGGCGACTTGTGTGAGTGCAGCACAAATTTGTCTGGGGAGAACATCAGCTGGCACTCTATACACTGGATGCATGGCGCCTCAGGCTGGGTGTAGAACTGGGGCACGAACAGGCCCTGGCCCTTGCCCAAGCACTGGTGCTCCACCTGGAAGCTGGTCCCGCCCTCTTTCAGGAGGCCCTGGGCGGGTTCTGACGCGAGGGCGCGGCCGGGACGCAGCAGGGCGTTGCAGAGGCGCTGGGCGTCAGTCAGAGTTATGAGGCCACAGGACGGTGCGTTGAATGGCAGAATCCCCAGCACCTTAAGCACGTGCAGCTGCTCAGCGTTGCAGCGGGAGCAGTAGACATAGAGCTCGTCGCAAACCGCATTGATCTGCTGCAGCGAAAAGTCGCGCAGTACCGAGTTGAGCACTTGGGGGAGGCAAAGGCGCTTTTCTCCCCCCACCACGAAACAGGAGATGGACTCGCCCTCCAGCAGCGAGTGTGTAAGCTCCGTGGAGCTGTCGCATGGCACCAGCAACGGGCCACCCCCCAGCACGGGCGGCGAGGTCAGCGATGAGAGCGACCCTGGGGAGCCGGCGTGCTCCTGAGTGCCACGGGCAGAGAAGGCAGCAGGCCCACCCAGCGAGCTCTGACTGCTGAGCGTGAACTGGGCCAGCGTGTGCTTGAGTCCCGGGCTCAGGTCCAGAGCCTTGGCTCCACTAGCCACAAGCAACTGCCGCCTCCCTCCCCCATCGCCTGCCACGTCCGAGTCACCGTGGCACTCCTCTATGTGCTCCCGCTTGACCTTGGGTGTCCTGGGTGTTGATTCCAGGCTTCTCCTCTTCAGATTAATCTCCGCCATCACTCTCTTCTTAATTGGTGCATCCTCCAGCCTCTCCCTGTACAACCTTTTCATGCTGCCCTTGAATGAGGTCAAGTCTTTGAAAGCGGTTTTCAGACTGGTCTGAGTGCTCGCCATCGCTGTATCCCTAGCCCCGTGCACCTTCAGTATCTAACTCCCGCTGAGAGCCTTCCGAGCTCCGTTTTCCCACAACTCCCTTTAAAAGTCACACGTCTTCAGACATCCGGATGCGTGCATGACTGCGACGGATGGGGGTGTGGCCTATTGACAGCGTGATTCCTGGGGAGGGCAAACAGATTGAGAAGACAAGATGTGAGAATGTCACAAACGTGACAACTCTCATTCTGGGCTTAGGTTTCAAAGCCTCACTTACTCACATCATCACTATGAACAGCATCATCCACAAGTATAATAGGTATGCGGCATCTTTTAGATAAGACGAGCAACCATACACCAAAGTTGGTAAATTTTAATACTTTATATTTAAAAAATGGGAGGTGGTCTAGATCAATCCCCGATGGTGAGAGGTGGAGTTCAACGGTTTCTCTCAAAACACTCTGGTCCTTCTTGAACCAAGCAAAACAAGCTGTACATAAATTACTTAATAACGCTCTATCAACAATACAGCTAAAAGGCAATCCATCAACAAAAAACTATAATTAAATTAAGTAACTTTTTTTTTTAATCAATTTAATAACAAATAAGTAACAGTGCGCGGTGACACATAACATGCCCCTTTGATCACATGAGTGCAAGAAGTGAATCAACCATGTTTTATTAATGGGTGGGTGGCAGTATAACAGAACAGGTTGCACCCACAAGGTAGTCTAGCGTTGACTTTTCAGACAAAAATTTAATCAGAGGATTATATGTGGAAAGCAATTTCAACCAGACAGTAAACACATTGATAACGTACTGTTATTTGCACGACACCACAAACGAAGACGGCACAATATACTTCATGTACTACAGATATATCATACACACACACTATATTATATATACATAATATATATATGGAGATTATACACAGACACACACATCTCCAGTCTCTATGAGAATCCGTGGGTCAAAATGACACGAAATAAACGCCGATCGCAAACAAAAAAAGAAGCGGTTGGGGGAAGTGGGGTAATGAACAAGGTCACACACAGTTCATGTGGTCAGGGAGCTTTCACAATGTGAGCTGCGGCACGGTTCGGCTGGGACCATCTACCGGTATCGACCTCCCTCGGTCTGTCGCCAGATTAGCCCCCCCCCCCTCATTTTCTGAATAGACCGCAATTCAAGGTTAAAAAATAAAAGACGGTTCGCCTAGTAGGGGAGCCAAACGCCACCCTTATGAGAGCTGAATTCACCGTAACGGTTATGGAATAAGGCGCCGGCGCGGTATCATGGGGGCTCCCCGGCTCGACGCGGACACGGTCCCCCAGTAGAGGGCCGACGCAGAGAGGCGTTTCTTTTTCGGGCTGCGTGCTCTTTTTCGCTTTCTTTTTTTTTATGTCGCCCTGTGCCGCGTTGGTCGGGCGACACCGATTTTCACTCCAGTTTTAGCCGCGTCTGTCTATTTCGCCCGTGTCAACCGCCCCACGGCACCTCCCCACCCCGTACTCAGAGAAACCAAGGGCATCGCGCACGCCTCCCCGTCCCCCGGCGCCCCCTCGGCCGAGGCTCTGCCGTCGCACGTTCTCCGCCGAGGCGAAGCGCCCTGGCTAGGCTAAGCCAGACCTACACGGGGACCTCCCGCCCGCCTGTCGCTCAGCCGAGCAGACGTCAGGGAGCCCCGCCGGTGTTCCCCTACGCCAGGCTCACCCGTTTTTTTTATTATCGGAAAGCCTGCGAGCCGTGCGGCTAGACACAGCTCACCGCCGCGGCGCCCGGAGCGCCCTTTAAACACGATAGCTAACAGTAGCCAGCTGGCTAACTGGCGAGCGACCGGCACCGCGGCTGGTACCAAGGTAAACGTGCTGCCAAGAAGCCCCGTCGCCCGATATTAAAAATATAAAAGAAAAGGGAGAAAAAAAACACTTCAGTAATCGACGGCGGATTATCGGCCATAACTGTAAAACCAATATTCCATAATGCGTTTCAACCATTTTAATATCAAAAAAGGAGAGACTTGCCTTCTCGGACGCTGCTCCCATTCCGCTCCCCGTACGTCCCCTTCGCTCTCTGCCCGACAGTCAACAAAACGCAGCCAGAGACACCGCCGCCGTCTCGCGACGTCACGCCCCAGCCTGATTGGCTACGTCAGCCGCACTCGGATCGGGCATGTCACGGAAACTGCGGGGGTGTCCGTCCGTCTCGCAGTCTGGGCCTGCGAACCTCTGCGGCGGGGATGGGGGTGGCGAGGGGGGTGGCGGGCAGCGATGGCCGCCGGAGCGCTGTCACCGGGGCGCCTGTGGCCCCCGTTTCCGGCGCGATCGTGTAGCAGTCGGGCTTGCCTGAGTATAACCGCTAGTTGACTATAGTAACCCGTAGTGGCTTGCACTGGAAACAGAGGCCATTTTAAAGGAACACCCATTACTTTCAGCTAGGGACAAAATACATTTTCCATTCCCGCATTATTTCTTATTCCCTAACGTCGGTCTTTAGCTTGCATGACAAAACCACCCCCACATAAATGCGACATTAAGTTCTAAGGATGATCAGGGACAGCATTTTGGGGATATTTTTTTTGCTCTACCCAAATAGTGGTTTGGTTTCCTGTAACAAAAAAAATGCTGTTCTCAGATCTAGGTTGTGCGTTCGTTATTGAAGCCCACACGTTTCCCTCAGAAGAAGCGCTCCAAATGGAAAATAAATGTTCTGACGGCGCTTATTTGAATGTAAGACAGTAAATAATGTGTAGGAAATTAAATTGTGCCGTGGATACGTATGGGGCTTTTTAACGAGGTAAATAGCCATTTCCACCCTTATTTTTATTTATCGTGTTGGCTCGGGTCCCAGTTAAATTTTTAGAACCTGCATTCGTGGACTGCTATGTGCTATTTAGGGTTATATCTTATATAGCATAATTTATTGCATGGCGTGTGAAAGCTTACCAGTACAATGACACCCATCATCTGACAGTATATTTCCTCGTGCTCAGAGTTCTTAAGGTGAATCGATCCCACTTAGAACAGTTTGTGTTGACAGGTATTTCGGCTTAACGCTGCAGGTAATACACCTAATCGCGTACGCTGACTGATGAGAGCCGTTGATGATGCACACTGATGCTGCGAGGGCTGGGTAGTACATGTAAGCTGTGCATTTAACATTTTGTATCGCCCAGAAGTCCGCTAATTAGCATAATAAAAACTCCAGTCTTAACTCTTGCAAAACCTGAAAATCCTGCAGTGTTGCAGGAGCTAAAAGTTAAAACAAAGGTGTTCAACAATTCAAAACGTTTTGGTGAGAAAGGTGATTAAAAAAAAAAATAACGTACGTTTGTGTTACAAATCCTGACCAAGAATATTCACATTTACTTTTCCCCCCTGTATCACTAGGTTGTCGTGTTTCGTTGTTTTGCCTTGATTCGGGGCATCCTGAAATTCTCTTAAATAATATTTCACATGAAATAAGTAGTGCAATCATAAATTTGTTGGTTTGCTGCTGTCCACTTTATGTTGATGGCAAAGGCATCAGAGATGTGTTATGAAAGCAACGCGCACCTACTCTGGCAGCTATGAGCGGAACCCATCGATTTTTGCAGTAAATCACTCTTGCTGTTCCCTGGGGTTAATTAATCCGTTTGTTATTACTGCTGTCAGTCGTTCGTTGAAAGTACTCTATAAAATCGTTGATGCAAAATCATTTTTATGCAGAACAAGGGGAATAGTGGCAGACGGCCGATCAGGCATCCAACTAAATGCCGCTGGGACACCTTATGCAGATCCTCAGCCTGTCACTTTGAGAGGCTCCCGGAGTCTGCGCTAATGCACCCCCGAGAGGACAGCGCTCCGGAGACATAAATCCCTTATAATCTTAAGTGTGCATTTGTGTTTATCCTAATTTAAATCACTAGGAACGGCTCCAGAACAATATAGTTATACTCAAGCATTCGACACTCGTGTTCTACGTCTCCTATTTCTCGTGTTCTGCCGTCTGTAAATCCCAGCACGTCGAAAACAAAGAATTATGTTCACGTCGTATTTCTCTCCCCACGGGAGAGCAAGATCTTTTTCTTGCAATGAAGCCATGAACAAATAAAACAGACGGTGCGCAGTAATCCCCAATACATCTCCGCCCATGTATATCTGCCTTTCATCAAATCAACACTGTGTAATAGCGTTGCATTTCAGGTTTGTCTGGTTTCAATTTCATTTAAAAAAAACATAAAGTTTACAACTATATAGAAGTCAAGGTTGCAGGCCTATTCATACTGTTGTTTACAAAGATAAAAAATAATTGAGAGACAAGTGGAAGATTTTACATCCCTATTATGCGTATCAATTACAATAAAATATATATATCAAAGCGGATCATTTGTAAAAGCAATTTAATAAATGTAAACGAGGCGGTCACAGGAGTCTACATGCATCTTCAGCTGATTACTGATTCCTTCGCTAGAATAAGCGAAGCTATAATTAATTCGCATAGTCTTAAAATATAAGCAATGTTTGCAATAAATACGAAATTTAAGTTCGTTATTGAAATTTATAAACGGATTATCCCCTTAACCACAAAATGAACGTCCCACTCGAATACCCTGTGGGCTCGTCGCAAATTACTTGCTTTGTGCGTGATGTTATTGGCGTTAGTTTCTCCTGTACTCATCGTCTGACACTTACTACCTTGCCTGACTCGATTCAACTCTTGCAAGCTGAACCATTTGTTCTGTGTCGTTCCTCGCTGCAAGACCAGTGTTAGTTCAACATAATGCATATCTTAAGATCAACTGAGAGCTTGCATTGCTAAAACTGGCACTGGCTCTGCCTGATTAGTTTGAAAAGGTTTAAGTTCAGCTCACGCTAAGAGAAAATCCTTCCCAGTAGACATCCAAAATACTGAAGCTGAACAAAAAAAAAGTAAGGACATGACTTTTCACTTTCAGTGGATTCCACCTATTAGGTAAGGCCATTAAATCCCACATCGCAAACACACCACAGTGTCATAGGTCCATGTATTTGGAAATAAGGGGCCATCTGCAAATTACTCGTCGTCATCTCCCAATTGCTTTATTAAGGTAATTGAGTGGCAAGTCACCACTGCTAGTGTTACAGCTCCCAAGCAATGATTGATTAAAAATAAATTGTGCAAAAAGGCAGTTGTTCCGCAACTCCTCCTTGCATAGCCCACAGCTAATCAATAGCACACGATGTTCACCTAAGTATGGGCTTGAAAGGTAGTTGGTTAATCAGAGTATTCACTGGCAGAACAGATCAAATACTAACGCTCAGCAAGAATCACGGTAGCCGCTGGCCTACAAGCAGCACGCCTAAAGAGAGGATGTCACTTCACACGGTGTTCGGGGACTAAATCAATTACCCATTTAAAGGCAATTCCAGCCCCCAGAACTGGGTTCACTACTGATTTAGAGCAACTTTCCTGGAAGGAAGCACAGGGTACATCTATCCAATGGCTAGCGTTACAGCAATTTCCAACGACGTGCAAAGACTTGTGCTTTAATTTGTGTGTGCGGCACAATGGGCTGTGCAGAGACATCAATTTCTCCTTGGAAAAACTGCAAGAATAAAAACAGAATCAGCTCTGCGGTACATTTTGGCAAATAATCAGAAGTAATTTACCGGCACTGACACTCGCACAATCCTATCCGGTCCTTATTTATTTTTAGTTTTTTTTTTTTTTACATAAGCAGGTTACCCCATAAACAAAATTATAAAACAATGGATTTTCTAAAACATTTAACATGTTCAAAATCCAAAACACATGGCTAGTGTTTGTTTTAGTTGCCATCCTGCCTGTTACGAAATTTCCCAGTTTTGGAAGATGAGCGAACAGAAAACCAAATTTGTCAAGATCTATAATTCATGCTTCTCCAAAACGGTAATTTAAAATGAGAAATTTCATTCTACAGTGGTCATTTAAAACTTCCATCACTCCTAAATAACTGTGGTTTACATCATATCTTCATATTTACTGATCTGAGGATACATCTACATGTATATACAGGTACACAAAAATATTTACGTCCAAAATATTTGTCAATAGTGAAAAACAAGCAGAAATAAAAAGGAAAAAAAAATACTGAACTTCCAGTAATCAGAAAATAAAACATGCAGCAGTGTTTTTAAAAACGAAAAAACAGTGAAAGAAAGGCAAAGTGAGACATCACAGGAAATGAAGGCATTCCTCGTTCTTCAGCAACAACTACAAGTCTCACCTTGAGCCACACGTGATGGATCAGCCAGTGGGGGCCACAGAGGGCACTTCCTCTCCCCGCTCGCCGAAACCGAGCGTTTGGTCTTGCGTGACCGAAGATGGCATAGACAGCCAGCCGCGACGCCGCTACACTCAGATTCCAGACATGGGGGTAGAGTAAATGTCTTTTTGTTCACAGTTTCAAAAGGAGCGATCCCTCTATTCTAGACTGCCCGCTATGCGATTTCAACTTTTCATTGTTGAGGCGAGCTCAAAATTTACTCACATAGTTTAAAAAAAAAATAAAAAATCTGCGCTATGCATGCACACACACAGACACAGACACAGACACAGAGTAGACAGCTCTGCTCCTTATAACAAACCAGGGCAAGCATAACACTTGTGCACTTTGCATATAGACTTTTAATTAAATAAAACATGGAAATAGTTTAGCGCTTTTTTTCTTTTAACTTAGTGTTTCCCTCCCTGCTTAACTCCTGGACTTAAGTTACTTGGGGGGGGGGGGGGGGAGGGTCCCTTAAAAGTGTATGCCTTGAACCGTTTGCATATATTCAGGCTTACACAGTTCAAGACGACCTTGAACTGACATGTTCACATAAAATACACAAGACCCCCTTGTCAGCTGGGAATTGCAAACATGCTTCCTATACACCGCACATGTTTTCCTCCCTAGGCAAGGTAACCTGGAAATGACCTCAAATCATTGGGTTACGGTGCCGTTAACGGCCAGACAACCAGTGCGAGTTCATGGGATACAAAATTCAATAATAAAAATAAAAAAGTGACACTTTAGGGATAGTGGTTACAAATGGCAGGGACTGAGAAGTTTGGCGATTAGCAGAAGAGGATAAACACGCCAGCGAGATGTGGCAGGCAGGGCGGGTAGGACGGAGGCTCCAGGGCAGTGGGGACCAGCCGCATCGTCACACGCACTCCTCGGCGGACATCAGCAGCGGGTTAATGTACTCGAAACCCTCGAATTCGGACTGGTCGATCTTCCTGACCACGTCACTGCAGAACAACAAAACAAGAACTTTGTCTGAAACGGACCCCTGTCAATGCATTTCCCACTCTTTTGTCATTCGCCAATATTATAAGTTGACTGCGTGAAACCAGAAATGTTCCAGCACTCAAACTCACTAGAACAGTGCTTCCCAACCCGGTCCTCGAAGGGAGCAAAAACATGGACCGTGTGTGGGACCCTGAGGACCAGACTGGGAAACACTGCACTAGAACGTGGAATGTACACCACAGTTGGACAGAAACAGCCGACTGTCCGGCCTTATTGTCACCAGGCGACTAGCTGGTGTCCACAGGAGTGCGGCCAACTCACTCGTCGTCGGGTGTGAGCTGGATCGGCTCGTTGGTGAACTGGGCGTCGAAGTTGTCCAGGCCAAACTCGCCGGAGATGTTGGGCTTGAAAGGGGGGACTACCTGCTTATGCTCCATCTGTGTAGCGGTTAGAGAGAGAGGACGAGAATGAGGAAGCTGTCAGACCATGCAGCGACCAGGCAGCGTGTGGGCCTTCCTAGCTGTGACCCATGTAAATTTAATGTAAATACCAAAAGTAGTAGTGTCAGGATTTTTAGCTGGATATTTTTACTGGAGCAATTCAGGTTAAGTATTTTTCTCAAGGGTGCCTCAGCTGGGCCTCCTGGGAATTACACCAGCAGCTTTTAAGTTATATCCATATCTGCAGCACGGTGCCCGCTGGCCCAGATGCATGCAGTTACTCTCCCTGCCTAAATAAATTAACTCCATCTGATACAGCAGGCGGCTCGTGACGAGTAGACGCTCCCCCTGCAGGCATTCAGCAGTAATGCAGCCAGTGACATGGTTAGTGGGGGGTGGGGGCTGTGGCTATTAAACCTGATACCACAGACAGACACACGCTGATAAGCACTTTTCCACTGCCCTCCAGGCCAAACAGACAGCGGTCACACTAGACTGTCTAGTCGCTTGCGTCACAGAGATCGCAACAAATTCTTTGTTGCTGGGTAGGACTGTCTGATTAGCCTTTACGGTTTGCTTAAGGAGGGGCGGCACAGTGGCGCAGGGTTTAGCACTGTTGCCTCACACCTCTAGGGCCAGGGTTCGAGTCTCTCACACACAACTACAAAAACATGCTGAGGTTAATTGGAGTGACCAAATTGCCCGTAGGTGCGCATGTGTGAGTGACTGGATTGTGAGTGTGCCCTGTGATGGGTTGGTGCCCTGTGATGGGTTGGTCCCCGCCTTGCGTTCACAGGACTCAGGATAGGCTCTGGACCCCCCGTAACACTGAATAGGATAAGCTGTTACAGAAGATGGATGGAGTTTGCTTAAGGACACATTTTATCCAAACAGTCTTCCCAGTTTTCACATTTTATACAGCTGCTAAACATTTTTAAGCAAGTGGGTCAACGACCTAAGAACAAATTAGGACGAGGTCCCTTTAAACTCCATACCAGCTTCGCATTTCCAAAAAGGGGCCTGAATGAGCTTTGTAGAATAACCCACAGCAAATCCTAATATCTGCTATCTTAATGCGCTGGTGAAGACGTGAGAGACGTGACTCACCAGCTCCCAGTCCACATTGCGGAAGAAGGGATGCCCTTGAATGTCAGCAAAGCCAGTCTGGGGATGACAACCAAGGCGTTCCTTGGGCTCCTGCAAGGGGGTGTCGACAGGGGTATCAGTTATCCTACGTCACTCCCCAACTCGGATGGAATCGGATTGACTAGTCCATACCTTGTTGAGGAATCCTTTCAGCACGCTGGCCGCCTTGACTGACAAGGACCTGGGGATTCTGATCTGTTTCTCCAGGATTACTGAGGGAGTTCAGAGAAAGCATTGAGCTATGAGTCGCGGCTTTGGTAGGAGCCCACATGGGATGTAGGAGAACGGCAGCAGCTACACCCAGCAGATATCAAACCCTGCACTACATCTATGTTTCCCTAAACTAGATCATGTAACACATCCTGATCTGAGGGGCTGGAAGACATAACGCAGCACACTGCCCTGCGGTGGAACAGATCTGCCCTGAACCACAGTTCTACAAAAACCGCTTCATTCTTCAACAAGGGACCCAGACTGATACATTTGGCCTTTGTTTCAGCCACAAATTCCTCACTATCTTCTGCAGCTTCAATTGACTGAATTGTTTTGTACACCTTTACATATAGATTTAATGTCATAGTATGGTTTGGGCTCCTTCTGAACGTGTCCGATGCGGATCTGTGGATGTGCACCTTGGAAGAGGTAGTCCTCGGTGTTCTGGTCGGGGTTGTCCGAGCTGCCCACAATGTCAAACGGCGAGCGGCCGGCCATCATCTCGAACATGAGCACCCCCAGCGCCCACCAGTCCACACTAAAACCTGGGGGGGGGCGGGGGGGGAGGAAGCCAAAGTCAATACCCGCGTGTTTGCGTGTTAGTATGTGCAGCAATGTAAACACGCATGTATACCCTACCGTATTCCTCTCCCCGCAGGATCTCGGGGGCAATGTAGTTGGGTGTTCCACAAAAGGTGCTGGTTGTGTCTCCCGGCCGCAAGCCTTCCTGCAACACAAAGTTCCTATCAGCACACAGACCCCCTCCCCTGGCGGGCTGCCGGGATTACCCAGAAGCCTTTTCACCATGCCTGCCAGGATCGTATCGGCACTCAGGCGAAATATACTCTGGTCTGGCAACTGGCCCTTCTGAGGATCCAGAGCTGCTTGTATCGCCTTCCCGCCTGGGAACTGCGCCTGTGATCCTGATATTTCCCGTTTGACGTCGCTTTCCCCTCTAAAGCTGTTCGAAATGGCACCCAGAGGACAGTTAGCCAGCCAAAGCGCGGCAGAGACACACACAGACCTTGCACATGCCGTAATCCGTGAGCTTGATGTGTCCTTCTGACTCCAACAGGACGTTGTCCAGTTTCAAGTCCCTGTAGATGATTCCATGCTCATGAAGGTAGTTTAAGGCCAGGCTGATTTCTGCCGAGTAAAACCTGAAAGATCAAGCATAACAAACACCCATCTCACCCAGTGTTCTCTCGGGTCAATAACTATTTTTTGGAAATTGTCACCTAGCGGTAAAGAAATATTTATCCATTGGCATAATGCGATTAAATGCTCAGGGCATTTGGACGCTTTCACAACACTAGTTTATGGCAGATTTGATGCAGCTTGGTTTAGTGCACGGTCTTAGTGCCCCCTCTATTCGCAGGACCTCAAGTCTCACCTGGCGTGCTCTTCTGGAAGCTTCCGCTGTCGCTGCATGTGGAACATCAGGTCTCCCCCATTCACGTATTCGATGACAAAGAAAAGTCTGGAGGGAAGGGGAGGGAGGAATCACAATACATCCTCTCGACTAAGATATGAGGGTCTATAGTGGTTAATGAAAGAAGAGAAAGTCAAACACGAGAGTGAAAAACTAAAAATAAAAATAATTCCCAATAACCCAGTAGACAGGCATAGCCTTTCCATTTTAAGTTCAAGAACTCACCCATTGGGTAGTATGCAAATTATAAAGGATATTGTAGAAAAGAAAATGGAATTCTTCAGTTGGTAGAAAGGCATCGTATGAAGGAGCATAAGGTATATGCTACCAAAGCACAAGTCATGTGACTAAGGTCAAAGTTCAGCACACAGCTTATGAAAACACTTCAGGCAAAGCTCTAAACGTATCGTCTAAATCGACGAGCCCTGCCAAAGGCTGCCTTCATGTGAATTTGCTTCCGGAAAAAGGAGCCAGAAAACACTTGACTGATTAGAAAAAAAAAAAATGTTCCGCATAACTGACCGAAGTAATCAGGCGTGACAATTACATTACAGGCCTGCCAGAGCATTATCAAAGTAGGTTTGGGTCAAAAATTCACACCAGTAACGACGGGAAACCAACCACCAGCAGCTGTTACATTTGCCCAGTAGATCCTCGGCAAAGGACCAGTACGCTGGTCACCATTCAGAACTCGACTGGGATGAGGCTGAACAGACTCCCCGGTGTGTGGGGGGGGGGGGGGGGGGGCCCCCCCCCCCCCCCCCTGCCGCACAGGGGGGCCCGCCCCCCCCGGGAGGGGGGGGGGGGGGCCT
>JAOYFF010000045.1:4525955-4536335 GCA_025773925.1 Cryptomyrus ogoouensis | reverse complement strand
CACCCGTGTTTCTGTGCCCCGGGGAGGCCCGCGACAAAGGACCCGCCCCCGGCCCCCCTTCCCCCGACCCGGGGGGATGGGGGCGCCCCACCCCGGGGGGGGGGGGGGGGGGGGGGGGCGCTCACCTGCTCTCCGTCTGGAAACAGGAGTGCAGCCCCACCAGGAAGGGGTGGTTTGAGGCCTGCTCGAAGACATGCTTCTCTGTCTGCACCCAGTCAATGTCCTGCCGCAGACCAGGGAGGCGTCACCAAACAAACAGTATGTCGCCTGAGTACACAGCACACACATTCCCATCGGCTGGCCTGATAAGCCAGTCCCGGGATACGGCGCCTACCTCGTCGTCGTTGACCAGCTCCTTCTTCACCACCTTCATAGCGTAGATGCGGTCTGTCCTCCGGAGCCGGACCAGCAGCACCTTGGCGTAGCTCCCACGCCCGATGACCCGCAGCAGGTCGAAGTCCGCCAGACCCAGGCTGGACACCCCTTTGCCGGTCTCCCTGCTGCTCATGGCCTGGTCAGGGAGACAGCTTCTGTAAGTTGGTCACCTCTACTGGAGGTCACAGAAAAGCTCATGCCACCAAAGGCCTATTTATCAGCTTGCCCATCACAAACATAATTCGACTCATGTCCTGATCATCCAAACCCTTAGCTTTCACTTAGTCTATCGGAAACAAATAGCAGCATGTCTAGCATTAAGGCACCTCTTTTCCCACTAAATGGAGCTTGTCCCCCCCCCATCAGAGAATATTTGCTGTTCCAGTCCTCTACCCTTCCTCACCAAGCTCTCCCATCCCGAGCCGCGAGCGGGGGGGGCGAGACAGGTGTCGCACTCTGACGACAGACAATTCGCACTCACGGTCTGGCAGGAACGACGCTGTCAGACTGACAACGAGTGCCATCATCAGAGCTACCCTTCTGGACGGGATGGGGGGGGGGGGTTTAATTCATTACCTCTTTCTCTTCCCCGTCGTCGTTAAGACTCTCGCTTGACAGTTTGTATGGGATCACTAAAAAAAAAATAAATAAATAAAAAACAGAGTAAAACACCATCTGCCATACTGGGGCCAGGGGTGACATCACAACAATGAGGTTTCCTATAAAAGTCTGGTGCGGTTACATCTGAAAGAGGTATTCTATTATTTACAATGTTCTGTCTGCTAGTGTTTTGTCCTTCGTCATCATCACCGGGGCGATTAGTCCACATATATAAACGCACGTTCCCGCAGACAAACCTGGCTCCATGGGATCAGCCGGTGCAGGTACCTGGCCCATCGATCTGATAATGGGATCCTGGGGACAGAGAGCCGTCGTGAGAAACGGGACAGACAGGCGGCACAGTGGGGAACAGGCCGCTAAACCGCGAGGCGTTTCAGAGCGGCAGGGCTCACCCGTACCGGGTGCCTGCCGCACTCCACCGTCACCAACTTGTGGCACTTCTTGTGGACGAGAAGCTTGCAGTTGATGCACTTGTAACCCTGTCGACCGAGACCCCAGATGCGGTCTGTGCAGATGGCGCAGTGCGCCCGCTGCGGGGGTGGCAGAAGAGGAAGTGGTCAGCCGCACTGGGCTCACACAAACTGATGGTCACATCACACTAAAAGTGCCCCCCCTCCCTCACCTTAAAATACCCATCTTAACCCTGGGCGAATGCATATGAGGCTGTGCGTGTCACCCCAATCTCGTTTAGTCGTGTTTTTGGCATTAAGGAATCATGCTTTTTGGTGGAAACAACCAGCCAGTCACCATTGAGGATTTTTTTTAAACCACTTATCATTGGTCAAAGGACGATGACATGACACAGCACAGGGAATCGCCCTAAAGTGGCACAGAAGAGATGCCAGTCACCCTGTTGAATCTCTTGGCCTGGAAGGCGTGCCCGTAGGCGTAGTACAGCTTCCTCCAGCGTCGCGCGCCCCGCCTGTAGATCGACTCTGTGAGGGGAGGGCCAAAGGTCATTATCTTTCCGGAGCCGAGAGAGAGAATCCCTGAGTGTCCGACATGATTATTAAAATTAAACATTTAAATACATCCTGATGCACCAAATACACTGAAGGAAACACGCACAAAGAAACTGATCAGAGAACTGATCATGAGAAAAAGATGGGGGGAGGAGAAAGAGAGAGAGAGGGAGAGAGAGAGAGAGAGAGGGGGACAGGAGGAGAGGGGGAGGAGTGTGGCAGAGGGAGGGATAGTGACAGAATAAGGGAAAGAGGAGGAGGGCTGGACGGAGGAAGGAAAAGAGGAGGCAGAAAAAAAGCAGAAGGGGGAGGAGTGTGGCAGAGAGAGAGGGATAGTGACAGAATAAGGGGAAGATGAAAAAAGGGCTAAGAGACAAGGAGACTCCGGAAGGAAGGAGTGGGGTGAGCAGAGAGAGAGAGAGAGAGAGAGAGAGAGAGAAGTGAGAAAGAATCAGAAGCGGGGGAGAGGAACAGGGGGGCTCGGGGTATGGGGAGAGGCATACTGGAGGAATGAGGGAATGCTGAGGCAAGGAGACTCCAAAGGAAGAAGTCAGGCAGTGTCAGAGAAAGAGAGAGAGAGAGAGAGAGAGAGAGAGAGAGAGAGAGCGCGACGCAGAATGAAGAGAGCCGAGAGGGGCCCATACTTACTGTCCTCCCCCGGACAGGGCATGCCAGGCTTCTCAGGAACACAGGGGAACACTGTGGACAGAGACGGCTGTCACTACCCCGTCCTTTAAGCACCGTTTCTAACACAAAGCACCACCTAGCACGGCCTGTGAAGCTCCCTTCTTGGCCATTTACCTCCCCAGCAGCGTGTCTGCGGGGCGTGACGGGTCCAGGTGAGGCACCCAGCGAGAGACCCCGGTTCCCACAGACCCCGTGACCTTCTCCTGTTCTCCCTTACGACCCCGTTTATTAGCTTGAAAGCACACATGCAATTCCATCTCTGAAATGCCAAGGGACCTTTTCTGCAGTCTAATCAGCCTCCCAGGCAGTGCTGCCAGGAAGAAAGCCACGCCCAGTCCCTTCAATGGCCAATTAAATTACAAAACTGAACAAGGGAGGGACGAGGCGGGGCAGGGCATGGACCCCCCCCCCCACAAGTATCAATGATACTCCTCAACCACTCATGAGGGAGGACAGCAAAAACAAGACTACGCGTGTCCCAAGTCACATGCCAACGAACAAAAAAGGTCAACAATAATGAAATACCAGGATGTAAATGTATTAACTGTAACTGAAGTATTTGCAGCCAATCGAATTGTTTGGGGTAGCCTAGCATCCAGAGGTCGACAAGTGGAACTCCCAGAAAATGGCAGAATTTTTCCACAGACTAAATGCTTAGCAGAACACAGTTAGAGGCGAGAAGAGCATCGGGGGACAGAAGGCATATTTAAAGGGCCAGAGCTCCACTTCCAGAAATCCTGAAAGGGACCAGAATGCAGCTCACACATCCATTTACACCGTCACTGGTGAAAATGCCGCCTGGCCTTCAAGGTGCACAACACCTGCCCCAGCTCCACTTAGCGCTGGAGGGAACACACTCCTTATTTAGGCAATGTGCATACACACACGCAGAAACAGCCAGAACTCAGACACGCAAACCACAGACCGTAACATGCGTGACGACTGTTCCGCTACACATACGCACGCCCCCACACGCACCCCGCTGACTTTGCTACTTCCAGCGCTAATTAGCGACCGGGGCGTCACAGAGCCACCCGCGACCTTCGACACCCCCCCCCCCGCCCCCGACTCCCACGCGGCACCCAGGCGCGGACGCCACATGCTGACCGTGGATGATGAGTTCCGAGTCCTTGTTGAGTTCGTACAGACGCAGCGCCTCCTCCAGCTCCAGCTGCGAAGACACGGTACAGGGATCGCCTGGGAAAAAATAATAATAAAAAACAGCCCAGCTTAGCCACAGACGGCACCATCCCATAACGCTTCTCGCCGACACAGGACTCTCGACACAGGGGCAATTTAACAAAAACCCGGCATATACCGTCCTCCTTTCAGCTGACCCGCTCAATAATGTTACCCCTTTGCTCTCTGGAGTAAACCTGCAGGGGGCGACCTTCAGGTCACAAGTCCAGCTTGCCGAGTGCTTCGCTACCCGCTCTTGTGACCCAGAGCTAAAATGCAGATAGCATTCCTTTCCACCGTGTCAAGCGGAATAAAAGGGACACCTCTGAGCAATTCATCAGGAGAAGCAACCAGGGACTTAGGAGCTAGCAGCAGATGCCGGGAAGAGGAGACTGACACCAGAACAAGATAACAGGCTGGCTGGCCCTGGGAGATCTTCATTTTCATTGAGGGCTTAATACTGAGGAATGCTACTGACGTTCAGCAGACCGATGGGTCTGAATCACCACTTCAACACAACTTAAAATAATTATAATAATCCGACTGTGACTTCCTGCGATGGTACATGAGACACAGCATGGAAGGTCTTGTTGGATTCAAACACACCTTCCTCGTCGATCCACTTCATGGTGAAGAGCTGGTCGTTGTCCATGCAGCACATTTCTCGTACTTCGCTGTACAGAATGTCGTAGGAGATGGTGGGCTCAAAGTAGGTGATCATGATGTCCCTGGAGAGAGGAAAGGGAAACAGGAGGAGTTAAACCAGACGAAATGCCAAAAAGGGACAGCCTGGGCAGTAGTCACCAGGGCAGCAGACGCCATTATAGCCAAGGAGCCAGGCTAGAGTCCAGTAAAGTGTCCAGTAACATGAATTGGTTAGAAAAAAATTCCAGTCTAAAACTGAGAACCCACAGGCAGTGCCGTGACTGAGGAAGGTGTCATGAGATTGGTAGGTCATGTGAGCTGGTCGGCATTTAGCTCTGATCTTTTTTTCCCCCCAAATGGTTTGAACTTCCTCACTCAGGTCTGGCAAAGAGTCTCAAAGGCCTGTAAACAGAGCTCAGTGATTTCCCCAGCACCACTGGCACGCCAGGTCCGCTGGGGACACTTCCCCACACGGTAAACACTGCTATCGCGGACACAACCTGGCGATCGATAGCTGGTCTGCTTTGGTTAGGACTTCGACTCGGCCTCATTCCCGCAGCCGCAGCCTCACAGCCGCTTAAACCGCTGACGTGAAACTTGACCAGAACAAATTGTCCTCTTCAGCGAAGCACAACAAACCAAACATCTGAAGTAAAGTATTCGGATAATAAAACCTTGTGTAATCCTGTATGACGACACGGTGGTCTTCCAAAACAGTGTCCCTCAACCCTGTCCTCAGGACATCCCAGACATTCCACGTTTGCCATTTCCCAGTTCCCTGTTACCAGGTATTTGGTGTTCCTGATTAACTCAGGGTCCAAGCATTGGGTTGAGAAATATTGTTCCAAAACACTGTTGTTCAGACTGGACCAGGACAACAACCAAAGGCAGCAGCAGACCAGAGAAGACCCTAAACGCTGATCTATACCCTGTGACCTACACCACTGGGAGCCTTAATACTGGTGCAATGAGGTGTCTGTGGCATTCAGTAATTACGCCAGCAAAATGTTAGGTGATGCAGAGTTCTGGATGTTGCATTTGTCTTCCCACCTTGCGATATATTCAAATGCTGAATCACACAATTAAAACGCATTTAACAAAGTAATGGAATCCTGCTTAAATTTTTGCTGCTCCAAACTTCCTGTAGATAGTCACTTCTTATCCATATTCCCCTCTACAGTTAGTGTCTATATAATAAACTTATTGGAGGTAAGTGAATCTGATGCTGTCATCCTGAGTGTTTTGTAGACCTGTTGCTATGATGCGATGGGTGGGTTATTTAATGCTAGATATAAATAATGCTTCAGTTTCAATCAGCAATATAAGTACACCTGGGGGCTGTACTACAAAGCAGGGTTACTGGCTTATCGGGGTAACTTGTCGGATTTAAGGTAGTCTGGGCAAAATGTAAGTGAATGAATACGTAGTCCATTCAAACTGTGGTACCTTAAATCCGACAAGTTACCCCGATAAGCCAGTAACCCCGCTTCATAGTACAGGCCCCTGGGATGTATGTTTTCTTAGCTCAAACCAATGGTACCAAGCAGACCAATCACAGTCCTTGCGGTCTGTGTCGCCACAAGGTGTAGTTAGGGTTGGTAAATTCTGGGAATTTTCCCATTAATTGCCATATACAGACGTTCATCTACTTACGAACTTTCAGACATACGAACGAAGAGGACTAAGTCCAAATTGTGTTCGTTGGGCTCCTGTTTCCTGTGCGCAACATCAATTTTTCTCTCTGTGCGCCAATTCTGCCTAGTACGACTACTGGCCGCTAATCCCGCCGCACATGAGTGTAGCGTGCGTTCTCCCAGCATCCTAGTTTTTTCTACTTGTGTATACCCTTAAACTGATGTTGATTAAACAACTTATGAACATTTCAAGTTTCGAACAGCCATTCGGAACGTAACTCGTTCGTAAGTAGGAGCGTCTGTATACCCATTAATTCTCATGGAAAGTATCCGACTTGGAATATTTCCAAAATTCTCCATCTTAACTTCCCATGGAATGGAAAGTTTCTGTAAATTTCCCACCTCTTAGCAACCCAACATGCATTTACATTTCTGGTGAGGTGGACGTCAGCCTATGGTGCTGGCTACAGTGTAGGAGCCACCGCTATGCCTTTCGGCGTTGTGTCGATTGCAGAAGCATAAATCAGCCTTAAAAATAACCAGAGCGCCAACCAGTTTGCTGAAGACTGAGGTGCCCACAGGCTCCTATACACGAGGCCAACAACGCCAATAAGAAGGAAAACATCTGCCAGGCTGGGGAGCCAGCAGAATGGAGACAGACGGTAATAAAGCAAAAGCAACACCTTGAGGCAGACTCCATATGCTTTATTGCCTACAATAGCTGGTTCCCCCACCCCGCCCTCAACATTGAGCCCATTTAGTAGCTTCCCACAATATCAAAGGAACACATAATCAAGACAGTGAGACAGGCTTAAGAGGTAAAGCAGGTCAAGCTCTGAGAATGAGCTTGGAATCTCATTCACCTTCTGTCGCAAAAAAAACAGGCAAATCATCTGAGCTCAGAACTGAAAACCTTCAGTTCTCATTAATCATTGACGGGCATGAAATTCCCTCCCTGGCACCTCCTACCAGCGTTTGAATAACGCAAGCAGGAAGAAGGGTCTACAGCTGCAATTTGTTACCCAGGAACGCCACGCAACTATTACCCTTCACTGTACTGCAAGGGTAAATGCGAAGTGAGAAAAGTATGTATCCTTAAGCTAAATAACCCCATCCTGAAAATCTAGCTGATCTGCATTTTAAATTCATTCATGGTGAACAAGGTGCACAAAATGCCACTGTGAAGCCAGCGGTCATGCGTGGAGCCGTAACATTGTTCACGTGCCGCACCACAAATGTCACGGCGATGACCGCACATGCCGATGACGCGCACATGGTTTTCAGCCAACTGACAGGTACGACGTCATCTCTCCTTGGCAGTCTGGGCACCTTTGCCAGTTTTGGACCCTACGGGTAAAACGGAGCTAAACGTTCACTGCCACCGCAGGGCACGGATGAAGGATTAAGGCTGGCGGACCGGAAACCAACCGCAGCGGGACGTAACGGAAGGGAGGGGTTTCCTATCTAAGAGCAAACAAGCAGGATTGTGCGAGAGAGCAGAACTGATAAAGGTGTGGGTGTGTGTGTGTGTGTGTGTGTGTGTGTGCGTGTGTGTGTGTGCGTGTGCGCGCGTGCTCAAAGCCTCCCATCCCTGCCAATTCGGCAGACCACAGTGCCACCAGGGTCTGGTGAGGCCTGCGAGGATTAATGCGCCAGCAGAAATGCACGATTCCTAGTGCAACACAGATTCATCCATGCACCATAATCTCAGACAGCAGGTTTTCCCCCCAAAGTAAACGGCTAATAACCTCCACAATGAGAGAGAAGTCTAAATGAGTTCAATTAGGTGAATAATTACTTCAATCATGACCTTAAGTACGCAGCTGAACAAAAACTGCCCTCTGACTAGGGCTGTCTGAATGCAAGACAAATAAATGTACAGATGTGATCAGATGCGAATGGTAATATTTTATTAACGTGTTCAGAAAAGTGAGCCGATATAGAAATGCATGGATGCCTTTCCTTGCGACTGACCCTGTCAGCACATCTATCTAAACGAAGCCCTGTCTCTCTGCATGTTCTCCAGGCACTAATGGCACAATGATGACAAACAGACTGTCATCCCTCCCCCACAGAATCAGGCCTATGAGTTTTCATAGTGCTTAAACTCTTGCCTTCCCTCCATATTCTTCTGATTCAGCCTAGATCTGGGCAGTATGACCAAAATTTATATCACAGTATTTTTCAAAGTTATATCGGTTTCACGGTATAAGACGGTATTTTTTATTTTATTTTTTTTAAGTATGACTGGGCGTTTACCACATTTTACAGGACACGTTTTTGTTTTATGTTTTTGCATTGTTCCCACGTTAACTATATTATTTTATTATTAGCCATTGCGCCTATCCGCTACCTTAATAACATACGGCTAACGTGTTTGTTGGCTAACTGCTTATAGATAAACGGCTAATGTTAAGGTGCGCACCGGCCAAGTTAACATTTGTGATAAGTGTTTAATAGTTCAGTGTTGCTGGAAAGAGAGCTTTATTGACCTCACAAAATTTCTCATAAAGACCGGGATGTCGGTCATTAAGATGCAACTCGGTATGTGTGTGTTAACCAGTGCGAATGTGTTCAGCGGCTATTGAGAGGAGGGGAGGGGCTGCGCGAGTGTGTGTGTGTGTGTGTGTGTGTGTGTGTGTGTGTGTGTGTGTGTGTGTGTGTGTGTGTGTGTGTGTGTGTGTGTGCGAGCATTGTAGTAGTGTTGTGTGAAGTGTGGCGAATGAAGCGAAAACCGCACTTTTGGTATCAATAATGGTGAAAACGAGTATCTAATCAGATACTAATTTTTAATATCAATTAGTATCTGAGAATCGATTTTTTGACAACCCCAGTGTCTCATTATTTTCAACTCCAATGTCAGCTGTATCTTCTGTTTCTGATCTTTTGTGGTACATTTTTAGTGGTGCAACAGTGAAACAGCTGTGCCACTTTCCGAACGCTGTGCAGGCTATTTAAACCGGTATTGCGATATAAGAAAAATTCATATCATAAGAATAATAAAAAACGGTTTTCGGTATGAAGCGGTATACCGTCCAAAATTAATTCAGCCCTCATGAGGATTAGCTGTGGAACCACTCAAACAACAAAGATTAATACGCTCCATTTTTACAATTTACTTAGCCAGAAAGCTAAATATCTTACTGTAGCTCAAGGCCTTATGGGACTTGAACCAGCAACCTTCACATTATTAAAAGGGAAAGGGAAGGGGAAAGTGATTGTCATTGTTGACACTCCACACCACACAACAATGAAGTGTGTCTATGCATCTAACCCATATGTCAAAATAAAATGAAATAAAAGGGGGCAGCTAATTCAGCAGTATCTTGCTCAGGGTACCTCAGAGGTACTTTGCTAGTCGGGGATCCGAACCAGCAATCTTTCGATTACAAGTGCGCGTCGCTAACCACTAGGCCACCACTGTCACTGAATCAACATCATTAACCATTATGCTACCTGGGACTCCACATGAGTGGATCCAAATCCTTCCTAAGCACCAAAAAAAAAATAAAAACACATGACAATGTGTATTTGGGTCAGCAGGAGAGTGGCATCACGCATTAATACATCCTCTAGTGCAGCACATCCATAATAGAGGAAGCTGTGGTCATCTCACACTACACAATGGGTGTCATGTCTTCACCAACATTCACATAGCTAGCCATGGGTGAGAGAAGGTAAAACAAAACCACTAAGAGCCTTATGAGACACTTAAGCTGGGAGCCATCCATCTCAAAGACAGCCGGCCAGACAGCAGAATGCGGAGGCTGCGCTGGGTATCATGGCCCCTGGCGGGCATCGCCAGGCCTGCTCGGACCTGCCAGTCAGGCAGAGTTACAGCCGCTCACCTTCATGTCTGACATCAAAGGACAATGTTAAGGAAGAAAGCAAACCCTGTCATGCACAGAACTCATCCGGAAACATATTCCGGGCTAACTTACACAGACGTTTCTAAAACACACACCTAACAAATCAAGATTCATATCAGCGGGTTAAAAATGAATCTAAGTATAAGTACTACGGAGTTGACACTTAAAACACTATTCTGTTATAAACAAAACGGGGACATTAAATTAGGCTATAGAGATATAATTTTTTCCCCAAGAGACATTCCTACATAGCTTGCATTCTTGAGAGGTTATTTCAGAAATTGCTCACATGTTCTGCCTGGGATGGGGGGGCGGGGGGGGGGGGAGGGTGAAACACGGGGACATACGAGTCAACACCGGGACCTGCAGTGCGCGTTTTTCAAGGCCCGATTCGTTCTCTCACTACGC
>JAOYFF010000045.1:4507312-4521825 GCA_025773925.1 Cryptomyrus ogoouensis | reverse complement strand
TCTCACTGTGCCTCAACAAAAAAAGCTAGAACCTGGGGCGGGCCGCAGGGAGAACCTGTCAGTGTTTGGTGGCCACTGAGGGTGCCTCTGATGGAGAGCACGGGGGGTGGTTGAGGGTGGCGGTAAAGGAGTGCAAAAATGCATCAGAAAAACGAGAGATAATACCTATTGATTAAATGACGCTTGTTTTCATTGGATCAACCATTAGTATTGGGAACAAGAATTAAATCTATGAATGGCACTAATGCTTGTAGGTAATATATATGTTTACAAAATCATATTTCATTTCTGTTCTATGTAATGTTCAATTATAGGTCCCTACATGTGTTTTAGGCATAATAAAACTCGTGCTATATTAATTTTACAGGTGAACACTTGTATTTACAATCCGGAGAGTGCTACTGCAATCCCGCTGACAGGTCTTCCCGTTTCAGGCTCGATCTACATTACAGCAGTTCCCAAATATATTCGCGCAAGTAGTTTCTTTGCAATCAAGTTAATAACAGTTTTAATCCTGTTACCGTTTTAGTTCCACGGTTGTGAGATCATTTTATGCTCGATATGGCACTAAACCCACCGACTGTTTGTGATACCCAGCAATAAGTTCCCAAAGTTTACTGTATCTTGTCATTTATGTTTTGCCTTCCAGTTATGTCTTTGTTATTGTTGTCGCATTTTAAATTGAATAGTTTGATGCCATCAGACCAACTTTTTGTACATGAATAAGTTGATTAGTTGAAGCGTTTTTTACATCTCATTCCAGATATTACGCAAGCATCTGTAGGTGACACTTTTTTATCTTACATTTTCATATTTCCGAACGGGAATTTCCTGAAATGTCGGCAAAGGGCACGAATTAAACTGACGTAGCCTATCTATCGTATAAACGTTCCTTTTATCAATCATGAAATAATTCTATCAAATTATCAGGATGTGATTATTTTAAAATGTTAATGACTACAAATTTAGGACAACTAAAAGTAATTTTAGAAATATATGTAAAAAAAAAATGCCGTCGGCTTGGATTAAAAAAATATGAGTCATCCCACAAGGGCGCTTGCATATGTAAATCTGTAATTTAATGTTCACCTTCATTTTAATCATTATAATTTATGCCTAACTTAATAGAAATGTCCGTATATTAGCTCACTGAAATAAGGCTACGCTACTCGAAAAAGCCTGATTGACAGAAACTGTCATGGCAGTTTAAAAAACAGCTAATTAAATTTGGACACATTAGTTTATTTCAGTTAACAGTGAATATAAAAACAAGGTGTTGCTGAACTTAATTCACCTCCAGTTGTTTACTTTTGGTCTGATTTCCCAGCAGAATTGAATGCAGGAGAATCCTTATTCAGTCTGATTTTTTAGAAGGGAATTTCAAAACTAACATGCTAACGTCGTTGTTTGGGACTCTTAAAACAAATAATTATTGGACATTTATTGTGGAACTTTGGCTTTAGCCGACGAACTGATTGTTTTTCTGCCCTCATTGCTGTTCACTGCTATATTAACACGTAGCCTATACGTTCATTATAAATCATATTAATCTTATTCATTTGTACATTTTTAACAACACTGCAGCTATAAAGTTGTCTAGATTAATGATATGTTTCTGTATCATTTCGGCTGTGTATTAATTTAGCTCATTTAGGGGCATGCTTTTCTGCAAAGGGAATGATTTTTTTGCGTTTGTCTACATATTTGTATAATTTACCATTTTTGTCGATACATGCTTTTTAGGTGATAAACAATCATGTATTATTAGTTAATTTAAAAACTAATGCAAAATACTTGCAAATAATAGTATACTTTTTTAATTTACAAAATATTAAGCAAATAATGCCATAAAAAACAGCCGGGTAAAATTGCGGAAGCTTTGGTCATTTTGAATAAGAATAGTAGATTATCAAAATAAAGTCTGATAAGCGACATTTACAGACATTCACGCCTGTTATTTACAACCCTCAAATTTAATAAAATAGCTACATTTAAAAATGTAGCTATGTAATATTGCAACATCGTATTTTAGTAAATTCCCATTTTACTAAAGTATTTAGGCCTATTTGCACTTGTTTTGTTTTACTTAAAGTTTTAAAGACGACTAAATATTCTAATTTCATGGTTAAGACGACAAATTCGAGCAGTCCACCACATCGATGGCTTGTGTTCACTGGATAACGAATAATTTGCTTGAAAATGCTCGAGTATAGATTTTAACTAGCGGGTAAAATTATATAAAGGATGTAAGAGCTTACGATAATATGTGCTTTTCGCTTTATAATGGTTCGGATAAATCACCGTTTCTTTACGTACATGAGGCGGCCGAAAGAGGCCTACCGTATAACCGCCGTTTTACGTGCCTGTCTGGGTGTTGTGAGCCTCGACGATGTCCCGATAATAGCCAGATCCACCCCAATAGGGCACAAGGCATAAGAATATTTATATCCAAATAACAATATGACAATAAAACATAACAAATCATGGTCCCTTTCTCAAAGCCAAAAGCTATGCCTCCCCGTGTCTCAAGGCAAAAGGGCGCTCTAAAACAAGAAGTTGATATTCATTACGAAGCCACGTGGGTGGTGTGTGTATGTTAGTGGTTACTGAAGTCTCTGAAAGTGTAAATATTTTTGAGTCATCCACATTTTGGAGTTTATTACTCAAAATACGTACTTCACACTTTTACCATTAGCCTCAGATTCTAACTCTGATTGTAGATATTTAGATTCCAGACTAGAAATTTAAGCTGAAAATGACAAATATAGAAATGCTATATAGAATAGATAGCCTGGGGGTAGACTGGTCGTGGACCTCGCGTGCCAATATATCATCAAACTGACTCACAAACTGTCTGTGTTCAGCCAGCCACCTGACCCCCCCGACCACGGACACACGGACAGGTTGAGCACAGGCAAAGATGGAGGGCGAGAGGAGTTCCACCACGACTACGGGCAGCACTGGCAGCAGCCCGGCCAGCACCTCCGCCCCAGTCCGCAATACCGCACCCCCCACCTCCCTGTTCAGCATCCCCGCCGACCGGCAGGCGGTTCAGGTAACGGTCCTGGCCTGTAGGCCGCTGGCCCTGTGACAGCCACGTGGGTGGCGGGCCAAATGTGTCGTTGTCACGGCAACACACATGCTCACCTTCGCGTTGCTTTCTCATGTCTGCCCCCTGCCTGTGAGCGGGGGGTACTGGTGGTGAGGGTTTCTGGTTTGCGGTGCATTTGGCTGTGGTCTGGCTGGTGTGAGTCATTCCACCCCTCCCCCACCCCTGTGAAGGAAGCTGGCCTCCTCTTCTAAACAAAAAAGGACCAAACCAGGGCTGCCCGAAACCTGCCTGATTTTCACAACAGTGTTCAGAGCAAATATTATAAAAGCTGTTTAAAAAAGAAAACCATGTACTGATATTAACATACAATGAATAACATACTATTACCAATATGAATATATCATTATTCAGTTTCAGCCACACGATTGGTTGTTTGGAGGATTATTCCATTTGCATTAGCAAGCATTACATTTACATTTGTTCATTAATCTGACGCCTTTATCCAGTGTGACTCACAGTAGAGGCACAGGTTGCAATTTATAATATAATATAATATAATATAATATCATATGAGACTCTTTATAGTCATCTGGTTGGTTGAAACTAAACTCCGGTCTGGATTTGTACTTTCTGACCCGGAACTTTCCACCTCTGATAACTAGCCACTGCGTCCATACCACAGTAATGCTCGTTCTGAGGTTTCGCCGCACCTCCGCTCCCCCCAGGTGATCCAGCAGGCCGTGCAGCGGCCCCAGAGCATGGCAGCGCAGTACCTGCAGCAGATGTATGCAGCGCAGCAACAGCACCTCATGCTCCAGACAGCCGCCCTGCAGCAACAGCAGCAGCAGCAGCACCTGGCTGGCACCCAGCTGCAGAGCCTGGCCAATGTGCAGCAGGTGTGTGCATGTCCAGTGTGGACCCCCCCCCTCACCTGCAGGCCCTACGCTCTCCTGTTCAGGAGCAGCCACCAGGGTGCGCCCACATCTGATCAGCCTCTCAGAATGGGATAGAAGATGACAAATGCCAACTAGGTTAATTACATCTTGCTTAGGGCCCCTGTAAAGGTCGGCCCGGCCCTGCTCCTGGTGGTGGCCGCTTTCCTCCTGCTGTAATCCATTTTTCACTCTACCTTCTCCTCCTCAGTTCTGATGATAGCCAGCCCAACCACTCCAGTCACTTAAACTGATTAAACTGCTTGCTAAGCTCGGTAAATGAGACCGACGGCTGTGCCCGCATCCCCCCCCTAAATAGCCCAAATCGGCAGGGTCTGCTCAGGGGCCACAGCAGCACCAGTGTTTCAGGAAGTTCAGAAGTTCGCTTGCTGCTGTCGGCCTTGTTGTTTTGGCCTGATGGCGTATCAAGTCTCTCCTTCTTAGGCCTCACTTGCAGGAAGCAGGCAGTCCCCTTCTTCCTCGCCCGCATCCAGTGAGAGTGTGCCCCCATCGCCCGGTGCCTCGCAGACCTCGGTGAGCCTGGGGAGACAGTCTTCTAGTGCCAAACCTGTCAGTTGCTCTTCTCTGCTCCTGCACTGGGCATTCAGCTATATTCCCAGCTTGCTTGTCTTTCTCTCCTACGGGTTACATATACACTAAATAGACAAAAGTATTGGGACACTTGGCCACTACACTTCCAGGAACCTTTATGACATCTCATTCTCAATCCGTAGGCATCAATATGGAGCTGATCCCTCCTTTGCAGCTATAACAGCTGCCACTCTTCTGGGGAGGCTTTCCACAAGACTTTGGAGTGTGTCTGTGGGAATTTTCACCCATTCATTACAATCTCTGTTCTAGTTCATCCCAAAGGTGTTTGATGGAGTTGAGGTCAGGGCTCTGTGTGGGTCAGTCAAGTTCTTCCACACCAGACTCACAAAACCATGTCTTTATAGACCTTGCTTTGTGCACTGGGGCACAGTCATGCTGGGACAGAATAGGACCTTCCCCAAACTGTTTCCACAAATTTGGAAGCATAGAATCATCCAAAACATCTTTGTATGCTGAAGCATTAAGAGTTCCCCTTACTGGGACTAAGGGGTCTAGCCCAGCCCCTGAGAAAAACAGCCCTATTATCCCTCCCCCACCAAACTTTACAGCTGGCACAATGCAGTCAGGCAGGTAACGTTCTCCTGGCATCTGCCAAACCCAGACTAGTCCATCAGACTGCCAGACAGAGAAGCGTGATTCATCACTCCACAGAACACGTCTCTACTGCTCCAGAGTCCCGTGGTGATGCGCTTTACACCACTGCATTCAACACTTGGCATTGAGCTTGATGATAGAACGACTTCATGCAGCTGCTCGGCCATGGAAGCCCATTCCATGAAGCCCACTGCATGAAGCCCATTCCATGAAGCCCACTGCATGAAGCCCATTCCATGAAGCTCCTGGCACAGTTGTTGTGCTGCAGTTAATGCCAAAGGAAGTTTGTGACTATTCCAGAAGAGTAGTTACTGCGACAACAGAGCGTTGGCGACTTTTACACACTATGCGCCTCAGCACTCAGCAAAGCCGCTCTGTTACTTTACATGGTCTGTCACTTCGTGGCTGAGTTTCTGTTGTTCCTAAACACTTCCACTTTGCAATAATACCACTTACAGTTGACCGTGGAATATCTAGCAGAAAAGAAATTTCACACACTGACTTATTACAAAGGTGCCATCCTATGACAGTACCACGCTTGAATTCACTGAGCTCTTCAGAACGATCCAGTCCTTCACAAATGTTTGTAAACCTGACTGCATGTCTAGGCGCTTGATTTTATACACTTGTGGCAATGGGTCTGAATGAAACACCTGAAATCAATGATTAAGTGGTGTGTCCCAATGCTTTTGTCCATATAATGTGAGTTTTCAAACACTCTTAGAATCCTCAGCAGTTGTCTGCCATCCCATCTCAGCCAACATCCTCACCTGAGTTCCTGATTGAGGAGTGAACAGCTTCCCCTGAAGGCCAGAGAACACACATCAGTATGAAAGGAATAGCCAAGAATAGGCAGAAGGGAAAGAAAGTCTTTATCAAGTGACCTATAATCAACTGCCGGGTCATTCTAAAAATACAAATACAAGTATTGTATAAAATCCTTTGATTTTTGTGACAAAATATACAATTAGGGCCACAGACAAAGGAACACACAGAAATGCTTGTTAAACTTCCTGTCCATGTGAATTTTTTTTCCATGCATCACATCCTGTACAGCTTGGTCTGATCGTGCTTCTTTAAAATGATGTAACCAAGCCTTAGGCTCACAGACTCACCTGTTCCTGTTCATTCACCAATGAAAACGTCAAATCTATGTCCTCCCTAGATCACACTTCCTGCCGCTCCAGTGACGCAGCAGCTGATTGGCCGAACGCAGAGCGGCAGCTCCTCTACCAGCGGGGGCACGGTATCCCAGCAGGCCATGCTGCTGGGCAATGGCTCGCCTGCTTGTAGCCAGGCCCAAGTGTATCTACGGACACAAATGGTACGATAGCAGCCAGCAGGTGGCGCAGTCATTAAGGCACTGGACTTTAATTTGCAAATGTAATATTTCTGAGAGTGGAGTTACAGCCCCAGCATTTTGAGACTGTAGCCACATGTATTATTCAGCGCCTCCAAAATCTATTACCGTTTCCACTTTTATCTTCAGGAATTAGTCACTGTGACATCACAGGTAGCGTGCAAGGCAAACTTACGCGAATCTAGGCCAGATAGCAGCCTCTGCATCTCCAAAGGTTTTCCCCTTCATATGTGGGCTTTTTTTTTTTAAATCTGGGTGACCCTTCTGTAAATGTCACATCACAGAAAATGGACTCACATTCCGCCGTATGGTCATTTTGCTAACAGATGTTACAAGTTCCATAAAGATACAAATTCTATAAACATGACCTGAATATTACACGAGCTGAGGATTACGTGTTACTTCTGATGCTCATACCACCCTGCTGTGGAAGGAAAAAGGCTTAAAAAAGTGAATCTCTTGACACTTATGTAGAACTTAGAGGCCAGATTAATATATAGTGAAACAGCAGGAAACAGTGCGTGAACTTGAAGCTGTAAGCCAGACACAGTGGTATGGATGTGTAAGTCATGAAGATGCAATCGTCAGATGAGCAGTATGATATTATATCTGATAATCACCAGTTATGATGTCACGTATCCAGCACTGTTGTCATTACATGGTGACAGACATCAGAATATCATGCCAGCGGGTCGAGTGAAGTGCAGCGTTCCACACAGGGCAGGAGGGCATCCCCCGTGACGGCTCTCAGACACGCGGAAATTCACAAGGGGAGCACAGACCCACATTTCTAGAAGCCAGCCTGCATTTCCTGTTTCTCTCCAGTATGTGAGAGAAATATTAGTCATGCCTATGATAAGCGTCTCCTTAGCGGTTACTCTGTTAGCTGACGCGCTAAGATCTTTTTTGATTCTGCACATGAGTTTCCCAGATCGCTATGCGATTTATTATTAAGTTAGTTAGCAGACATCTGTATCCAAAAGGACGTACAATTGAAAAAGCAGGGTCAGGCAGCCCCTGGGGCAATTGGGGGTTAGGGGCCCAATGAGGAAATAACCATGCTGAATCTAGGCTTTGAACCGGCAACCTGCTGATCAGACACAGCATTCTAAGCCACTGAGCCACACAACACCGCCATATATATAGACACCATCGCATATGCTATATCATTTCAGTGTTATGGGGAGTCATTCTAAAAATACAAATACAAGTATTATTCATTTTAGGTTTTCTTGAGCTCTAGGTTAAATCATATTTTTAATATAGCGCATTGATAAGCGTTTAGCAGGAAGGAGAAGGGAAGCAGGAAAAAGTCAGATCGCAGAGATTGAGATGAACACTGAGGATTTGCTCATCCGACTCTCGCTCTCTCTCTCTCGCTCTCCCACTCCCTCCCTCTCACGCTGGTACCGTCTCCATCTCTCTGTCAGCTGATCCTCACGCCTGCCGCCACCATGACGACGGTGCAGCCTGAGCTCCCAGTGGTGTCCTCTGCCTCCACTCAGGTGGGCTGCCGCCACGTGTGTGCGCGCGTGGGTGTGTGGCGCCCCCTACAGGGAGGGGCCAGAAGGTATCCGACCAGGAGTGCGGCTCGGGCCTCAGGCCCATTTTTGACGGTCGTACTGGTAAAGATGCTTGTGTCTCCTGGAGCTGTATATGCTGTTAAGGGCAGATTTCCATTTGGAGCTGCTGACACTATACTCATCCCCTCCTCACTCAGGTCCAGAGTTTGACCCTCCGGACCCAACCCCCTGGCAGCACGCCCGCAGCCCACACTGACCCACTGAAGACCACACAAGGACAGATGGTGGCGCCCCCCCTCCCTAAGAGCCCTACGGGAACCCTGGGGAACATTCAGCAGCCGGACGCCACTGCAGATGTTCCCGGGACTGAAAGCCGCGGCAACGACGTCCCCCGGTTACCGCCTGCCCATCAGCTCGTAGTACCTAGTAAGTTACCCTTTCGGCCCTTAACCTGCCACATGACCATTTTTTCCAGTTTAGGCTGGTTCAGAACCACTATCTTAGGTAAAGGAGTAAAACTGCCCAGGAGACACATAAAAAATGATCTCAAAGTGTTTTCTGCATGTTTAACATGTTTTTGACACTTGTCTTTCACGTCAGGTCCGTACTCAGCAGTTCAGTCTCAGTCGTTGGCGAAGCACCAGTTGCACTGCACACCTGGCCACAAGGGGGCGCACCACCAGCTTATTATCCAGCAGCCCACCGCCTCCCACCGGCACGTCCAGCACATCGCCCTGCGGGTCACCGCACAGGAGACTCCCCCTTGCCAGCATGGCCTGTCCGTCCCGACTCTGGACGCGCCCACCCCAGGGACGATCCACTCGCAGCATAACACAGTATCCCTCCCTTCACCCTCTAACTCTGAGCCTGTGCTTCCGGAAACGGTGGTCGTGTCCACGGCGGCCCCCCAGTCACCCACCTGCCAGTCGCCTACCCTCATCATCCAACCCCAGCCTCCGGTCCTGGTGTCCGGCCCCTCACATCTTGATCCGGAGCCCCTCCCTCAGTCTGCACCGATGTCCAGCCCGGTGCCCTTGACCCAGGTGTCCCAGCCCCCTGTGCCGCCCCCTGCCTCATTGCAGCGCCTCTCCCTGAAGTCGGTGCAGGCCCTGGCCGCACAGTCGGGCCAAATGCTGCTCTCCGAGGAGGAGCTCCCGGTGGCCGAGGCGCTGGTCCAGATGCCGTTCCAGAATCTCCCGCCGCCACAGACCATCGCCGTTGACCTGAAGGTGCAGCCCATTGTTCCAGCAGAGGCCCCGCTGGTGAGTCCCTCAGAGCCTTCCATTTACCTTGGAGGTCGGAGGTCAGAGCTGGGAATGACGTCACACTCAAGTTAATCACGTTCCAGTACAACAAGCCACAATTTAGCAATACCAGGATTTCTTGCTCAGCCAGATAACTTGACAGATTTAAGGTACTCCAGTTTAAATGGATTTTATCTTAGTCCACTAACATTTAGTCCACACTGCTTAAAATCCGACAAGTTATCTGGCTCAGCAAGAAATAATGTTTCCTGAAACAGGCCCCAGTTCTAGCCTCACTTAAGTGTGAGCCATTGTTAGCAATATCAGTTGATAACAACGCATCACAAGATATTTTGCACATAAAAATACCATAGCAACATGTCCATAGATAGCAGTTAGGCAGTACTGTGTATCTGACAGATTTAATGAGCCATAAATAAGACGTAAGTTCTAATAAGCAGTAAATAAGTACAGTTTTAACTTCTGTTGATAAGCGGAGCAGCCATCTTGAATTTTGAGCTCGAGTCAGAATTTTGACTTCAGGGGGCGTTCCAGTTGAAATTTCCGACTAGGAACTTGGACTTTCCGACTTCTGAGTTCAAGTGGAAGGCCGCATACGACGATACTCAGCACAGAACTGTGGGATCATGGGTCCTCTTGTGCATACCACCCATCTCAAAGTGTCAAATTATTTACATGTCGTTAAGACACCTCCTACATTACACGTTTCTCACATTCTCTCATCCCCCTTAAGTTGCCGTTTCTTAATTCTAGAAAGCGAACGGCATATAGAGCTTGTGTGTGTGACAGTTTGGCATGTGTTGCATGCTGGGTAGCCAGCCCAGCAGCTCTGCAAGGTGGAAGGGGTTTGCACGGCAGACGCGCGGGAGGACCGACTTAGCAGTCCACAGCGGAACAGGACCCCGACGCCGCCGACTCTGTCGCCATCTGCTGACTTAGAGAGGAACTGCAGTGATGTCTCGCCCCATTCGGATGACTGCACAGGTACTGAGAATGCTGGGTCGATGCTGTTTGTCTTTTGCCAGTTTGGAGCGATGGAGACCCAGTGTGGTGAAACTATCCTCTGTTTCTCCAGCTGTTTCTGGCTTCTCCTGCGTACCGTCAACCGGCAACGCCTCTGTGATACGATCCTCCGGGGACCCCCCTTATATCAACCGTTCCCCCCCTCCCCTCCTTCCGGCCGTGGTAAGAAGCGTCAGCAAGCACCCCCCAGCCAGCCTACCAGGGGGTCCTGAGAGCCAGCCCCCACAGGCGATCGTTAAACCCCACATCCTCACACACCTCATTGAGGGCTTCGTCATCCAAGAGGGGCTGGAGCCGTTCCCGGTATGTCCACAAGAGGGAGCCATGTGTGGTACAAACTTGCTGCCGCTGTGGTATATTGGCAAAAGCCCAAAGCCCACCAGTCATTAATGGTGTAGCCATTAAAACTGGTTGCAGAGTGATTTGGCAAGAATTTGGCTCAAGTATGGTGGTTCTAATCCAGAGAAATGTGGGAGTTCTGAGATTGATTAAGATCACCGCTGTAAGAACTCCAGTATTAAAGCAGCCCGGACACCCACCTTGTCATTGTCGGCCTCTGCTTTGGAGTTCCGGATGCTGCAGGATACACGCTGATCATTCGCTGCAGGTCAGCCGCTCCTCGCTGGGGGTGGACCAGCAAGCCACACTGCCTGAAGCCCAGGAGACGAAGGCAAACGGCGCCCAGCCCGGCGACACCATGATGGACACGGAGCAGCCGGAGAACTCCAGCGACTCGGACGGTGACGAGGTCGTGAGCATGGCCGCCGCGGGCGATGTCGTGGACGGTGAGTCACTCCTCCCCCGCATCTGGGCAGGTAGGCCCCCAGTAGGGGGCGTGACCCCATGTCACGTGGAGGTGTTTCTCCTGGCAGGTGCGGCAGAGGAGCGGCCAGAGGTGCTGCAGTGCGAGTTCTGTGGCAAGACGGGCTACGCCCACATGTTCCTCAGGTCCAAGAGGTTCTGCTCCATGACCTGCGTCCGAAGGTTGGCTCAAAAAGAGAAACTATTTCAAAATCAAAGGCAATAAAGTGCAGTGCTGTCTTGCAGTGAGACACAGGGGTGCCTCTAGAGATTTTGGGCCCCCAACCCAGACCAATCCAATTATGTTCCAAATTTTGCAAGCCCCCTATCACTTGGGGGGCATTGGGATGATTCTAAATATCTCCCCTTTAACCCTTGTGTTCACTTGTGGGTCCTTAATGTGCCCCTGATGGGACGTGATGAAAGTGAAATCTAATTTTATAATCTTATAGCTTCAGCTATTATAAAGTTATAGTATTATAAAGATACTGGTCTTACTGGTCTCCATCAATTTCTCGATGGTCTCAGATTCAACGTCAGCTGCACCAAACGCATCGGACTGCTGAAGGCAGACAAAGCCGCGCGCTGGCCCCGGAGGACGGACGGGAGGCGGGGGCGCCCCCCCCGCCGCATCGACGGAGGCTCCCGGGATCACTTCCTGCGGCAGGTGAGCGGGCGGGGAGCTCTGCCGCCGCACTCCTGTTTCAGAGGGGCCTTCGGACGCTCTGTCGTCAGCGTCTGAGGGGCTCGCCTGTCCGCAGATGGCAGCTCCGTACAGCAGCGGAGGCGCACACCAGCCGTCACATGAGGAGGATGACGAGGAGGAGGAGGAGGAGCCTCCTGTTCCCATGACGACAAGGCTTCGGCTACAGACAGAGCGGGAGCGCGTCCGGGACCGGAACCTGAGGGCGAGCGAGGCCTTAGATGGCTCGGACGGGGTGCCAGTCCCGGCCTCTAACCCCACCCTGTGGAGCGTGGAGGAGGTCTGGAGCTTCATCTACAATTTGCCAGGTAATGGATGTAGCGGTGCTGAAACAGCCACAACCCCCCCCTAGAGGCAGGGGGTCTAAATTACATGCTTAATGTAATTTCTTGTACAGTTCCTTCCCTTTGGCCCCATGTGGCTTGATTCTGTGCCCGTCTCCCCCTGTAGGGTGCCAGGATATTGCCGAGGAGTTCCGCTTGCAGGAGATCGATGGGCAGGCCCTGCTCCTCCTCACTGAGGAGCACCTCATGGGCGCCATGAACATAAAGCTGGGGCCGGCGCTCAAGATCTGCGCCTGCATAAATTCCCTGAAGGAGCCCTAGCAACAGGCCGGCCCGCTTTGCACTGCCCCCTGCTGGAGGCTGCGCTCGCATGGATGACTGTTGACTGTCCCAAGCTGGCTGGTCTGCTGCTCTGCCTCAGAGAACAAGGTTTGTTCTTCTGTCAGACTTTCCCAGTCATTTACCTACTGCGCTGCATCAGGGAATTACCCACAATGCAGTGCAATAAAGTGTTTTCGCAAAAGTTAGTCCGTCATTAGTAGCATTTAACGAAAATCCATTTAAATTGTAAAAGTATGTATATTATAGGCTCTGTCTAATATGACAGTCACTTAAAAACAGTTTTACATCATAACGTATTCTATGTAACCATATTTCACTTCTTTTCAAACCAAAAGGCATTAATTGTATTAGCTTAGGACATTATTTTAAGACTGTCCACTCAATACTTACCTTTTCCACACGTCAATCTGAGGGTCGAGGTCTTACAATGAATACGGCATAGGTCATTTTGTGCACTTACTTCAGAGGTTATCCAATTCTTCAAATGTGACTTTGTGGTAAAATGAGGCCGGGAACTAAAGGTGTGAAACCAGTTGAGTTAATGGATTTGTCAGGGACATTGTAATTCATACAATGTAATTCATAGCTACCCTTGTAAATATTAGACGTTTCATATGTAGCATGTTTCCTTGGCAACAGATACCTTTTTCTGTTTGAGATAAATGCGCTCATGTTGTCAGGCGTAACGCAAAACAACATTCGACCGCATCTTCTGACCCCACCACCTGAAGGAACCTCATATAGTGTCACAGCAGAAAACATCGGAAAGATGAATGCAGTTTCCCTTCCAGAAAATATTTTTCTAATTTCAAAAATGTATGTAAGAACCAGGGCAGTGCTGGACATTTCAGAGGTGATTTATAGCGTATCACACTTTTTATGGTTTTAATTATGTATGTAAATATAACAGCGCTGAAATTTACGTTTCAGTATGAAGTCTTACCACTATAGGATTTTCTGCTACTGTTTGAGTCCTGTGATCATCGATGAAAGGTGCCTCCCTCTGGCACGTGTTTAAAGAGTGTTCAGTGTGCTTTAGGGTGACTCCTGCACGTTCTGTAAACAAACAAACAAACAAACAAACAAAAAAACAAAAACTCGAGACAGTGGCTCAAACTGTGATCTCTGATATCCAATGCCTGTTTTAAAAAATGCAGCTCCATATAGTATGAATTATCCGCTTTATCACTTTTGTTCCAACAAAAATGCATATCTAACATTGTAGGTTTTTATTGTTTCATTTTGTGTAATTTTCTTCAAAGGGAAAGATGTTGAATTTTTATATCAAATATTGTCTTTACCTTCAATTCTTAACACAGTAAGCTTTATAATTATACATTTGGTAGAAGGATGGGGTTATCTGATATGACTAAAATAAAATAAAACTATATTAAAATATTTAATATTAATTTAATCTTAATGTTTAACATTAATTATAAATTTACATCTGCATTTTATGAAACACTTTTTCAAAACGTGTGACTGAAAGCTAATATGTTTAATATGATACATTCAGTAAATGATCTCATTTACATTCAAATCATAGACATGAAGGCCTCACGAATCTACCGCTCAGATTAATTTATAAGTGCCAAAGCAGAGTCCAGACCGCGTTTCCCGTGTAAAACGTAACATTTATCTATTCAATAGATGTTTTCAGTTGACTTTCTGTCGTTTTAAACGGCCTGGCTCGGGTCACTTGAGGTGATATCGCTGAAATTGATCTTTATGTTAAATGTGCGCTTAGCCACACGGAAAGAAAAAAATGATCAGAATGAATAATATTAGAATGAAACGCCTTACAACGGTATGTCTATTAACATTTTTAACGAAATACTTTCACATGATTTTGACGGACCAGTGGCTATTATTATAATTTTTTTTTACAAAATTAATTTGCAACGATGTAATGGGCGCGCGCGGGGGGGGGGGGGGGGGGGGGCCCTACGCAAACACATAAAAACCCCCCCCCCCCCCCCCCCCCCCAAAAAACCCCAAAAAACGAAAAACAACCCAAAAAAA
>JAOYFF010000045.1:4461299-4480762 GCA_025773925.1 Cryptomyrus ogoouensis | reverse complement strand
TAATCCAGCATGCAGAGCCCCCCACCCAGGCGCTTACTGAGGTGACCACTTGAAGATCCAGAAGGGATGGAATTCCAAAACCAGCAAGTGGGAATTTACACATGGAGGATAAGCAGAGGGGTATCACCTTCCTGAAAAAAAGGAAGTTGGTGTTTCTTCTCCTCATGACAACCGGTCTAAATTATTCAACCAGAGCGTCTCTGAGTGTGAGATGGGCGGACGGCCTTCAGAGGACTGTTGGCGCCATCCTCGCCAGCGCCCGTCTTTCCATGGTGATTAAAAAAACCTGAAAAGGTGCTAATTAGAAGAGCTCAGCTGGTGCTGAGAGTGCGGGGGGGCCTCTTTGAGGTGTGGGCTCCCTTTCGAGGTGGGGGGGGGGTGGGGGGGGGCTTCGCGAGAAAGTCACTCATTAGCCTCTGTCTGGGCTGTACCACCTACAGTGGAGAAACCAGCCTGCTGCTCAGACAGCATGTCAGAAGCAGCCACATTCAGGTGGGGGTGGGGGATGTGAGATGGGGGGGGTCTGCTATTTGGGCATCTGAAGTCCAGGAATCAGGGGGGAGATTGGAGTGGCTAATTAACCGTGACTCACTCGTATCCTAATTAGGGGTCTGAAGAAGTATTTACTATGGAACCAGAGAGGTAATAGAATCAATTCTGTGATGTAGTGTATGTGGCAAGACATCCAGTGCTTTGTTAAAGGGGGGGGGGCATTTCAGCCCTGGTCTCCAGAACAGCATCTCATGAACAATCTCCTCCAAACACAAACATTATGCTCCCAGTCACTCATCACACAGGATTTTAGTGGGATGGCGGTACATCGAAAATGGCATGAACATCGATTATATCCCTTTTCAATGAGCATATGTCTTTGGCTTTCATATTACAGCCCTTTTATGCTGTAATGGAAATTATTCATGAGGATAGAATTACATACTAGTGTAACTTAACCAGCTTGTATTGCCTGTTTGTTAAACAGACAATGACTCCACTGGCAGCTGTCATTGAGGCTCTGGCTGGGGAGAAGTCCGTAATCTCTGTCCTTTGTCGACTCCCGCAGAGAGCACTGTAGCACGGGATGGCCCCTTTATATACCACGGTTCTGATCCTGGGGTCCAGCTAATAAAATCGGTCAGCGTCTGCAAGATGCAGAGTTCCTACCAGGGTTGACGGGTGGTCACCACCTGTCCCATTCCTCAACATCTGATGCTTGCTCAGTTGCTCAGGGAAATCAATACAGGAAGTATAACAATCAGCTGCGTGAGGGACATGAGCGAGCAGGTGGTCCTTCTGAGATGGGTGATCTTATTTAATAGATTACTTAGCGCCAACAAACAGTGGGATCTCCAGATAGATTACATTCTTCCCGGCGGACAGACGGTATCCTGGGCCTGAGAAGATGAACGATAAAGGGCAGGACAGCTCCATACTTAGCTTCATGCATGACATGTTTTGTGTGGCAAAATGTTCCCACAGATTACCGAAATGTGCCACGAGTCAGGCACTCCATAACACCCCCCCCCAAAAGAACCAGTACGTCAGCAAATGCAATCACCAAGGCGACCACCGCAGCAAACGACTGGGTGATCAGATGTGCAGCAATGAGCTGCTGCAGTCCCTTGCATTTTAATCCAGATATGCATCGCTTCTGCTGTATGATTAATGGTGCCTAACTTTCTCAAGGGTACAACAAAATCACACCCCCTGGTTACTTCTTCTGAATCAGAAGTTTTTCGATCGGCAGGGGACAGTCCCTCGTCGGCGATGCGCCCCCACGGCCTTCAGACAAACTGCCGTGAGGTGGGGTCACAAATTGGAAGAATATCCTGCAGCGGTTCAAAATCAGCCTTGCATATTGCTTCCATAGCTGTGCAGCTGGAAAGCGGCACGCCTCAACCCTGATGGGTCAGTGGTGGCGAGTGAAATGCTAACAGCCGACAAGAGCTGCGCAGTCAGGTGGATACGCGGTTATTAGCGACAGCCTGGGAATTAGCGATCATTAGCGATGGGCTGGGAATTAGCGACGGGCTAGGAATTAGCGATCATTAGCAACGGCCTGGAAAGGGGAACCGCTAAGGCATCTCGCACCAGTGCCGCTTGGACGCTGGGAACTCACGTCAAGCTGCTGTGGCTGTCTTTGCCTTTGGTGTGGGAGCTCCTGGGCTCCTAAGCCTGCTATCATGCTCACGAGTGGAACAGCAGGGCGATAGCGAGCAGTAGCTATTACACTGCCATGCCGCGCTCTACCCATTCATCGGCAGACAATGGCGTGAAATGAGTTTAGCTCCCCGGCGTCGCCTAATTTCACACTGAGGCTGAACGGCCCAGATTATCCTCAGGAGCTACTCTAACCGCGAGGCCCTGCCAAAGGGATCCCCCGCCCCCTGCCCCCAGACCCTCCACTGTAATTTGAGAAGCAATGCTAGCATTACATGCTGGGTTGATCAATGCCGTTCTTGGTTGAAGGGCCAAAGCACATTCTCAGAGGGCTGCATCTGGTTTTCTACAGCTTGAACATGTGGCAAACAAACTATCTTTCGGTTACCGGTGATGGAGTCACGGTGTGAGCGGAGAGAGGCTGCTTTTAGCACCCAGCAGAGGATAACTGTACCAAGGGACTCTATCTTTGAGTCAAAGGAAAATAAATTAGTTTTAAAAAGTCGTTTAAGAACAGAGAAGCTGAGAGGGCCAACGTGGAGTCAGACCCCGGTTTCTCTCAGAAATGTAAATGCAAGGGCAAAGGAGGAAGACCAGACCACTGAGATCATGCTCAGCTAAACACTGTTAACAAATACAGTACCAGTCAAAAGTCTGGACACATCTGCTTGCAACGCATTTGTCTCTGTTTTAGCCACATTATTCACCATTAAAGTAAAAGGCCATGAAGTAATACATATGAAATACTGCAAACAGTGGTGTGGGAAGGAGTGTGAAATTTGGGGGACCCCAATTTGCCCCTGTGGGGGGGGGGGGGCTATGTGTGTGCGAAACATGCAATAGACAGGTCATGAATGGATGCGATGTGCGAAAGATTCTTAAATAATTTTTGAATAATAAAGATATCATCGTTTAAAATAAGACTAACACTGTTTAGGGTGCTGTTTCACAACCAAACAAATCTTAACTAAATAACTGATCCATCTATCTGATACAGGGCTACAACCTTTGTTAGGTATATATTAGTCTGATACAGGACTACAGTCAACGTTAGGTATACCTTTGCCTGATACAGGACTAGTCTACATTAGGTATATATTAGTCTGATACAGGACTACAGTCTACGTTAGGTATATGTTAGTCTGATACAGGACTACAATCTACATTAGGTATATCTTTGTCTGATACAGGACTACAGTCTACGTTAGGTATATGTTAGTCTGATACAGGACTAGTCTACATTAGGTATATGTTAGTCTGATACAGGACTAGTCTACATTAGGTATATATTAGTCTGATACAGGACTACAGTCTACGTTAGGTATATGTTAGTCTGATACAGGACTACAGTCTACATTAGGTATATATTTGTCTGATAGAGGACTACAGTCTTCATGGTCCATATTAACTAAGCATCTCCACATCTCACTTCTGTTTTTCATGCATGGCTCTACATCTGAGCCATAATTCCCTTCGGATTTTTAAAGTTGTAAAATTTATAGGTGTCTCCTGCACCTTCAATAACCACGCAAACCTCTACAGGAATGTGACGCGGGTGATCAGACAGGGGGCTGAATATTCACAGCTCCGCAGCTCGGGTATTCAATAATTGAACAGCCATTACACTTTCATACCAGAGCAATACATGACTAATTGGATACAGACTCATATTTAAACTGTTATTTTAAAGAGATTTATGGTGTTGTTACAGAGATAAATGAACTGTGCGCTGTGCGGGTGGGGCTAGTACGAAAACGTGGGGGGGGGGGGGGGACTACTACACACCTCAGAGCCAGGATGAGTGAATGCCAGCAGGGTGCTATTTGATTCAGAAATCTGCCCTAGTCTGTAGACCGCCAGTGGAGGGATTACCCAGAATGCCCCAGTGGAGATTAGAAGAAATCTACTGTCCTAGAGTCTGTAACCCCGAGGCCACGGTGTTGATACACTACTGACAAGATGAGTGACTGTATTGAAAGGAATCTTGTCTCCGCTGCCGTTTTTATGGCTCACGTGCGTTTGAGTGTGTGCTGACTGTCTGGGGAAGGCAGGGAACTCTTTGGTCGCTTCCAGCCCCAAACCGGCACAGTGGCCCTGCCTTGTGGCCTCACCTGCCCTCCTGTAGAGGACGCCTCCCTGGAGCTTCCCAGCGCCGGAATCCACACACTTCACGCCTGTCACACATGCAGTCAGCCGCCGAACTCATCCCGATGCCCTTCACAGTGCTCTAACTCAACATCAAAACAAACAGCCCCATCTTCTGGGGGTAGGGGTGGCATATGTGACATAAGGCAGTTGTCTGCTTTTGTTCACTTCCAACGGAAGCGGTTGGTCTTAAGCTACGTGAGGCCTGGGGGGGGGGCGGGTAAGAGTCTGAGGCTCAGCATGGTGATGAGTCAAAGCTTAATCAGCATTTGATGAAAGGAAGCAGACCTGCCAGGGTGATGTCCTTATCGCTCGGGCTCTGAGCCAGAGGATCCGCCCCTAAGACACCATCAGTCAGGAGCGCGTCACGCTGCATCTAGAGAGGAGGAGCAAAGGGGGTGAGATCCAGGGCAATGGGGAGGCAGCTTGCAAAAAGGAGTCAAAACCATTGAATCAGACGGGGAAACAGCACTCCAGGTAGGTACAAAAACATCAGGTCACAAACAGGTCGGTGTCATTTTCCAGGATGATCCATTTTCAGCAGAAATGACGGGCAACGAGAAAGTTACTTAACGCTCAACCCGGTCGTGAATTTGTCATGTTTCACTGGGCGCTCCATCTCACGAAGCGGTGGGCTGATCCCGGTCTTGGCATCAGTCGAACCTCCCACAGACGCACACGCAGAGATTCAAGCAGCACGTTAAAGAAAACTCTGAACCCAGAGGATTCTTATTTACAGTTTGCACGCTTCTCCAGCCTCCTGACAGTACGGGACTTCGATCGATCCATCCATCCATCCATCCATCCATCCATCCATCTTCCAGAACCACTTGTTTTATTCAGGGTCATGGGGGGGTCCGGAGCCACAAGACAGGACACGACCCAGGATGGGGCATTAACCCATCGCAGGGGACACTCACACACTATTCACTCACACATGCACACCCACAGGCAATTTGGTAACTCCAATGAACCTCAGCATGCTTTTGGGCTGTGGGGGGAAACTGGAGAACCTGGAGGAAACCCCACGACGACATGGGGAGAACATGCAGACTCCACACATGGCGCCAAGGTGGAGACTTGAACCCTGGTCCCAGAGGCAACAGTGCTAACCACTGCTCCACCGTGACTTCAGCCTCAATAAAAAAACATTCCGTCAAACTGAAAGAAATGCTACAGCCCCATCCTGGCAGGTGTGCTGCCAGATCACCCCCCCCCCCAAAAAAAGAGATCAATCCCAGGCCTAATAAAAGACAAGAAATTAACTTTCCAGATCTTCTGGAAAAACTGGCCATCACTGTTTGTTTTATGCCATGGGCCCCTCCCTGTTACTGTATCTCCTCAAAGGCAATGAGGGTGGGGGGGCGGGGGCAGGGGGGACCCTGACCCACACATCTGGCATAACAACGCCATTTTGTCCACTCCCCCTCCAAGCACACCACCCCAAATCCGCAGTGTCTTCACACCACAGCGTACTAGTTACTGAGCAGAGTAAGCATGGCTACGTTTATATAGTTTTTTTTTTTTGTCCAGGAAATGACATCACCAGCATTCTTTGAAGATAGCAGGAAAATAAATGCTGGCTGGTCACCCAGGCTAATTGCGAGGTTTGACTTCAAAACGAGCCCCACCTCTCAGGGCTTCCTGTTATGGCCGCGCTATCGGGCGACGCAGAATCCGTTCGCGTGGTGACACAGAATTACTGCCAGCGTCCGCTCTTCGAAAACACCGCACTGCAAAACGCAGCTCACAGCTAAATCGCTCTGAACTGGATGCCAGAAAAGGAAACAAGTACTACAGTAACAGGCGAGTGGAGCGTAGCAACATCAACAAGCTTTTTTCCCCCCTGCTGATTTTAGCATTTCAGCAGTCAGTCGAGTGCCCTTACGGGGCGATACTAATGGTGCAACAATTAGAGAAGGAGTGTTTAGCGCTTCTTCTGGAAATGCAGCCAAAACACTACACAACACTGAAAAGGGCCAAAAAATGCAGATGTTTGCTGTTACTTTCTACCACCAGGGGGCAGTAGTTGACACATCACAAAGTGACACCATACAGGTATTAGCTCTGGGAATTAAAAGGAGGTGCCACTTGTAATTACTGGCGGACATCTTTGGTCAACAATTCAAGGCTTGACGGAGGACTAATGAACGAGTTTCTCTCTTACATTCTGTCAAGGTGAAGAAGTTCCATTCACGTCGACATAAAGCCTTGATGTGAATGTCTGACACACGCAATGACACCAGAATTAGAAGTCTCACACTTATTTGGTACAATAAATCAGGGACCCCTTCAACTGCTGAGATGAAGGTAAAAATAAAAAGATACCATAGACTAGTTAGCTCTCCATACATTAAACACAGCAGCAGAGTTGAAAGTTTAAAGTTTTAATTGCCCAACTTTTTACATGTATTTTCCACACCAATGGTGAAGCGTGACAAAGGTTGAGCGTTCGAGTCGATAGGGGGATACGGCAGTTCTAACGGGATTTGGCACGACGGGGAAGGGCAGACAGATGTAGACACTACCCATCACCAGCAAATGGGGATTCGATGTGAGTTGCCAAGGCAACGGCCAGGCTCAGCGCCGCGCCTCCTCGACGCGGACCTGACGCGGACCTGACACGTACCCCGAGCGGTCGGCCGCATCGCGATTCATTTCTCAGATCCGTCAGACGCTCCAGCCCCTGACTGCAGCCTGGCGCCACTGCGATGGTAAATGAATTTACTGACTGCCAAGCCGGACACCATAATGCAGTGAAGGTACGAATGGAATAAGCTGGCCGAACACCGGCAGTCTGTAGCCCTGGGGATCCGTGCTAAAGCTCGTTAGATCTTGCTAATTTATCCATCTCTCCGCTGTACACACACACATCCCGTCCACTGCGCTGCAGATAACACTGCGAGTCACTGTGATGTCAGAAAAAATAAGTTAATCACGAGTGTTGAGAGGAGGGTCTTGTGGTCATGAAACTGATTATAAACTGTGGTTCTGGGCGTCTGGTGGAGTTACCTGGCTGTCCCTCCATCCACCACCAGGACCCGGCTGCACAGTTTAGGCAGACATTTTACTTGCGGGGGCAGAGGCTGGGGACCCAGTGGCTCCCTGTCTGGTTGGGCAGCCCCCCCCCCCTCCACTCAAGCTAAATACCAGTACGAGCTAAAATAAGGGGGGAAACGTCCAGAAGCACTGGGTTCGCCCACAGAACCACGGTTTGCTCCTGCACCTGGTGAAATGCGGTGCACAATCTTATTCCCTCCATAGTGTTGAATTACATCAATGACTTGCTGGGCTCTGCAATACTTAATAAAGTCTGGCAGTTAATGTGATTAAGCTGAATATCATACTTAGAACGGTTAGAACGGTGCTCTACATACTTAGTGACAAATCAACTGAATATTAAGTGGAAATTAATTAAACGTCAGGTTGTAATCGCAACGGTATCAGTTCCCAAAAGCAGACCAGCATGATGTAAACACAGCCATCAATGAAAGACAAAGGTCCATGTTCCATGGTCTCCAAGGCAACAGAATTTAATTAAGGGCGGCGGGCATTCTAATTGGCCGATAGGAGGAATAACAGCATCACAGGCCATTCCCTTGAGTGTCTGGCACCTGCCCCCCCCTCCCCCCCCCCCCCCCCCCCCCCCCCCCCCCCCCCCCCCCCCCGCACTACAGCTCACACTAGGGCTGCATTTGCTGCCCACCTGCAGACCCTACTTTGCAACCCAGTCAGACATGGAGGCGTTTTCAGGATTAGCAGGTACCCTGCTCAGGTGCACCGGCTTCCAGTCCTCAGCCCTCACCCATGTTTCAGGGCTCATGTGCAGGGATCAGAAACTGCATCTTCCCACCTGGATATACATTTTAAAACCCTTTTTAAAATCCTCCCAGTCCTGGAGCTCTTACAGCTCATCTTCCCCCAACTCTAACCCTCACCTCCATCATTTAACACATCGGCACTGCACCTTCACCTCAAAAGCATCACAAACTTGTTTTTGGTATTTCCTCATCCAAAAGGGAGGTTCAGAAACGTTTGAGTCAGATACAGCATTAGAAAATCTCCCTCTCAGGAGCGGCCTCACCTTCCACACCAACGGCAACCATGTCGTTTAATAATAATTATTCCCCAGACATTTACTACGAGCGAGTAGATTCTGCTCAGTATAGCTGCACAGAAAATTTCCTTCCCTTGCAGATGGGTGAGCTGCCACATACTTTTCTATAAAGGGATAAAAGCAAATATTTTTAACATTTAAATGAAAATTAAAAGCGTAAATTCTCAGAGCACTAAAGAGTGAATGTGTTTCCTGTTATGATTTTAAATGTGCTGACTTTCATGGGTCTGTATATAAGAACTTTGACCATGCCAGTCTTTGCTCTCATTTTGTCATCGGGCTCTTTTCAATTCCTTAAGCAGCACGCCTCTAAAAATAGTGTACCCCCCCAAGCGTTTGTTTCGGCACTGAAACGAGCCACGGAGGTCGGCGCAGGAATCACCGAGCCGCCAAAATGACTTTGTGCCTCGGGGGGGAACTCGATCGAAGCGGGAGAAAGAAAGGATCGAAAGACAGGGATGAAAAGGGTAAAAGGAAAAAAGGCATCCAACACGCTTGCTAACAAGCCCAACCTGTGATACATCCCAGCTCCTGTAGCAGCGCTGGCAGGCGGGCAGAGAACATCAACAGGCCTTACGGCCTTCTCCTTAGCCAGGTCCAAGCAGATTACGCAGAAGCTTCATATATTCCAGCTGGGGGAGCGGGAGGAATGCTACTCTGGGCAGTCACACAATGTTCTTTGTTTGAAAGGTTACAGCCTTGACAGCGTTGCGGAGGAGCATATCGAAGACGGAGCTGCTGACAAGGCCAGGAGAGATCTTGGTGGGACCGAGGAGTAAGGAGAGCGCCACCTACCTGTGGGTGAGCAGTGAGGTAAGGAGGGCAAGAGGTCAGAATAGCACGAACCTTGGAGGGGGAGTTATGCTATCTCCTGAGAAGAGAAAGACAGGTCCTCTGAAGGGTGCCCATCTCCAAAACTTTATTTTTGTTTTTACCGTTCTACCAACATCGAGGGCCAGCTTTGTGGCCAGACTACGGTGACGAATCCTTGCGGCGAATCCAAGGGCCGCCCGCGTCTTTCTGTTGCCATGGTGATGGAGTTACTTTCGGCTGGTGTGGTTAGAATCACAGGAGTTACGGACGTCGCGATTTTGTCATAGAACTATGAACAAACACACACACCTAATAATGTTCTTTAGGCCTGTTTTAGTAGATCATGCTCTGATCCCAAGCTGTAAAAGGTGACCCCTCTCCTAGCGGTAAAACAGGTTGTTAATAACCATATGTTTTAACCTCCAGCAAACCCTGCATGCACAGATATAAAATTTTTATTAGCAATTCCAATGTGGAGACTTATTATTCTAATTTCATTATAAAAACAAGGAATGGGTATTGCAAAATAAGAGCAATTTATAAGTAGTTTAATTTGGCGATTTTGTATGGGAATACTTGGTTATATGGGGACTGAAAAACTTCAACACAAGGGATACAAACAACTTTATTTTCTGCTCTTCCCTTCCTCGGCGATAACTCTGGAATGACGAGATGAATCCCACAATGTGTAGCCAAACAAGTTCTCCCACTGAATTTTACGCCGACCCGAAGACAAGCCCAGTGTTTAAGCTGGAAACAAGTCACACCACTAGATCCAGGCCAGGCAGGTTTTTTCAAATGGCGCAAACACACTCCTGTGGTCTCAGAAACACACATGTGGAATATGAGACCGGGCTGACAACTGACACTCGTTAACTACATCAGGACACTTTGAGTACGTCTGGGACTGAAATTACTGAGGAAGGCTGAACTTTATCTTTTGGGGACGCCTCCATGTCTATTTATAAGTATTTAGTTGTTGTGTTTCACTGTGACTCTGACCAGAATTTCCAGTTGTATGGATGGATGGATATATTTATGTTTCAGTGTTAGGATGTCCAACGTGTGACTTCACAAACATCATACATTGGACAATTAAATAGGTAAATGGAGCAACAGCTGAATAAAGTTCTGCAATCTCTAAAAACTGGAAGTGTTTCCACAGTTTTGGCACAATTTTGGCCACTAGTGTAGTGTTAAGCCTGCAGTTACCCTGGGTGTCTAACTCTGAAACACTCGCAGGCGTCTCGCAGGATTAAAGGCTGACTTGGCAGCTTCAGGACACTGACTTTCTGTAATCTACTGACGTACGGAGGAAAGAAAGCACACCCATTGCATACGACACTCCGAGTTTCATCTGTGAACATTTTGCATTTCCTGACAATGTGACACGATTATTGTGTTTTTCCTGGAACAGGCCAGCTTTCCCAGTGTGTAGGTAACGTGACCCACAAAAGTAGGCTTTTAGCGCCAGGAAAAACTCACTGACGCTAATGAGCATGAATGTATCTGTAAAGTCACAGGTCAGGCTCCGTAGCAGGTGCCGTGATGGAGAGCTCTCCTCCTACCCAACCCTTTGGTCATTTCCACTGTCAAACACGGCAAAAAGCGCAGCCCTTCTGCTAGGCTCAGGCAGGTGATCAGGAGAAAATCAGGAGAGAATCAGGAGAGCATCAGGAGAGCACAGCGTGCAGTGGTGCTTTTGGTAATCCTGTTTGTTGGGCTCCGCTCCACACTGTCCCCTCACAGAGTACTGGAGTTCACTTCTACGCGGTCCAATCTGATTGGCTCTCTTACACCACCTGCTTCGGAGTCTCCAATTTCCCCCAATCAGGATGCAGGAGACCTGAATCTGGTTTATAAGACAGCTGTTTGCATCGATCCCCCATTAAGTTTGACAGAGTGTCTCATTAGGAAGGCAGGTGCTTCCCCTCCCCAGGTCTCAGACCAGTTGAAGCCCGATCTGAAAATAAAACCAGATTTTTTTTTGTTTTTTAAGTCTCTGACCTCCTCTGAAAAGCAAGTCAGGGTTTAATTTCACCATGGTGCACCTACAGCCCTCTGTACTCCTTTAGTGAGTCTGGCCTTTGGTAAAAATCGGGGAGGCTGGGGGACGGTGGGGGGGGTGTTTCTCAGCCCCCATGTCTGAGGTTCACTGGTTTCCATCGTCACCCGGAGCAGCCAGCCCTGTTTTCTGCCATCTGTCGGCCGCGCCTCTCGACTCTCCTCCACATTCATTACCCCGTCATCTTTCGCGGCGCTGAACCTGGTCCCGACAACAGCTCTTTATTTATTGGCTCGAACGAAGATACGCGCGCGCGCACTAATTATCGCTACAAATAAGCAACTTGATTAACTGCCCCCTGAGGCTGTGCAGTTCTTGGATAATCCCCAACAAGTATCTGGAGAACGTGGTGAGGCTATGTAGCCTCAGCTGAAGGGACAGAGGCCTTCAGCGCTGCACGTGCGTGCGTGTGTGTGTGTGTGTGTGTGTGTGTGTGTGTGCGGGCAACAACTCGTCAATGCTGGAGATCATCCAGAGGAGCTTTCATGCTGGAAGCAGCGACAAAACTGAGCTACCATGCTGTCAGCTTAGGCAGGGACACATCAAACGCACTAAGGACGAGAAAACCAGTCAGCCACACGGACAGGTTCATAGATAAATCAACCATGACCAGGGACTTGGTAAGAAGGGGGAAAAAAACCCAGGACCGAGGTCATCGTGGATCAATGACAGGACCTTACTTGGGGAGAGGACACCAGGTCTGCCTCCTATTGGCTATTCACCGTTGGGGGTGGGGCAATGACAGGACCTTACTTGGGGAGAGGACACCAGGTCTGCCTCCTATTGGCTATTCACCGTTGGGGGTGGGGCAATGACAGGACCTTACTTGGGGAGAGGACACCAGGTCTGCCTCCTATTGGCTATTCACCATTGGAGGTGGGGCAATGAGAGTGCCAGCCGGCGTGCAGCATTCCCAAGAATGGCTCATGTTACTGGATTTTAAAGCCAGCCAAAATCATGCCAGTAACATACCTGAGACTGCTGGGGACAGTCTCAGTCTCAGCAGAAGTCTTAGTCAGGACCAACTGAATCATCAGGAATGCAGAGAAGATTGCTGGCACTCTGCTATCATCCCTATAAGACATCGATTAGTCTCATCTTCACAGAGGCATGAATATTCTCAGCCATGCGTCATATCCTCAATGCCATTGGTTCAAATTGCCACCATCAGGCAGAAGGTTTTTACCTCAAGTCAATCTTTCCAACTCTGTCTTGTTGTGCTGTTGGGTACAATGACAATAAAGAACTGAATCTTAAATCCTGAATAAGTGTCTCTCATTTATCATGCAGAGAACATCAACCTGAATGGTCAAGAGAAGACAAAAGAATATTCCAGAAATGCTCCCCCTGGTGATCCTTACAATGAGCCCATCCATCCATCCATCCATCTATCCATCCATCCATCCATCCATCCATCCATCCATCCATCGAGTTATATTGGACTTGGAATCTATGTCAGGAAATACAGAACACAAGGGAAATGCTAGATGGGATTGAGCTCTTAAAATGAACAGCAGACACAGGTCACAATGCACAAAGGATGAGGGAGAGGATGTAAACAGAGGAGGTCACTGCCTTAAGTCGGCCCTCAGACATCACTGGCTCTTTGACATTTTGAAAGCAGGCAAACAAACAGCAGTCTGCAAGGACTTGAATTATAAGCCTGTAGAAGTTCAGAAAACGTCCACTATTTTAAAATAAAACAACACTTTCCATAGCAATAACACAGCGACCGCACACTGAAACATAGAAGAGGGAGGGAGCCAAAAAGAAAAATCATAATTTCACGGTTTTCCAAGCCGCAGAATGAAATATCCTAAAACAACAAGACACGTTTTACGGTTCCTTTTCTGCGGCTGTAACCTGATCACTTTCACCTTCAACCACTATTGCTTTATCAGAGACGTGTGGCCTCGAGAATGCCCCCCCCCCGTGATGTAAAATAGGTGAACAGGGCTCCCCTTCTCCTGAGGAGCTTCCGACGGGACCGCAGAAACAGGCCCGTCGGGGACACGTTGGAGTTGGGGTGTGCTGAGCTCTGCAGTGACGGGGGACGTTCTGCTGAAGGTGCAAATACCTCTCTCCACAGACCTACTGCCTTTGTTTGGTCTTAAGGTGGCCACATAACCCACTGTCCTCTTTCATTTTTAATATCCTTTTTTTGTTTTGGGGTCTGGGGGGGTCTGTTTTCTCAAAGGAAATGAAATATTGGGCTCAAGTGAAGTTCATTACGAGATGGGAGACACCGATAAGGCATTCAGCACTAGCTACATGAACCTTCTCCCTCCACTGTTTTTTGTTTTTTATTTGGGGGGGGGGTGTTTCATCTTGTGGTAGAACACAAACCCACGCTCAGCAGTGGTTCAGCCCAATAATCGTCGTTCATGGAAATCCTCATGCCTATGACACAGCATGTAGCTTAACTGTTAACAATACGGCTTCGTAAGTGAAAGGTCAACGCCGTAAATGCCGCGGGTGTCCGGCTGACGAACCCTTGAGAAATGTAACCCAAATCGCAGCGGAAAAAGAAGTTTTACTTTGGGTAAAACCAGTAACTAAGGTTCATTTATACAGATGCTTCCTTATGGTCACTGATTTATGACGCGCTTCGGAGAAGCAGCATGCAGCGTTTCTTGATTGATGGTTAGACGGGCGACGGCCGTGCTTTTTGTGCCGCTCGCTTGCCGTAACCCCTGGATGGGTAGTGTGGAAACCCCTGAGCTGGGCGTGGCAGGCACTCTTTTCTTCCTAGCGTAAAAACAAGCTAATTTTAGCGACTGTGCTGCAGTTAACGGGTCGTACGGCATGTCCGCAGAACACGGGAGGCGACGGACATAAAACATGCGGCAGAAAAATCCATAAAACGGCATTCCCCCCCCCCCCCCCCCAGACTGCTCTGAAAAAACAGAGATGAGCGTAGGTGTTAAAGTGTTGACACCACAGATAACAGGGACCCAGGCCAGAGAGCTTCAAAGCGATTTAAACAAACACATTATGTAATAACCCAACGGTTTATTTGATCAACACGGGCAGGGTGACCCTCCCAAGCCTGACTATGGAGGGGGCAGCGTGTTGATCGTTACAACATGGCCAGCTCGCAGGGGGAAAGACAACAAGCACGGAGGCAGTGCGAGGCCAGCACAAGCACAAACCCACGGAGGGCCCTCGATCCAATACGTTTGGGGTCGAGTCCCTCTGTGTCCACACCCCGGCCAAACGCGCAGAACGATCCTCAGTCCCCACCGTGCCCTGCCCTTTAAGAAGCGCAAACTGAAGCCACCATCGTGTTAGTCTGACCACCCATACTTCATTCCTCAAGGTGGCCGCACACTTCAAACGACATCCAAACAAAACGAAATCTAACATGTTGGCAAGAAGGATCGCATACTTAAAACAACGCTGCCTTGTTCATTCCACGTCGCGTTACAGCCCAAGAGGGACAACAATGTTTTACCTGCAGCAGACCCACATACAGAGCACAAAGAAACATATCGTGGCGAGTGTGCCAGTCATTATCATAAAGCAGTTGACCGCTCATTTAAAATGGATGTTACTGTCCTTAACCACGACTGGTTTAATACTAGCAGTGGCCAGTACAAGGAAGCCAACAATTTAAACGACACTCACGGTTACAAGCTAGTGAAACACAGAACGGCATACATTACACGGTTACACACATAGTAACTATGACACTATTTACAGATAGTAATAGTAACACTATTTACAGACAGGCATAGTGGGGTGCAAAGCATGCTGGTAACTGCATAATTCATCCTGCTGACCAACCCCGCGGCATCACATTTATGTCAGCCAATCGTGGACAGTGGGTGGGATCAGAACAAACAAAAAAGGTTGCCTTGGGAACCCTGCACAGGTGGCGAGCCAAACCAGTGACCACAGTGATTATGGCTCAAGCGACATCATTTTGCTAAGACAATGGCGATTCTGTCGATTTTGTGTGATGTAGACGGCCACCTTTGCCCTCCAGAAAAAAGGGGGAGGTTATAGAGCCGGTCTGCTATGCAGTGGCGTGGTTACAGTCACCAGCAGAGTTGTGTAATTCCGGTCCAGAGAGTAGAAGTCCAGACCAAGAGTTTGTTTCAACCAACCAGTTGAGCATAAAGAGTCACAGTCACAGAGTAACTCAACTGGTTGGTTGAAACAAAATCCTTGTCTGGACTTTTACTCTCTGGACCTGATCATCTGACAGGGAAAATACAGAACAACAAAACACACCAGAATCTCAGGGCCTTGAAAGACCGCTTCTGCTCTTGAGCGTGGATGTCATCTGGGAGGGCACTGGCATCTTTTATTTGACCCACATAAGAGATTAATATGCAGAGAATTCAGCATTTTTAGTTTTTTCGGAGGGATTCCAGAGTAAATGCCTGAGGTTGGTATCTGAGGACACTAAAAGGGTTGCATTTTGCAGGTCAGGGATTAGCAGCTCGAGCTTTCAGCAAAAGCAGATTGGATCACAAAACCCCAGCTGCACTTAACGATGCTGTCAGGCAAGGCCTCGGGCCTCTGACAGGCACGTCACACAGCGGAGGTTAGGCTTTAATGACAACAAGCACGGACGGCACGAGGTCAGGCTCGCCAGATCCTACGTGCTTCTTTGTGTGTGTGTGTGAGTGAGTTTTTATTTACCACATTGTGGGGACTGAATGCTCCCACAATTTGCCAAAACCTGTTATTTTTTGGCAGGTCCCCACAATATTAACCTTAATTTTATAAAAATCATAAAATGCAATCATAAAACTAAAACAGCTATAACTCTTGTATTTTGTTTGGTTACTTATGGTTAAGCTTAAGGTTGGGTAGGGTTAAGCTCATAGAAATGGCAAAGTGAAGAGTCCTCACAATGACAGGAATATATGTACTGTGCAAGGTTGCCTGTGTGTGTGCATATGTGTATGTAGACGCGTGACGGGATTGAGCCGTTATGAATACAAACGGACAAGCAACGGAAGCTTCCGGAGTAGATCCCGCATGCATCGTGAGTGATTATACATCTTTTCTACACCGGTCACGGGTGGCTGTTTCAGCCAGATAATGCAGGGCCAAGCTCCAGGAGATTAAACAATACCCCCCAACCCCCAGCAAAAGCGCACCATTGCCTCCTGGAATATAAATGTGTCACGGCTGCCCGTGACCTTTGGATCGAGGGGGGGTTCAGCCGCTACAGGCTGCTGGAGATACAACAAGAGAGATGACAGCATGGAGAAACAAAAGGCCATCAGGACTCACCCGGGCTCTACACAGCCCCGCCAAGGCATTTAGTCAAGACACAGAGCCCATAATCATATCACGAAGCACACGACACAGCTACATCTTATTATTCAACCTCAGCAGTCAACTATATACCGTATATGGTGTATAGAATCACGTTGTGGGGAAGGGGGTCAAAACAATAACAAAGTAAAACAAAACAAAACAAAAACAAAAATTGTTTAGACTGGATGCATAGTTGGCAGTGTTGACAAGAAATTAAAAATGAAAATTTCTCAGGGGGGAAGAGCCTCCATATTTGAACTGAGCGCAGTTTGGGAGGGGGGAGGGGGTAACCTACTGTGGTTTTAAAAAACAAATACATTTAAAAACCACAGGTCCACCGAGACTGTGGGCTACAACTCCGAGCCACATATCAGAGAGGCTCCCGCTCAGGTACAGATTAAGCCAAACCATGATGGTGCCACACAAGACTCACATCCCTAAATCTCCATGGTAACATGAGAGCAGAAAGTCTATCATGGAATGTCTGGCAAATTATATTTATGTACGCGTGAGGAGGGCAAAATTCCAGAGGGACTGAAGAGGGAATAAAATTGGAAACTGGATCCCAATTAGATCAAGTATTCTGACCTCTCATACATCTACAGAACTGCCCCCCCCCCCAAACTAGACCCATCTCTAACCATAAATCTTGGGCCTGAACCCGATATCCCAATATATCATGTCAAAATTACACTGATGGTGAGGGTAATGAACTATGATCCACTCTGCTGGGAAAACTGGAGCGTAAACTAGAGGCGTGTTAATCAAAGCTCTCTGGTTTCCCACACCTGCCCAGCCTACTTCACATTCGCCCCGCAGGTCGTCGTCATCTGGGGACGGACCTTAAGTTGGCCAGGACCGGCCAGGATCTTCGCACTGGTAGCAGAACCACCATTTAAGCAACAGGGTGACGAATCATTATCATCAGTATGGAGATAAGTAGCCTAAGCTCTTTGATGTGCCTGGATAATTGTTACAACAACTCAGTCTTTGTGTCCTCGCTGTTTATTTCCCATAAATGTAACAGGAAAATAAAGGGCCTTGTCTAGGATCAAACCAGGGCATGATACTCCCACTTGCAACAATATTACAAAGATATGATAAAGTTTGAAAGGGCTGTTTTGACACTTAAACTTTATTATGCTTCTCACAAGAACAAAGCACACAACAATGACCAGGGCGGCAAGACCTTCAGGCCAAACAAACATCAGTCTGGAATATTCCATCTGGCTGGCTTGCCTCAGCCAAAACATTATGTCCGTCTTGTGGCTGTATCCAGTTTATTGTCCTGATGCAACATCAGCCTCTTCACTCCATCAGTGGCAAAAATCTGGCCCAGAAAGACAGTGCTGGATTACCTCAGCACCCATTTTTACAGATGTGCTCGTTTGTCATTAGGACATGTATATGCCCCCCTCTGTCCGTAACAGTGTTAATAGGTCACATTTCGAGGACACTGGTTTCACAAGAACGTGCAAGGCACAGCTCGAGGCAATGTATCCAACTCTTGATGGATCTCTCCAGCTCTGATCTGAATTACTGGAAGTGGGGCAGCTGCATAAGATATATCAACACAGAGGGGTGAATGCCAGAGTGTGTGAAAAGCAAATTAAAAGCTGGAGTGCGGCTATGAACGCAGCAGCAACAAGCATTCATCTGCAGGCCTCCTCCATGCAGGCCGGGGGGATGATCGCCATGATGCAGCGGTCAGCATTAGAGCCACCCACCCCCAGGCCGCCAAAGGTCTATTCAAACAAGGAAGCCAAGCGGGCCATAAAATTTGAGCAGAAACCCTTCGAGTGGCAGATTTATAAGCCATTTCCTGGTAAAATACCTCTGACTGGCCCTGGGGGACGAAGCTTTGAAACTGAGAAGTTCTCAAAACAAAGAAGGGTTTTTTTTTCCCTCTCTTCTGCTCAATCAGTTCTCACTGATGCTACCGATGCAATTTCCAACATTCTTTAATCATTCCCTTCCTGGGAAAGAAGGAAATGTGCCTATGCAAACAGCACGAGGCACCGAAATGAGATCACAAGACCACAACGCCTCTATCAGTAACAGATTTGTGGTTATTCAGGGACCTGAGCGAGTACGCCGGTCACTCTGAAGTGTTCCATCACGTGCCCTCTGTGTTTTTTTGGAGCCTTTTACTGAGCATGAACTTTATTTGGACTTTGCAGCGCAGCCATGATGTAATGAGAGGGAAGGGCGGGGCTCTATCGCCATGGAAACCACCGCGCCACGGCCAGCCAGGAGAAAAGTATTTCCCATCACCTGGTGCGAGCCGGAGGCTGTGGCGGGCAAAAGACATAAATAAAAAACAGAACAGGAATGCACTCAAGGTTGGTCACTTTCTGCACAAAAAACGAGGGCTGGAACGCTCGAGTGAAACATCTGGCCCCTATGCCAAGGCCAGGCGCACCACTGAGCGGCACAGCTCACCTCCAGCCATCTCCTGACCTAGAACCCCGACAGAATTCCCAGGAGATAGATCACATAAAATACTGGATATAATACCAGTACTATTCACTACTGGTTATTGTTATTTTTTGGAAATATTTAGTTATCTAGTTACTGGATGTAATTTAATAATAGCAGGCTATAAAGTCCTGCTTTCATTTTTATGATGTTTTCACTTGTGCCCAGCCAGGTTGGCCGTTTCGTTTTTGGATCGAATCCATCCATCATTTAATTGATTATTTAGTACAGGGGCACCAGAGGTGGAGGTTTAGTTGGAGCCGATCCCAGGTAGAACAGAGGAAAAAGTCTGGGGGACATCCTGTAGGGGATGTCGGCCCATCACAGGGCATGTACACACACACACACACACACACACACACACATGTAGGGTATACATATCCTTATGGGGACCGCTCATTCATTTCAATG
>JAOYFF010000045.1:4438511-4461199 GCA_025773925.1 Cryptomyrus ogoouensis | reverse complement strand
CCTGCCCTAACCATAACCATAAGTAACCTAACAAAATACAAGAGTTTTTGCATTTTTAGTTTTTTCATAGTAGTCACTGATTTTTATAAAATAGAGTTTTCCCTTATGGGGACCAGGAAACCGGTCCCCATAAGTGAAAAAAAAGGATATTTATCACGTTATGGGGACATTATGTCCCCATAAGGATAGGTAAACCCGCTCGCACACGCACACATACACTCACACATGCACACACACACACACAAACACACATACAGACACACACACACACACACACACGCACACATACTGTACACTCACACACACGCACGCTGGCCAATGTCACTTCACATAACTGCTTCTCTTTGGACTGCGGAAGAGACCATCCAAACTCAAAATGGGGGCGGGGGGACGTGAGTTAACCAAGCTGTCGGGCCGCACGACTCGGATAAATTTACGGCCCTTAAAAAATGCAAAAGCAAAGCAAAGCATATTGATCTGAGAGCTGGTTTGTTGCCATGGTGAACCTCGGTATGGCAGCCGGAGGATGGAGCTCAGTCGTAGGGATCAGGGGAGAACCAGCTGACCCCAGACTGCAGGGGAAGGAGTGACAGAACCAGGGAGCTTTCAAAACATTCTAATTTCTATTTACATACTTCTGCTGTGAGTCCTGTGTACAAGTTCGGTTATTCCGCACCTGGTTCCTAGAGCCAGACTTCAGAAGCAGCTAAGAACGGCTGGCCTTGAACTCAACACTGTGATGCTGCTTTCAGGAAAGCAGCGCAGTGGGGTTCTGGGAGGATGAGCTCCCTCGCCTGCCTTCCCACAAGGCAGCACAGCGCCATCTTTCAGGAAGAATGAGCAACTGCATCCTGCTCACCACGCTGGGAGGGTCCTGGCTCTGCAGCTACGGAGGAGGGACTTGAAAATTACATCCATAAGTGTAAAAACTTGCTTTATTTGTAGCAACTCAGGAACTAGTGACGTTTAAATCAAACCCTTACAGATAAGTATCCACTTCAGTTTCCACTCATTACTGTAATTCTCTGCTACTGAAAACTTCCACAAAAGTAACAGCACTGTTAATATGATTTATTAAAAAACACTCAGAACAATAAAAGGTGTAATACAAACTAAAAATCAACAACAAACTAAACAACATTACTAATTCCCAGGCCCGACATGGGGACATGATTGCAATGTTACTATTAAAAGGAGTTGCCTTCGGCAAAAGGACTGTATATTTTGGGATGGCAGTAAATAACAAAGTGGCAGCGACTTTCGAATGGATTTCTCCAGTTCAACATTCCCAAAGAAACACTCGTTCCCGGTGACATTTAAAGGCAGCGGACTTCCGGATGGGGAGGCAGGGGTTGTTCCGGATGGGGAGCAGCTCTGCACAGGCCCCCCCTGCTTGGTGCGAGTTTGAAGTTACCGCAGGAGACGGGGGTGGATGTACGCCTAGCGGGGAAAATCCCCGCAAACCCGCACGGTAAAACACGCCAGGGGGATCGGTTTAATCTTTGTGCCATCAATCTTATTAATATTCTGCATATTAATGGAGGGAAATGTGCCTGAAGTGTTCTGCGTGAAAATTTAACAGTGATGTACTTTGTCGAACCCTTCTCAGATTACCAAGAGATGCAAGAAATGGATTCATATTACACAGATTCCTGCACACACACAAAAAATATATTTAGCCGTATTCTTTACTGTCGAAAGAAATATTTGTACTGCAACGAAGTAACCAACTACTGTGCAAGTGAAAAGGAGCCTGTTCATTACTAAGTGCCCTTAGAATGCTGGTTAGGGTCACCGCACAGGAATGACACGTGACACCTTTCCCATAATACCTTGAGAGCGGACACATGATAGCCATGAGCCACTTCTGCCAGGGGACCCCCTGTGCGTCCTTGTGCAGTCCAGGAGCTGAGGAAACACCTGCATGCAGCAACGTTTCTCGATATAGCAGATAGTGCCCCTTAGCATGCTATATTATACCTCGCATGAGACGTTTCTAGGACACAGCTATTTGGTTAGCTGTCCCCCAAGTGGGCCTAAGTGTTGGGGGAAGGGGAGTTTAATAACATTTTAGGGCTGCTGCAGTAGCAGCTAGACATTTAGCAACGAAATGCCTCTTTAAAGCCGTTTTATTAAATGGGGAATGTTCATATCTCCACAGCCCCTCCTTAAAACAGATGAGACAGAGAGATTACTATTCCCACTGGGAGACCTGGCCTTCAGACTCTGAGCACTGCCACTGCACGACGAAATTGTTTTCCTAACTCCACTCTGACTGCGCTTTGAAAACAAGACGCCGCTGAAACATGTGTGCTTGATTTTGCCTCCGCGAGGTGGATTTCCCTCCAGCCGGAAGCAGCCGGTCCGAACCGGTCTGGGCAGACAAATACCCGCGACGCCACACATGGATGCCCGTGAGGGACACGCAGGGAAGCGCCACGGTCCTGCGTGCGCATTCCTGTGACATGCGCTACTGTGCACCTTTTTGAAGATCTCACACGTAATCTTCAACAGCTTTAAGACTCATCTCCGCTTCAAACAGACCAGCATCTTTACTTTAAAAATTGAACACACTACAAACTCCTGCTGAATGCCCCCGCAGCACTTGGTATCACAGAAGCTGCAGACCAGATTCCGGACCTGAATGGAATTTCCCACAACCTGAGGTCTTTCGGCAATGATTTACAGGATATTTCTCTCTTGACATATTAAAACTGATTATCTCCTCGAGCTCCTCATTTTCAGTTGGCATTAAGCCACCAGCCACTGTGAGACCCAGCTAGCTTCTGCATCGATACCAGAGCACAGACCTGAGAATTCCTCAGCTCCCTCCCAGCGGATGTACAGGGTTTATCTTATCGTGTACACGGCCTTCAGAAGTGAACGAACGCCTGTGGAACAAACCTAATCGTAACACTGCCATGGCCTTTCTCTGCATCACGCCCCTGACCTGCGTGTGACTCACTCCCGAATCCCAAAAGAAAATTGCTTTATGTGTAGAAACAGCTGACCCTTCACAACAAATTCTTAATGAGCATCCGGCTTCCTTTGAACATAACTAATGGAAAGCGTTTCGAAATGCGAAAGGGCTCCTTGTATGTCATTCATCAGTGCTTCGCGTTGGGGTGGAGACAGAAGCCAGATTTCACCACCACTCCTGTAGTGCAGGAGATATGGGGAGGAATTTCAGACCAACGACAGAATTTACTCGCATACCTCCCCCCCCACAGGGATAAACTCGTAGTAAATTCCTGACAGACATTCTACACTTGACAAGATAAATTACAAGCTTAAATCAGTCATCACTTTTACAGGATAGGTTAACTGCAACGTGGAGCATTTCTTGGGGTTGAGCAAAGCTCGACATCAGTGGAAAAGAGACGGTTTCACAAAAAAAAAGAGAAGCAAACATTGGATCGCCGGGGGAAGTAAAAGAACAACAAATCTGGAGCTCGACAGGGGGCTCGGTTCTGGGACGTGGGCTGCGATCCGAGCTGCAAACCGCAGAGAGACCGGAGGTCTTTGCAGCAGTGAAAACACACGAGTAAGGAAAGTGACAGGAGGCCGTTTCAGCGGCTTGTAACACATGACTAATCATCGTGTAAGAGTCATCGTGTAAGAGTCATCGTGTAAGAGTGAGTCAGAGATGGAGATGGGGGTACGGGTGTGGAGGGAAAACAGCGATGGAGAAAGTGGATGAGACTAACTGATCCGGCGGAGTAGTGAGGAGCAGGGGGGCTCATCACCCCTTGCCTGAACCACAGCCCCTGTCTCATCTGTTAGTAATACCAGATCTCCCCCTCTTTCCAGTTAGTAGATCATTCCGGGCACATTCCCTGGGGCCTCCCTACTGCTACGCTGACCTATGGGAAGGGAGCCGCCCCAGATGGTGCCTTCAGGCTGACACAGAAGCATACACCTCCTGGGCAGTTGAAAGGAGCCGCGGGAGAGCAGCCCGCTGGAAAGAGCCTCGTAAACGCGTACACGCGAGTCTCGGAGGCGGTGCTACTGAGATCGAGGAGAGACGCTGCGGATGTGGCAGCCCTACAGCAATGTCCACATCAGGGAATGGCGAAGGTCTGCTCTCCAGGTTATGTTTATTAATACACCGCTGTGGGTTTCCTGAGCAACATTTTATGGAAGGTTGGTACTCACAGTGATAGACACAGAGAGCAGCAGATCTAATGCCTCAGCCTGCCTGGGCCGGGCCCAAGTCGACACACATCTCCTGCCTCTCCAACATCACCCACCTCAAAAAGAGCAAAGCAGAACCACAGCCAGACATTTGCTGGCCAAATTTTATGAAAGTAAGTTGCAGGTGTCAGGACAGTCCGTCCATTCCCATCAATCAGGAGGGAACATTTAGCTCAGGGTGTCGGTGGGGACGTTTGTTAAAAGACTGCTGTACGTGTCGGGGGGGTCTCCTTATTTCATTTCAGAAACGCGCCAAGGCTCTCAGATACCGTTTGGAATAATAAGCAGATTTCCCTCCCCAGTCCCCCCCCAGATGTAGTAATATCCTATTTCTTTATTCAAGTGGGAATGCCGACAACAACGTCCACTCCCCCCCCCACACGAACACACTGTGGCAAGACAGAAACACATGAGGGGGAGAAGCAAAAAAAAGACAGTCAAGATATAAGGATTGAATGAACCTGTAAGTGGAATGCAGTGTTTTGAGAGCATACTGGCTGAGGCAACCTGTCGTCTGAGAATGGCAGGCTTGGGGGGGAGGGGGAGGTGGAGAGAACGACCCCCCCCCCCCAGCTAGTTACTGTCAAGAACCCCAGTGATACCAATGGAGTCCAGGTACATGTCTAAGAGAGGAAGAGAGAGAAGTTGTCTCACCCCAGACCAGATTAACAGAGCGCCAGATTAACAGAGCGCCAAATTACCCAAAATACGTAATTTAAAATGCCCTCCTTCTGACTGTGGTCATCCTGGCACTGAACATGCAACCTGTCGAAGGCCATTCTCAGCCGTATTTCATTTTCACATTAAAAAGATCATGACCAGGGATCAGATTTTGGCCACAGCTGTGCACAATGGTGTATCAGACAAACTGCAAAGGATCTACTAGCATCTGAGTTATACGAGTAATAATTTAGCTGCAAACAACCCATTACAGAGTGAAACGCCACTTGTATGGGTGTCAGTCAATGCATGACTACAGCAGACCCAAGTTTCATAAAAACAGCATTTGTTATGACAGTCATTTCTATGAAAGTCAGCCGCTCCCAACCCTCCGTCTTTCATCCACAGCGTGAGGAGAGGAGTACATCCCTGTGGCAATACATGCCTCCAGGCACCTTCAGAAGACCAAAATAAACGTTCTCAAATCTGGATTCAATAGCCCACATCTCTGAATGGACACTAAGAGGAAGCACATGGGAACACCGTGAGAAGAGACAACGGTCACTCCCACCATCCGTTGGGTCAACCCGGAATGCCGCTGGCAACCTCAGAAGTTAGAGGTGAGGTGGTAGGTCCAGTCTCCATTACCATCTCACGAGGAGAACAAAGCGTCCTTATAAGACTGACAATAACATCTTGACACACCTCCTCTAGCAGTGTTCCTTTGTGGTTCCCTACCTCTCACAACAGAACTTGATACTCAAACATTAAGGGTTGCCAGTGACCGTGAAGGCTTGCTGGCTGGGTGTCAATATTAACTCTAGCAATAAAAGCAAGCCTACCCCCGTCCCACTTAAAAGTTGAAGGGTTTGAGGACTGGCCACACAGACCAAAGGCTTTGTTCTTCATTGTGTGCGCATGTTTCAGTATACCCAGGTCATCCCCAAACCCCCTACTGATGCATTATGACATCAGGACTTGATTTTTGCATGTGTTTCCTGGAGTTCGTCGGGCAAAGAGTACACTTAAGACCCGCTGCTGCATTTCTTTTCTGCAGCACGATACATTATAAAATAGGCCCAGTACAGAGCTGCTGCCAGCTCTTCCTTGGATTGGAGATCTTTTACCAAGACCACAGCACTGTCATTCAATCCCCCTTACATTTGCCTGGACCGCATCCAAAAAAGAAGCCAAAGATATACATTTCTGCCCTTCCAGAAAAAAAGAACTCTCTCATTCGCTGCCTGAGTACACAGCGTTATTCTGAGAACAAAGCATTAACTCCGACCTACAAAGAGGAGTGGTCAACTAAGCCAATCATGGTGGAGCCTTTTATATTTCCACAAAGGTCATACACCTGTAAACCAATGATGAAAGCTTTAAAAAACTCAGATCTGTGAGCAGAACTGTTGGTTCAGAAACATCTGTGCTAACAGATGTAAGTTTGCACACAGCAAAACAGGAGGAGGTATTGTTTAGCTATACTGTCTGCAGTTGGGTGCTACAACATGAGTTAACTGAAGACAAAGACGTATGAGAAGAGGCCCAGGTCAGTGTACAACCCAACACAGCGGCACAGAAGATGGACATTTGATAGCCTCTATTGTCTATTGGTCAATGTGCCCTGACCAGACCATTATTTAAGAGTTGCGGAGGTTTAGCTGTGAAAAACTGCTTCTGAACTGAGAGCAGGAAAGATATCTTTGCTATTTTTCAGAAGGATATTCCAATGCGATTAACGGGATCATTAACACAGAGAACAGCCTTCGGCATAGACGTCACACTCGGGTGTTTATTATTCTGAGAATTTGGGGATAATGGTCCATTTTAGTTTAATGTCTGCTAGCTGTTTAACAGTGATCACTCGAGCTTCTCAGTAGATCTAGCATTCTGCTGTCAAAGATCCAAAACAATTCTGAAGTATCCATAGCAATGCAGATTCACAAAACATCAACTTAGCTTCTACAACTTTATCAAACCTTGGAAGGTACATAAATGTATACTCACTCACCTACCTACCTGCCTTGCATATTTGCACCCACTAACACACTGTATATATAATAAAAATTTAGTATATAATGTTCTGCATATTTTAGATCAGTGTTTCCCAATCCGGTCCTCAGGGACCCACAGAAGGTCCATATTTTTGCTCCCTCCCAGCTCCCTGCCAAACAATCAACATGTTTGTAGATTATCTGCGGGTCCTCCGGGACTGAATTAGAAAACATTGTTTTAGATTATAATTTCTCTTAATTTATGTAGCAGTCGGTGAACCTGCCAGAATAAGCATTTCGCTGTATGTGGTACAACTTCGACTGCAAGTGACAAATTACAAAAGTACCCTGACTTTGCCTGAAGAGGCAGCTGCTAAGAGATGTGGACACTAGGTGAGATTTTCCCACGAAGACCCTCCTCGGCCGCCTTCTCCACAGAACTGCGCAGCTGTCCCCCGTCACTTAATGTAGCGTAAACCCTGAGACAGGGTGCAGTCAGACCAGCCAAGCTCAGACTTTGAGGGGGCATCTCCCTGCGTGCACACAGAGGAATGTCCCTGATGTAAATCTAATCCCATCGGTAAGGTGCATTTTATTAAACATGCTGCTTTCAAATTTGAACCCATTTGCACTTTCGCCGTAGCTTCAAAGGCAGCGATTTACAGCCATCTTGCATCTTGCTTCTGGTGGGTTTACTGGTGAAACTGGGGGCAAAAATCATGATGGTTCCAGCTCCCTCTCCAGGGAATGACACTAAATCACGCAGATGCCAACATCTGCCTATTTGACTGTAGCAAAGAGGACTGACAGATAAAAATGTTCAGATTCATTTCTTCGTACCCGCGCCTAACTGATTGGATGTGCTTGGCTATGGTGGAGGCTTCTTCATCATCGTCATCATCATCTCAACGTGTGCCCTTTGCATCTCAGTCATTCCAGCTTCAGCTGTTTGTAAACATGAATCTTGCTATAGCCACTGAAATGTCCCCCGAGTTCAGGATTCATGACTCATAAACACAGGAGCAAAGACCGGAAACAGTCAACATTCACAGCCATACAGCCTACCAGAATTGCACAGGAAAATGAGTGGGGGGGGGGCACACAAGACAAACGGGCTACCTTCCACGGGCCCCAGGACACAACGCCACCGTCACCATACGTACATCATGCTCCATTTGCTATCATTTGCTATCAGGCCGTGATTGGCCGCCACTGCTAACGCTGCGCCTCTTCTTGGCACAAGGTCAGCTTCAAGCTCATCCTTCCTCCCTTTGTCTTTTCTACTTTTAAGAATTAGGCAACAGTCACTATTTTTAAGGCTAGAATCTAGAGCCACGCTAGTGGACAAATGAGCTTTGAGGGAACACGACAGAGGGTAATAAAGAAGTCTTACACAAAAACACCAGTGAGGACTGAAAAGAGGCTGTTTTCAATCATGATCCACCTCTGCAACTCCCAGGGATGGTCGTAACCCAAAAAGACGAGGTCAGAGGTCACCCATTCAGCTGCCTCGCAGACTGCAGCTCAGTACAGAATTCCAGCTGCAGCTTCTAGCCCAGGTTTCCTAAACTCATCCCATCGGGATTGAATAGCTCACGCTACACAAACATAACTACATGGTAATAGGTTGTGTTACGATAACATTGTGAAATCGGTGCACACATGTTTTACATATGGATATAATCAACCCATCAATAACACGAGTACCTGAAATATCTACATGAGCTTAAATCATACATGTTAAGTTCTCACAGACAAACACATTCTGTTAAGAGGCCGGGAGAAGGATGCCACATTATTTAAAAAGTGTGACTGGAGATTTTAATAAATTGAACACTTTGAGGACAAGTTAAGTACAACAGCATCATTCAAAAGATAACATATGCTGCTGTTTACCTATGACTACATTACCTGTTTAAGTTATGATTTGTTAATCAGGACAGCATCTGTTTCGGGTATGAATCAGCTCATAATTCAGAAAAGGATCCCCTTTGCTGATGTATCACAGCAACCTGCAACTGGTCAGGCCTGCTTAGCCGTAGGTGTTACAGAAAGGATATCCCTTTTGACATTCTTCATCTGGTCAAAATATTTGCCGCGAGTTTCTAATTACGGGCTCAAAGTGCACGATCCTTTACCGGGACCGGAGAGGTGCGGGGGCCACGTGACCGCCCGACGCGCGAGCCACATCTGCTAGGCATCTGAGAGGGGGGGAGAGGGAGCGGCTTCGGGGGCAGGGTAATGGGCCAAAAAGTCAGAGGATACAATAAAAGGCAAAAATATACATGACCTACCGCTCTAAATATTTGCAAAATTCCAGAATTCAAGTGTAGCCGAAATGATAAAGGCCGCAAGGGGATTTCTTTAAACCACGATTCAGAGGCACATTTCAGTTTATATACTTGGAAGTTAGGTTTACCGCACAAGAGTATTTCTTATACACAATCCTACTTCTTTGTTGAACTATTCTTTGTATTTTACCCCTTTATTTGTGTCTATTTGTAAGTTAAACTAATCAAACCTTCACTTCCACAGGGCCATGTTACAAAACCTAACTTGGTATTCAGAGACGGAAAGCTTAACAGTGACAGACTAATCAATATTAAGCATTTTAAAGTCGCATTCACATTTACGAACAAGCATACTTTAACTCGTTATTAGTGTTATATGGGAAAAACAACGTTATATTTGCGTGCCAGACTCACGGTTTTCAGAGGTGTCTTGAGGAGTCCTTGTGTCTTAGAAGAATCAAATTTATTCTGGGTTAAAGTGAAGAGGCTTTTAAAGTAATATTTTCATAAAACCCATTAGCAGAAATTAGCATTTTCCCTATTAAGAAACAGTCCAAACGCCACCACTGAACTAGAGCGTAAGCTAAGCTCCGCAAGTCAATTACGCGGTTCCACTGACACCTGCTGGTAGTATGACGAAATAACACCTGTGCTGTCTTTTCCGAACCAGATATTCCAGAAATAGGTTATATGCAAGTAGGGACTTGCTATATTTATACACATAAAAAATAGCATGGAAACAGTAATCACTGAATATCCACTAAGTAGGAAAACAAATTTGTATTCATGTGGCACTATTAAAACAGGCAACATTTCCCCAATATACCACTTGCATTGGTATACATTTGCAGAGGGAGAACATCTTACTGGGGTATCAGAGGACCCCTTAGAAAGCAGTCTATTTGCATCTGCTTATACTGACCTTCACCAATTCAACTACGAACAAGAAGATAACCCTTGCAGTAATGTCCGAAGGCAGCCAAACTGGCACAGCACAGCTGGCTTTCACAGACAGCATCTGTCCTTGACAGAAAGCTGGCATCAGCAGAGAGGTACCCTGAAACAGCTACAGTCTGTGGGCAAATCACGCAGCACAGCGCAGAACAAGAATCACAGGCATCAGCTGTAACTCAAGCATGCACATTAACCAGAGAAGCTCTTTAAGTACTCTCAGCCATTACACAATACACTGCCCCACCGACAAATCCAACTGAACTAGTATTCAAACTGAAAAGAATGAGGCACACAGGAGGTGGAAACTTTAGATTTAAAAACATTTCACCCAAATTAGTACAAATGGCAAACAGCTGCAAGCTTAATTTTTGGTCTTACTCTGGACAAGATACTGTATTTAGATTATTCCAGTTAAAGTACTTTTCTTTGAGTACCTCACTATTCCTCTTCTCTTCCATTACTCTTTTATAAATTACCACTTACACCACCTGCTGACTCTTGATCACAGAGACACCTCGGTTCCTTGCAGCTTGTTTGAAGTCTACTCTTAAACCTTAATTTTAGTCTGTAATCTGTAAATGGAAAAGAATCTGTTGCTTCCGTCTCCCTCTGCACTGAATCGACACAAACCACCTAGATCCAACATTTAGTTCCAACAAACACTCCCACACAAATGAAATTTCCGACAGTGTATATCTTTATTTTGACCGTGCCTCCCTCGCTTCACTCCTCTGTCTCGGACTCCTCATCCTCCTGACTGATCTGGAAGTAGCGCAGTTCATAGCTCTCCTTATCAGAGGCCACCACCCTCAGCCAGTCACGCAGATTGTTCTTCTTCAGGTACTTCTTTGTGAGGTACTTGAGGTACCTGGAACAAGATCAAATAGTAGATCATTTCACCCATTACCCTCCATGCAAATGAATGCAATTTGCTTCCCCCTAATAAATATACAGCAACTGAGAATTTGCTCCCAATTAAACATACCTCTTGGAAAACTGCTTTTCTGATGTGACTGTTATTTTGTTCTTCATGCGGGCAATCTGAATAATATTGCCAAGGTTTCCTGTTTTGCCATTGACCTTCACTCTCTCCTTCAGAAAGGTCTCCTGTTCGAACGAAATGGAATGAAAATGCTAGGGAAGATAGCCCTAGACCGACTAGGGAAGGTGGCCCTAGTCAGGACGACACGTTAGTCATAGTTACACAAACGAGAAGTTTAAAGTATTTGTTCAGTGCAGTACCGGCGTGCACAACAGCCCATAAGTTATCTCCGAAGACTTACAAAATTTCCAGAGTCAAGGATGCCATCCTCGACCGGGTGTGTGAGATCGAGCGTGAATTTCCACGACGGCTTCTTCCTGTCCCTTTTCGCGACAATTTGCTTTTTCTATAAAGATGGACACAGTCAGTTGCTGCGGAAGCAAATACTGTCATGCAAACAGCGACTGATTAATGTTTAAACTGTAGTGTACCATTACACAGCTATGCACAGATCACATACCCCACAGCACAAAGGTGTGCCAATAATCAAAGCTTAATGCAAATACAAAAGACTGTGATGAAATTAATCCCCAACCTTTGGGAACATACTGATGTACACAGTCATGGATAAAATCTCAAGCAACTGTAAACTCAAATTTTAGATAGTTTATCACGGTCAAATACAGCTCTTTCCACAGACATTGCTTATTTCGTTAGCATGTTTACTTGTCATTTTGGAGAGGGTCTCACGATTTAGAAGATTAAACATTTTATTCACTATAGCTAGCTGGTGACACGTGGACGGAGGATGCCTGTCCCTTGCCGGTATTAGGTTCATATGTTGCTAAAAGTAATTACATCTGCGGTTATAAACATTCGTATTGCATTTATTATATAATATTTTCAAAAACATAGAAACGTGCAATTAAACCTGCGAAAATAAACAAGTTCTACGCTACACTAAAACTATCCCTAACGCCAGGCTTCTTACGTACCGGCGCCATATTGTACAGCTTCGTTCCAAAGGAAATGACGGCGCATGCGCCAGACTTTTGTTAGCGTGCTGACGTCATGCGGCCTTTGCTGATCACATGTTTGCCTAAAAATGTTCAATGGCAGTACTGCAAATTGGGGGTCGAGTATGAGGTCATGCGCGTCCTTGAAGCATAGCCACCGAAATAACGAGCAGTGTCATCGGTGAAGTAGAAAATGATTTCAAAATATTAACTAATAAGATTAAAGCCTTGAAAAAGGGATCCGTGCCTTAGGCATGGTCTTAACGAACATTTCATTATACGAAGCACAATTTATAAAATCCTTGCTGAGAAATAAGTGATTCGAAACAAAACATGTAATATTCCTCTCCGGTATATTCTATTCTATTCTCTCCATTGTTGATGTAACTTTACACAAAATTGAATTAAAAGCTCAAACGTTTTGGACATAATGTTATTATATACTAAAATACAGTTGTATTGTTTTGAATTAATTTTTTAAGAACAATAAAAGGGTTTCCAGCTTCGGTCAGCTGGCTCGTCTGATTTTCAATTCGAGACAAGTCTGCAGACACATTTATATGTATGTAACAGTTTAATTACCATGAAAACAGTCTGTAGCATTTGCAAACTACCCCAACGCTTTGATGTAATTTTAGGTTTATCATGGAATAATATACATTTCTTGCGTGAGAGTCAGAAAGCGTGAGTGTCACGCCAGATGCGTGAGAGTTGGCAGCCCTGCATAGAAAATGACCGGTCCTTAGTGAGTACAAATGCGTAAAATCAAACAATTTTCAGAAATGTGTAAATGTGTGTGGAGTTTGCATGTTCTCCCTCGTCGTGGGGTTTCCCCTAGATACTCTGGTTTCTCCCCTCTGTCAAAAAAATTCCTGAATAGGACAAGCGGGTAAAGAAAATGAATTTATGGGTGTAAATGGGCATCCTGTGCTTTTACACACCACTAGAGGGCGTTCCCTTCGTTGAATGTAAAAACAACTAAACCCGTAGTCCAAGTTATTGTTTCCTTGTTTGTCTTTATTATTAGTAGTAGCTGTAGTAGGATTAAGTAATTAATAGGATAAACAGGATTGAGACTTTTAGGATGATACTTACTGTATGTCAAAACATTGGCTTTCGCGGTGTTTAGCCTCGACTATAGTTTTTATCTTCAGAAAAACATTCACTTTTGAAACATAATATTACTACTGCACTATAAATATATAAAAATTACATCATTTACATCAAATACTAGACGATTAACTTCAACGGTATGAGTATAACAGATGCGCATTACAAAACATTTTTTGTTCCCGCTTTCAGATAAAATGATCCACTTCAATTTACTATGTATCAATTAATTAATTTTGTGTTTTTGCATTTCAGATTGAGGATGAATTCACCTGAGTGGCCAATGGGGTGGCCGCGGACACCCCATTGGCCACCCCCCTGATCTGCGTATGATGGATACTTTCAATGCTTTCATCAGCAACAATCAGGGAGATTGAAACACAGCAGTGTGTGGGTTTACTGCGCACTGTCAACCATGGTGTGAAGCTAATGCTAACAAATATAGACTGACAGCTCAACCTAAACAACCAAATTCTTATGGTGTAAGTTAACAGCTACAAAATAACACTTCTTAAAATGCTGTTAATTTAACTTGTCGTTGAAGTTTGGCTGAATGGTAATATGCAACACGTTTTTTTGTTTAAATTAATACGAGTGACGATCAGAAGGAATGTTTACATAAGATAGTCCATTACATTAGGTTCAGTCCAGTGGCTTTTACATGAAGGACTAAGTGCAAGTAGATAAATGTGTTTGCTGTTATTTCAAAGCTGTTAAAATGTAACCATCCTCCTGCATCTGCGGTGATCCTGGGAATTTCTGCTGTCAAAATCATTTTTATTAACTAGTTAGTTTTTTGATATAATAATTATTCTTGTTGGTACATTTTTAGTATTTGATTCCATTTTTTGTCCATACCAGAATAAGAGCACATAAATTCAGTCTTTTTTGCTGACTCTTCAGTCAAGCAAAAGAAACTATTTATTAATTCATATATTAATTTTCTGACAACATATTGCGGGGGGGGGTTCCACTGCAAAGCACCAACACATATATTACTCAGTACACCGATTAGCTCAACTTCATGTCTTTGAACTGGAAACCCAGTTCAGATGGTGCAGACTTCACACCATCAGCGGAGGCAAGATTCATACCCACAATCCTGCAGATACAAGGTGACACCATTTACCCAATAAAGCAATATCCCCCTCCTCACCTGAAGGGCTCTGATGAGAAATACCAAAAACATAAAACCTTTGTTTTTAGACTTTATTACATTTTAATAATTAAATCGATACTTTCATCAGCAACAGTGACGGGGACTGAAACAAAACAATAGATGGGATTACTGTGCACTGTCAATCACTGCCAAAGTCTATTATCTAATATAATAGCTTCTGTAAAGGAGTTAAGATACCCAGTGATTGACAGCTCTTGATAATCTCACCCACTATGTATTCTAAAGTCTTTTTTTCTTCTGCTATTATTTGTTAGATAAAATGATGAATCATTTTCAGAATTCAGAATTTTAAAATAGACACTCAGTATAAAGAAATTACTGTTCACTTGATTTTTTTTTTTTAGCTTGGGAAAAGAAACCATAAAGAAAAATTCTTTTTGTCCTGCATACATTCTAAACGAATGTAGTGCAAAGCAAAAATAATGCTTAAACTGAACTGCGTTACATGGCCAAACTGCTAGTTATATAAGAGATAAGAACACAAGAGATAGCATTATTGTTAGACAGATACCTGTGAAAAAAATCCATCAAGTTTTCAAGGACCTAAATTTGCAGAGAATCTACTTCCTGATTAAAGACAGTAACGTAACACTTCCTACGAGTACGAGTGCATTTATAACATACTGTAACACATATTATAACATATTCTAACTACAAAGCACTTAAGGTGTAATAAATAAAAAATGTAGTGAAATATTATACTAATAATACAGCATCTCATAAATCTCATGACACTAAGTCAGCTGTAATATAGGTATAAGCCATAAATGGCTTAATTGCCACACTGTAATTCCTGGTCCAACTTATGAAGCTAGCTTGGTTCTCTCTTAGATGGCTGACTGTCTTTCGAACCAAAGAGGCGGAATATGAGGTAAGAGTATAGGGGGAGGTGGCTGTAAGGGCAACACAGAACCAGCCAGCCAACCAGACCCTTTTTCAAGCTGTTGGACTTTGCTTGTTGAGCTTTGCTGCGGTTCTGAGTTTATGGTTTACTTCTGTCATGCACCAACAGGCCAGCAGCCGATCGGTTCACGTTACTGCCCTGGCTGCTCAGCCCGTCTTCCCATAGAAGACCACAGTACTTATCCTGCTTGATACTCTCCCGTCAACGCAACATTATTCGAACGAACTATGAACTCTAACACTTGTAGCGTAGCATGAATAATACTAAGTATGCTCTACGTCAATCCCATTACTAACATTACTGTGGATAAATAAAAACACTTAAAATATACACAACTTAAAATGATAACTTGACTGTATATAGTTATGGAACTCTATGGGTCCGTGGGCAGTCTCTATGACGACCTTTCAGGCCTCTGACGATGACTTCAGCTGCTCCAGCTCAGTCGCCGCAGGGATGGGGGGGCGGCGACCTCGCCTGCCCTGAAACTCGGCAGCGATCTCCTCAAACGTCTTGCCCTTGGTCTCCGGCACCCGGAAGTATGTGAAGAGGGTGAAGATGAATAGGAGAGCCGCAAAGATGGTGAAGACGTAGCTTCCACACAGGGCCTGGAACGTTACGAGGGAGAGGGATGCGTCAGGAGGCAGAGAAGACCATGCTACTCATGGCAGGTATTGTGTTTATTTATGGAGAAAACACTTTTATCCAAAGCAACATACGATTGAGAGAGCAGTGTTAGCTAGTCACTGGAACAATTTAGGTTAAGATCATTGCTCAGGAACCTAATGGTGAAATCTCTCTGCTAAGCACGAGATTTGAACCAGAGACCTTGAAATCACAGACACCTAACCCACAGGTTCTCACACCATCCTTTTTATGAGGACAAAGTATATTGACTGAAATATTGACCAGTAAGTGTTACAGGGTGTAAGATGTTCCGAACACCTGAGTCCTCTAACACCATATGGGGAAGGGGGGATACTGGATTCCCTTTTCACCAGTCACATTGTTCTTCCTTGTCTCAGAGCTTCACCCTTACCTCCACGTACGGAAAGCACATGCCAATGATGAAGTTGCTTGTCCAGTTGAAGCAGCCGGCCAGGGCTAAGGCCGCAGGCCGCGGACCTTGGCTGAAGAGCTCCGCCACAATGAACCAGGGGATGGGGCCTGGCCCGATCTCAAAGAAACACACGAACAGGAAGATGGCAGCCAAGCTGACGTAGCTCATCCAGGAGTAGGTACTCTGCAGGCAGGACACAGGCGGAGGTTTCAGTTTGGGGTGACTGTGGCACTGTCTCAAACTCCAATGACATGTGACATGGATTTGTCAACCAACACCCAAGCTGTATGCTGTAGAAAACTTGAGAGCTTTCTGGAATATTCTGGTCATACATGCTCCACTGCAAACACAAAGATTGCTGCTGGCTTAATTACCCATGATACCCTGTGAGTGGTGTTTATCACTAGCTAAATGACTTCTTCTATATTGGGGACAGTTAGACAGCTAATGAGCTGTAGTGTGTGTCCCAGATTGTCAATAACATTATGTTTTGCTAATGAAAACAAAGACTTATGCCTTCTGTGTCTGCAGCTATATTAAAAAAGCATATATATTTTTGTACAGCTCTGGAAAAAATTTTAATGGCCACAGCAAAATTTTCAGTTTCACCCATCTCTCCATTTATGGGTGTGCGTCTGTGAATAATATATATTTTTTTTGGCAAACTGCAGCCTGGTTCTTTGTTTCTCATCAATGAAGGGCTTCTTCCTTTATGGGACTTCAGTCCTGCTTCTAGCAGCCTGATATGAACTGTCCTAGCAGTGCACTTCACACCTGGACTCAGTGTTTCCCGTTCCTTTTGAAGGTCACTTGATGTCATCCTCAAATTCATGAGAAACTGTCGGATAACTTGACAGTCATCTCTCTTTGAGCCTGGAAGCAACCTGCTGCTCAATGTAGCCTTCTGCCAGCAGGACCGCGATAAAACCAGGATTTAAAAATAAAGAAATATATACAGTGGTCTCTTAATTTTTTCCAGAGCTGTATATATTAAAATGGCACAAGGGAGAGGGGGCATACCAGGTAGACAAGGCCAACGGACATGGCCACAGCACAGCAGCACATCCCACCGAGTCCGATCAGGGTCATAGTGCGTCTGCCGGCCCGATCCACCAGTGCCACCTGAGGAACAAACACAAAAAAGTTCTTCATGTGTAAAATATATATATATATATATATATATATATATAATGTTTTGTGTTTACAAAAAAATCTGCGTAAGCTTCTGAATCATTAACAGCAGTATCGCTAGTATCTTAATAAGCGGTATCAGGATTGCATGTTTCGCTGCTTTTCTCGCGTTTGCTAATCAGTGTCTGCGGACTCTGCCGCTGTGCGGTCGGACCGATCCTCTCTGGCAGTCACACGGCCGGCAGCCGTCCGGTCCTTGAACAGGTAGATAAACGCTTCTGAGTCCTGTCGATAACAGGCGGCTCGCTTCTTACTGCGCCGCCGGCTCGCGGCGGCTGAGGGCGCGCCCCTGATGTTTATAAAGCATGCCAGACGCGGCGTTCCAGCCCCAGCACCGGGGACTGTGCCGGGCAGCGGTTCAAAATGCCTTTCAGTGGACATTTTGGTATGTAGGGGGAAAAATTCACTTAAAAGAAGTCTACGCAGTCAGTGTAGATAGCCAGCAGTACATGATAAAGTTCGTGCGTCTTTTAGGTGGGAAAAATGATACATCATGATACATCATGCACCTGATAAGCAGTTATGGATGGATGGATGCCATGCTGAGAAAAAAAAAACAGCATAGACCACTGTAACTGGTTACCAGCATGCCCAGCATAATGCATGCTGGTTATGCTGAGTTTTGGTGCTGGTGAACCAGTATCGTTATCAAAATATTGCTAGTGGACCTGCTTCCTGTGCAGGTAGACCAGCTACACCAGCACCAAACCAGTATGAACAAGTATGAAAATCATGCTAGTCTATGCTGTTTTCTTCAGCAGGGTGGGTGGATGGATGGATGGAGAAAAAAACTATGTTATAGTGGATTTGTGCGATGTTTTATTTCTGTGATCAACATATGAGGAAGCGGTACTTTTGTTGCTAAGAGACTTAAATATCTGTGTTGTATCTTCACATTAGGGTTACTTACTGAAACCATGGTGAAAATGGTGTTTATTACACCCACGCCGATAGTGGCATAGACCGGCTCTGTAACACCAGCTTTGTAGAAAATTGCCGTCGAGTAATAAAAAATCTGAGGAGGAGAAAGACAAACATCTTTTGTTTAAATGAGCTGGAGAGCAATAAAGGCTCCGTTCAGTGATTGGCGGACGGAAGGGGGCGGGGCTCACGGCGTTGATCCCGGAGAACTGCTGGGAGAGGTGCATCATCAGCGCCACAAACAGCTGCTGTCGGTAGGTGGGCAAGCGCACCAGCGTCACGATGGAGACCTTCGCCTCCTTCATCACCTCCTCCTTCTCCTTCTTCATTTCTGCCAGGTCTTTCGAAAAGTCGTATTCCCCACGGAACCGTTTCAGACCTCGGGGATCGAAAAAATGGGGCTCAGTGGGCTATAGTGGATTCCTGTTCTCAAACTGCCGCCTGGTTTATGACTGTGCATGTGACCTTTAATGGACTGACAGCTGATCTAGAATATTCTGACCCTTTCGCAAATGAACATCCAAGACATGCTCCTGTGGCCCCACATGTAGAGCATTGTACTAATGATGTAAGGTCATGCATTCAAAACCCACAGAGTGCATGTAAATTACAAGCCTTCACTCAATTGTAAGTCACTCTGAATAAAATCATCAGATAAAGATAAATATGTTACATCAGTCTTTTTCAGACAGTCCATGTTTTTGCTCCCTCCCAGCTAGGAATGTGGACAGTCTAGGGGGGTCCCCAGAGATCGGCTTGGGAAACACTACATTACATAAGTGTTTATGGAAAATGGCTGAAGCATCGTATATAGCTGGATGTATAAGCTACCGGTACTTGGACAGAGAGACCATATAACAGGACAGAGGAGTACATTTTCGTGCCTCCTCCTCTTTGCCCAGTTTGATGTAGAGGTAGCGAGGGCTCTCAGGGCACAGGGGCAGCAGCAGGCTCTGGAGGATCGCGGGCGCCCCAGACAGGCCCAGCAGGACTGGCCAGAGGGCATCGTTCCCCAGCAGGAAGTCCAGACCAATCACCTATTGGGCAGACAGGAAGTTGGGATCACAGAGTCTAGAGCCGAGGAAAAAATTAAGAGACCACAGCACTATTTTTTGTTTCACTTATTTCTCAATTTATGGGTGTGCATCTGTGAATAATATATTTATTTTTTGCAAACTGCAGCCTGGTTCTTCTCTGTTTCTCACTGATGAAGGGCTTCTTCCTTGCTTTATGGGTCTTCAGTCCTGCTTCTAGCAGCCTGATATGAACTGTCCTAGCAGTGCTCTTCACACCTGCACTTAATTTTTCCCGTTCCTTTTGAAGGTCGGTTGATGTCATCCTCTGATTCACAAGACACTGTCAGGTTAAGTTAACAGTCATCTCTGGCGTTAGAAAGTCACTTCCGCTCCCTACCTGGTTCATTCCCAGTGTATTTTTTAACCTGGAAGCAGCCTGCTGCTCAGTGTAGCCTCTGCCAGCAGAACCACAATTACACTAGGATTCAAAAATGCAGATTGGTTTAAAAATATAGTGGTCTCTTAATTTTTTCGAAGGCTGTATGTAGCAACCCAAAGTGATAAATATGGCGGCAAACTAACTTATCTGCAAAGCAATGAGTGTGTAAAATAATCAAATTACAGCAGAGACTGTAAATAGTTATTTTCATAGTACATGAATTAAATTACATAACACCACTCCCCTCACTAAGGAAAGGGACAGAAGGTCATTTTTTCCAGTACAGGAGGCATATATTCCAACAGCTTTCGGTGTTTGTCATATTTCCCTGATAAATACAAATGGTAAAGTGTATTTCTCTGAAATATTGTGCATTACCTGGAATGAGTGTTTAGAGTCCTAATGGTGTCCAACTCTACAGGGCACAGTACAGGGAAGATACTGGTAGTAAAATGCAGTAATGCATATTTATATTACGCATAATATTACTGAAATGCTGAGCTTGTAGTTTGCTTGCATCAAATCAAGATCTCAACACCTTGCCAAGACATTCTGAGAAATGACATACTATTATCAATGGCCATAAATATTACATAAGCTTTGATTGCCGTGTGAAATCCATCATGGATGGTGGCTACGACTGAGATTGTGGAGACTATCACCTCTAGTTTTACTCACCTGGCTAATGAGGATCCCAGACACTATGGCCAGTTGGTGCAGGGTGCCCAGAGCGCCTCGATATGCCACCGGTGCGATCTCTCCAACATACATGGGCACCAGGCCAGAGGACAGACCTTGGAGATCCCGGGGCACAGTGTTAGCGTTAATGCCGCTGCTCTGGCAACCAATAAACACATATTTCCCACAAGACTTGAAACATATTGCAAGTATTCAGTCAGAGTTTTACTGCCAGCAATCGTTTTGTATGTAACTCCACATGCTCTTGGTGGTCTCTCCAAAAAGAAGATTTAAATTTGGAGTCTTAATGAAGGATCCAGGAGTAGCTATTGTTGCGTACCAGTCAGCACATGCCAGTGATGCTAACCGAGGCTAGCGCCTTCTTACCACAGTAGAATCCCATCACGGCTCGCCCTGCGATGACCATGATGTGAGGAACGCCCTTGTTGGCCAGGCCCATCAGCAGGCTCCCCGTAACAGCTAGGATGTTCACCGCCAGCATGCCCTTCACCCTGGGGATTGATGGGCATCACTATCGTCTCAGAATGTCCCAGGCAGGACTTCCACACATCTATCTCTCCTCCCTCCATTTGGTGGAATACATTTACACTGAATCTGATTTACCACGGTAGACACCGGCCTTGGTAAATGGCTAGTATTGTATTGTCTTTGGGTTTCTCAGGTTTCTTCGGATAGGTTGCTATATAAAAATAATCCTCTTTTGTGTGCGAGAATATCGAAAGGCAGAAGATTGAAAATGTTCGTCATGCTCCTCACCTTCCTCTCAGGTCACCCACAAACCCCACGAAGAAGGACGAGATCATGCCACCGATGGAGAAGATGGACACGGACAGGGACCAGTACATGAGCACGGTGGGGTGGGGAAGCCCTTCTGTGGCATTATCGGAGTGGGACACGTTCTGCAGGACCCCCAAGGCGCGCCCATAGTGCCGCTCGATGACCTACGACCCCCACAGGAAAACAAATGTGTATTCAAACTGGCTATGGGATCGATTATGTGACTGCTCTTTTACAAACTACACTAAGGAGCCTCTGGACCTGAAGGTTTATAAACGTTAACTAATGTATTTATTATATGGTACTAAAGCTTATTTAAAGCTTATTTGCTCAACGTATTTACAGTTTGCTTTTATAATTATATACATTTCTGATACAAGGATTTAAAGGTATTCATATAGCTATTTCCCCTCACAGCTATATTTACTTAACAGATGCCTTCCTGTGAGTACTCTGTGACTGTGACTATTTATGCTCACCTGGTTGGTTGAAACAAAACCTCGATCTGGATTTATACTTTCTGGACCTGAACTTTCCACCTCTGTTTACAAGAATCAGTGAGCATGGTAGGGCTGAGGGCCTTGTTTAGTCACAGGTATAAGTCATAGGCCACAGAGCCACACCACCCCCCCAACAATAATACTGCACCTTTTTTGGTCGATCACTGAAGTCTTAGCTGAAAAAAGTCTTGCATCCAAGTTGGCATCTTGTCTGCCTCACTTGTACATAACTTTGGGCAGAAACGTCTGCCAGATAACGTTCAATCTGCTGTGACAATATTTCATGCCAGCACGTGCACAAGCCTGCCCAGCTAACAATTTTCAGTTCCCATAACATTTCAGGAAGGTTACTTTTTTGTTATGGGAATGTTCCCTGAAGGTTTGTTTGGTTGTCCTTTGGTTAGGACAATGTTCCTGTTAGGTTATAGGAACGTTCATGTAACATTAGAGTTTTTAGTTTGGGGAACGTTCTGATGCATAATATCCTGGTGTAATTAAAGGTTACGCGAAGTTTTTGTAAAACTAACCATAGGAGAACACTAGACTAACATAAACGTTCCGTGCTTGGAGTGGGGGTACCTTTTGCGGTGCGTTGATGACGCCAAGGCTGTAGCCGTACTGCAGCGACCCGAGCACAGCCGTGAAGACTGCCAGTATCAGAGTGCCAGACAGCTGCTACACAACATGAGCACATGAACACCTATCAGGAGTGTCCTGGCTCCCCGTAAACTCCCCCTCCCCCCCCCCCCCCCCCCCCCCCCCCCCCCCCCCCCACACCCCCCACTCCCCCCCCCCCCCCC